>JAVXUP010000398.1:0-497448 GCA_033070095.1 Escallonia herrerae | reverse complement strand
AACATGGCTTTTCCTGTTATGGAATTGCAACATTTTTTATTTGTACAGATATTCGAATGCAACTAGGGTTTATGTTAGACTATATCTTATAACTAGGGTTTATGTTGTGGCAGTTGAAATGAAATTGGAAAAATAGGTTTTTTATGTAATTCATTTTTAACATATTTTAACTTGCAATTTTTATTCGATTTAATGTAGAATATGACTCTGAATTCTCTACTGTTGAGTTGCATCATAGAGGTGAATTTAGAAACTGCCCTGTTACAGTTTTTGTAGGTGGTAAAGTTGCTTATTTTGACTACTGTGATCCAGATCAGATGTCTTTGCTTGATTTGGTTGATTGTTGTGAGAAATTAGGGTATGAAATAGATATGGAGAAACAAGAAAACTGGCCAAAATTTTATTCTAAGATGTATGGTTGCACCTTAAGTACAGGACTTCTGTTATTGGGGACAGATCAAATTTCCCTAGGCTTAACAAAAAATGTAAAAGACAATAGGGTAATAGAAGTTTATGTGAAGCACAATGAACCCATGGATAGTCAAGCTAACAGTTAAGCCACTTCTACATCTATTGTTCTGCCTAAAAATGTGCAATCCTCTGGTAGAATTTCAGAGTCAGAGAACACCATGGATGAAGACAGTGATGGCTCTGTGACCTTAAAGGACTCTGTAGAGATTAGGGAAGAATATGGTAAGATAGTGGATAGTGATTACCCTGTCAGTGATGATGAACTTGTGAAACTGAGGACAATTGAAGTAGGGGACTTAACAAAGATGTTGATGCCGACATGACTCTAACTATACACCAAATGAGGTGGAGGTGGATAGTTCATCTGATGAAGAAGGTGCTCCTAAAATGAAAAAGAAACCATGGAAAAAGATTAGTTATCCCCAGTTCAATGAATCAATGTCTGAAGATCCCTCATTTGAGTTAGGTCAGTGCTTTGCCTCACACCTACAATTGAGGGAAGCTATGAGGAATTATGCATGTAAGAATGGAAAAGCCATTAGCTTTACAAAGATGGAGAAATGAAATTAAGGTTAGAGCTGTGTGTTGTGAGGGTGACTGTCCTTGGGTCTTATACGCTTCTTACATGTACAAGACCACCACTTTGCAAGTGAAAACCCTAAATCCTGAACACACTTGCTCAAGGACATATGAGGTTGACATGGTGAACTGTAGGTGAATTGCAAGAAGGATAAAGTCTTCCCTGAGGTCTAATCCTAAATGGCCAGTTCAAGCTATAGCTAATACACTTCATGAATCCTACAACATTGAGGCCTCTAAATGGCAAACATATAGGGCTAAAAAAGTTGCTATGGAGGAAATTAAGGGCAATTACAAGGAACAATATGAGAAGCTATGGAGCTATAGGGCAGAGGTTTTGAGGAGTAACCCCAATACCACTTTTGATTTGAAGGTTCAAGGTGGTAGGTTTAAAAGATTATATGTATCTTTTGGGGGTTGCAAGAAAGGACTTGTGTAGTGCTTGAGGCCTGTACTCATGATGGATGGATTCCATTTAAAGGGCCCTTACAAAGGGATTCTATTAGCTGCAGTTGGGATAGATACTAATGATGGTATGTGGCAAGTGTCTTATGTAGTGGTTGAAGTGGAGAATAAGGAGAATTGAAAGTGGTTGTTAACCTGTTGATTAATGATGTGGGAATTCCAAATTAGTGAGATGGTTCCCTTATTAATGGCATCTTCAATCTATATGAGGGATCCCATTAGTGCCTTAAACAGTTTGGCCTGGATGCCTGGGCAAATGTTTCCTGCCTTATTTGCTATCCACTTTCTTTTTTCCACCTTCATGTTGTACAACCTGATCTACTCAAGCAATGATATGATAGATTTGTCTCTTGCAGGGAGGATTGCTGCATTGAAAGACTCACACTAGTTATTAAGTAAAATGTCATACTTAGGGAATGTCCTAAAGTGTGACCTGCTCTAGTGTTCAGCTGGCCTAGCAAGCATCCAAGAATGTGCACCCCCACTGGCCTTTTTCAAGACTGTCATCTCTCTCTCTCAAACTTATCTTTGTATGAAGCTCTAGCACAAGCCCATACCTGATCAGTCAATGCTTTGCTCCTAAACTCAAGTTTAAAATTCTGAACAAGATGCTGAACACAAAACTTATGTTCTGCTTGTGGTACAAGTTCCTCTAACACTTGAACAAGACCTCTATGCTTATCACTTATAAATGTTCAGGCATTTTCACGGATTTTTGGAGCCTGTCTACAGTGTGGAAATATGGAAGCTAATCAAAGGATGATAGATGTTCTACTACTGTGAATGAGTTAAAGACAAAGAATTGTCGATCTCGACTGAGCCGAGTACTGAAGATGATTCTGATTTTGATCGGATGAGCTGCATGGAACCCAAGAAAATGACAGCATGCTTCAACAATATGCATATCCTGGTGCTTGTCTGCGAAGTTGACGACCTGATTTTGAACCCCACAAGCCTAATCACTCCAACACAAGGCGATGCACAAAATTGGATGATCGAGTTCAAACCGCTGGCCGTGGAGAGATTATTGAAAGAAGTTCTACTGCCAAAGCTGTTCCCAAACAGGAAGACCTCGATGCTTATGTCACCATAGATAATCTAAACTTGCTTACCTACTAAGTTTTCCCAGACTATTTGATTGATAATGAGATGATTGATTTGATTACTCCTTGGTTGCTATTATAGGTTATGATGAATTAATTAACACGCTTAATGATGAGACATAACTAATGGACCCAAAAGGAAAAGAATATTTAAAAGAAATAATGCTAGAAATAAAAAAACTGTGAATCTAGTCGTGCCAAGCCAGTGGCCGAAGAAACAGTCAAAGTCAACATAGGTATGCCCAAAAGTATAAAATAAATCAAAATAGGGGCTAGCATAGATGAGAGAGAGGGAGAAGAAATCACTTTATTCCTTAAGGAATTTATAGATGTATTTGCCCGGTCCTATAGTGACATGCTCGGCATCGACCTGTTGATTGTGGGTCATCACCTACCTATCCTGCCTGAAGCTAATCTGTCAAGCAGAAGCTCTATAAGTTGAGGCCAGGGTGGTCCTTTAAAGTTAAGGAGGAGGTTATAAAGTTATTCCATATCGGCTTCATCTGAGTGATTGAGTACCTCACCTAGCTAGCTAACATCGTACCAGTCCCTAAACCAACTGCCCAAGTCAGAATGTGTGTTGACTATAGAACCTTAATCGAGCCTCCCCTAAGGATGACTTTCCCTTACCCATTATTGACATGATCATAGACAACACAACAGAGCATGAGTTGGTGTCTTTCATAGATTGCTTTGTGGGGTATAACCCGATAAAAATGGCTCCTAAGGATCAGGAGAATGAGCTTTAAAGAGCAAAGGCTGAGAATAGAAAGAACAAGGGTGATATGTCCCCTCAGTAAAAGTAGTTATCAACTGCATATGATCCAGGAGCCACATATACGGAAGCAAGGGGCTACCTTTAAAGGAAAGACTTGGGTCTTCATGTATATCGGTAATGCCATCTATAGTCTCAGCCACCGATACCAGAATTAGGGTTTTTCCTTTAAAAGACATTTGGACCAATAACTCTGTTAGCCTCACATCAGCAATACTAGGGTTAACAATACTAAGATATTTGGCTACCAAATACAATGCCAGAACAGCTACCCGACCATATCGTACTACTAATCACGATTATCCTGTTTAACTATGGGAGAAAGCAGGATACCCTTGCCTCGAATAAAAGACCTAGCATGCTCCCCCTAACTTTCAGCAAACCCATGAGGTCCTTGACATTTTCATCTTAGATGATCGAAATAGCAATGGGTAGATTAACAGGAATATCTACCAAAGTAGAGAATTCTTCATGGGTCAGCAAAGTTCGTTTAGGCAAAAGCAAAAGACATCATCATCGGAATCCCAAAATTTGCATGCCGCTTAGAGAATGTCTTTATGAACAACCACGTTCTGTACACTCATCAAAGACCTTAGATTAAGTCGCCCATCGAGATGACTAAGTTCGATCTTATTGAAAGAATCTACGAAGGCGTTGAATTCAAGCTCAAAGATCGTAGGGTTGTCTTTGAAAGCCATTGGAAGTTCTTTGAAGAGAATGAAAGTCAAATGTCCTTTTAAAGGGATGAGTCCCGAATTTATATTGAGAAAGCCCTAAGTTGTATAGAGATAGGATTCAAAATTTTAAATAATCAAAAAAATTATCAGAAGTCCTGGACGGTTTTTGATGAATTGGCCATTTTTCCTATTTGATTTGAGTATTTTGTTAATTTTTCTTTTTAATTAACCGTCTGGCTTTACCAGAAAAAATTAATTTTTGTTCTGGTCAATCCTTCAGTTTTACCAGAAAATTGATTTTCTTTCTGATCAATAATCCGGTTTTACCAGAAAAATCAATTTTTCTTTAGTTCAACCATCTGGTTTTACCATGAAATTTGATTTGGTCTCTAATCAACTGTCCGCTTTTACTCAAAAATTTGATTTTTGCCACTGACTACATAGCAGATTAGTCAGTACTTGTAAATTTTGAAAGGGTTGCCTAATTTTGGGCAAAACCTTGTACCTGTTTGATAACTCAATCTTAATCCCAATTCTTGAATCCAATTTTCAGCCCATTCTCCTTTATTTCTGTGCAAAGTGTGTGAGCATACATTTCAATTAAACATTAACATAGGATTTACTAAGCAAAGTATTAACTCAAAACACACAAAAAGGAGTGTAGATTACATCATAGTTTGAATAAAGTCCCTAATGGACTTTAGAGCCTACTCTATTCTAATCTCCTCATAGCTTCCTCTGGATCTTCCTCAGGCTGGCTTCCTCCTCATTGCTGGTCCCCGAGGATTCCTCACCTTCCTCATCATCCTCTTCATATTCCTCCTCCTTGCATTTGAGATCAGGGGATGACTTCACCATCACAGTCTCTATCGATTGGGGCTTCTTATAGGTCTTACAGATGACCGAAGCAAATCCAAGAAGATTTGCGTTTCCACTTCGATGGAGGGGCTGGGGCTTTCTTTTTGCTCCCAGTGGCAACTTTTTTGCCCTACGATGATGCAGGGTCTAGTTAGCTACTTTTCTTAAAAAATGTTTGACTTGTCACCCTGGTCTTTACCCCTTCCCTTCTAAGGTACTCAAACCTCTACTGTAAGAGTTTGAGTAGCAGTAGTAGTAACAGGGGTTACGAGCTTCGGGGAGCTCTGTCGTCCACTTGACCTAACACTGGAAGGTGACGTCAAGGGAGTGGAGGTATGTGTCTCAGTTAATGGCCTGAACACCTTTAGCAAGTCCTGGTAAGTGGACACCATGTCTTTGAGACTGTGGATTATCCCATAAGTATCCTTTAATAATAGAAAATGCATAGAATTTAAATCAAAAAGAAAAATCATAATTTAAGCTCAGTTAGGGTCTGGGGCTTATCGTTTGGACTCGCATGAGCTCCTCAAGCCCAAAAACCTCGGATTCCTTCTTTGGTTGGGGAATTAGCTCCTGCTCCTCTATCTTGTATTTCAAAAAGATTGACACCGTCCAGGAAGGAAACAAGAAATTGTCAGCACACTCTGCGTCTTTCCTCTACCTCCCTTTTTAGTCCTAGGCTGCCCTAGCCTTCTGTACCCTCCTCACCCACTCCGCAGTCAGTGAGGGACGCTAGTCTTCTTTCACGAATGCCTCGTAGGTATAGGGTCATTCGGCCATCTCAAGGAGGATACACCGATCTCCCTGACCAAGTTCTGCCTCAATCCCCGGTCTAGGACCCCTATCTGGTACATCTCAAGAGAAGGGGCAACCAGGACGTATACCTTGATGTCGATGTGATGCTACAAGAGCACTCACTCTCCTAGTAGAACTCCTTCGGTGAGGGTCCCACCATCAACACCTAGCATTGAGTGAGGACCAACTCCTCGGGATAGGCCTCGGTTGCCTCTGACTCGGGCAGAGACACTTGAAATAAAATGAAAAATTATAGTATTCATAAACATGCACTAAAGAAAATTCATAAGTAATTTCATTACTTACCAAGTGCTGCGTCAGCTCGTTAAAACTGTCCTGGTACACCCCCTCGGTGGTGGCCACCTGCTTGTTCTGCAAATTCCACATGTACATGGCTGGCTCAATCTCCATACTGTGCCCCTTACCTAGTCGAGGAGCACGCAATCCTAGGACCTCGAAGGCCCAAACTTGTGAACATACACAACATGTGAGCCAATATGTCTAAACAGTGCACATGATAATAATTAGAAAATAACTAAAAGAGCGTATACATACCTCCCAAATATCGCAATATCCCATGAAGCTCAAAGACAGCCCTTAGGACACCACGCTAGTAGAATAGTACATATAAGCCAAAGTGGGAGCACTCCAGTTGTACTCCCCAATCTTTCCCACATCCTTCAGGGCCTGTAGGCACCATAGTTGCATGGAGTTATCTCTATTGCTAAATAAGGTATCACAAAAAAAAAAGAGCAGAAACCCCTAAGTATATTAATCAATTGTCGGGCCATTAGCCCCCTCAAAATCCATCACCTCGTAGTGTGCACGAAAGGTACCTAACAAGATGGAACTGCCTTTTTTAAAGGTTGGGTCAAAGCCAAGTAATTGGATTACGAGGTCTCGGTCCTTGTTGAGATCATAGGCCCAAGGAACAGACCTCCCTCAAACATGAATACCGATGATATTCACGAAATCGTATAGGATGAATGTTGTTTCCCCAAACGGCAAATGAAAAGTGTTGGTGGAATCCCACCGACACTCTCCCAAGCATAAAATGTGTTTTTTACTATGGGTCACCATGTGCAACCCGTCTAGGAAAAGGTCAAAACCGGTATCCGCTATCCTAATCTTCACGCATTGGGGTATTTTGGCCCACCATTCCCTAACTAAATTTGGATAGCCCCTACATCACATGTTCTTGGGGAACGACTGCAATATCATTGAAAAATAAAAAAAAAATAAAAAAACCATCCAAATCGTGCATGAAAATAGGATGGGTAAGCCCCATTTTGCAAGGGGATGTCCTGTGTGTGAAATAGTGTGTGTAATGGGACATGATACGTTGAAAGACTGACCTCATTCATGAAAAAAAATGCTTGAACATATGGACTCCTTGATCGGGAGTCAATTATGAATGTTAATCCGGTTGATTCGTCGGCCAAAAGCGAGAAATTCGGCCCATTTGTGACATTCCCTCATGTCCCCTCCTTGTTCGTATGAAATCCATGATACTTCAGAAATTGACAGAGAATGGAAGATGATTGAGGAGATTTATAGGCTAAATGTGTAATTGGTTTAGGATTCGACAATATGGAGTCCTAGGAAGATAAAAATTTGAGAGAGTATGTGATTGGATTGAGTTTGAAGTGTTGAAAAAAAGTTAAATATCATGCACAAAAGTTGAACAAATTAATAGCCGATTTTCGACTCAAAATTTTAAAAATTTTCTATCCTCTGACCAACTGACTGGTTTTCGACTCTTACCAAAAAAATTAATAATAAATTATTTTCCATCCCTGTTTGAAGTACATGCTTGTATGTCCTTCTTATCTACTTGTCTGCTTATGTGCTTGCATGATCGTCCTTTTTCTAAACATACATGATTTGCCTGCTTGTTATATTCTCATGATACATAGCTCGTTCCGCCTAGGGTGTTTATACAACATCTATGTGCTTGCATGCTTGCTTGTGCATGTTCGCTACGTTATTCTCAGATTGCTATTTTTTTTCTATCTAAATATTTGAATCTGGTGCTCGATTTAATGCTTTTTGTATGGTGCAAGGCCAGTGTGAAATCCCGTGTTTTTTGATAGAAGTAGTTTTTCTTCATATCAAGAAAAATTCATATATTCGAAACTCAAGGACCAACTATCTTTATGGCATTGTTGGCTTCAGCTTTGAGCGACATTTCTGAAATCTTCTTCTATGTAAGCAACTAACCACTTTGGTGTGTTGTTGGCTCCGACACTTAGATATGAGTCCAGTTTTGATTAAACGACCATCCGCTTTGACGCGACGTTGGTTCTGGCTCTTAGTCAAACCTCTACTTTTTCCGTCGACCCTTTCAAATCGATTTGGGGGCTCCAGTAACGGCCAAATTTATTTTCGTACTGCTAGACAACTCTTTCAAATCGTTTTGGGGGCTCCGGAAACAGGCAAGACAACCCTTTCAAATTGATTTGGGGGCTTCAACAATAGACAAACTTAATACTTATTTTACATGTCTAGACGACCATTTCAAATCGATTTGAGGGCTCCAGAATTTAGATATGGGTTTTGTCTGTCAAAAATTTAAATTGATTTGATGGCTCTGGCAACAGACAAAATATTTTGGATATATTACTCGTCGACCAATGGTTGTTATTGTTGGTTCTGGCTTCGAACAATATCTGTATCTTATCGAATTAAGTTGGCCTGATTCCTCATCGAAGGCTATGTAGGAAGCCTTGTAGAGGTCCGACTTCATATGTATATCATGGTCCTTGAGTTTATTCAGAGTCTTATGGTCTTTTCCGTATTTTCCTACAAAAATGTGTTATTTTTGGTAATGTTTGCCCGCGCGTGAGCTCCATCCCTCAAAGGCTCTGTAGACACCCCATTTTTGTAGTTAATATTAATTAAATAAATATTAGACTTTATTACTAATTAGAGTTTATAATTAATCTGAGTTAATTAATTAATTAGGTTCAGTTTAGTCTAATTGTCAAGTCCAAGTTCAGGTCCAGTCCAATTGTCTTAGTCTAGTCCAATTGTGTTAGTCCAGTCCCAATATCTAGATTTATATTATTTAGTTTGTCTAGATAATTCAGAAAATTATTCTGTGAATTATCCCTGAAGCAAGGATTAAATTAATGATTCATATGGTTAAAGATGATAAATCTGAAATCTGGTATATCCCATCTGCAAAATCAGAGATAAGTACCGAAATTAGAGTTAGATATTGGCTACAAATTTGAAATAATTATTTTAAAATTATGGGATGAACCAACCTATCCGATTTTTGACTAACCGGCAGGTTAGTTAACTTTTGTCAATCTACAATTTTTATCACATATTCTGAGTTATCTCCAGCTCGCAAATTGGCGTAGCTAATCTTATCAGTTCTGCACCCCAGAGCTCTATAAATAGGCCCATTGGCCTTCAGGTCTCCAGTCGAAAGCTTATACTCTTTAGAGCTTTGCACCGTATCTCTATAAAATGATACATTATCTCTCTCGATAATTTTAGCCATTCATATTACTTTATAATTCTTTTAATCTTTTGCATTGTGGATCATTCGGTGAGCGTTTCCGAGTCTTCCAGACAAGCAACTTCTCGAGATAATTTTAATAGTTTTCCAGTCTAATCACCATAAAATTGTCTCCCATTTTTTGTGGTCGCATTTACATTATAAATCAGAAAGATTTTTTTCATTTCTCAATCCACATCTAGCATCAAAATGTAGATTACTTCACGTAGGGCTAGAGTCAAAGTAGAATGGTTTTGATTTCGGTTAGTCCAACCGGATACGTAAGCAATTCGACCCCTAATGTCGAGTACAAGCCAATGTATAAAAAAGAACTTAGGATTAGTTTTATTGCATTTTACGTGTTACATGTTTTTAAGGCCAAATATTAATAAAAATGAAGTAGAGGCCGAAAGGGTGCAGCAGATGCCTAATACCTTCCCACTGCATAACTTAGTTCCTGGACCCGTTTCTTTGTCTCCGATAGGTTAGTTGTCTTCTATACAATTTAGAGTCATTTTTTGGTTTTTTTCTTCTTATTTTCCCTTTGTTCAATTAATTAAGATGACAACTCCAGAATCCTTCCGGGACTTTTTTTGAGGCGGTTCACTACAATATCGAAGAACAAAAAATGAGAAATAAAAATAAATGCACATTACAAAGTTTACAAAATTCACCAATTTGGCTACGTCCTTGGAGAATGACTAGACTTTAATTTCACTATTCAATATTGTTTACAACAGGAAACCCTAGCCCCTTTTCTCTGTTTTCGTTTTCTCTTAACATGATCTACGTTCCTGCCTTGTCAAGGCAAGAGCGTCAACTTACACGGGTGTCTGGAATGAGTGGTTGTTGCCCGATTGTAAGCTTGAATAGATTCTTGTTCGTGGCCTCACTCTGTTGCAAGTTATAGGAGAATTGGGCGACATTAAGTAACTTGACCCAATCTTGCTAGTTGGCACTCACAAAGTGGCTCTAGTATAACTCCCATAGTGCATTGATCCGGTTCATATGCCCAATGACTTGTGGATGAAAGCTCGTGAAGAAGTGTAGATATGACCTCATCAAGCAAAAAAAATATATCCAAAGCCTCCTTGTGAATCATGGGTCACGATCGCTCACCATCTTCTTAGGCAAGCCCCAATATTTCACGATATTCTTGAAGAACAAGTGGGCTGCCTTCTCTGCTATGCTGTCCCTTAGGGCAACAATGAAGGTGCCATACTTCAAAAACCGATTGACCACCACTAAAATGCTTCTTGACCCCTCTGAGTCTGGCAAAGCCGAGATGAAGTCCGTACTGACACTCTGCCATGGACTATCCAGTAAGGGTAATGGCTCTAACAATCCCCACAACTTGGTTCTCCACTTTGTCTTGGTTGCACACAAGACACTTCTTCACATAAAGCACAACCTCGTCTCTCATCTTAGGCCCATAGTAGGATACACACACACACACACACCCTAGTCCGTCACTATCCTAGAGGTTCAGCCCAATTCTTGTCATGACAATTCTTATTAATATTCTGCCACAGGCTCTCCTCCTATGGAAATTAAATTTCCCAATCGAAAGTCAAAATTAAACTATCCTTAACCCAAAAGTGCGTCATCTTCCCTCCTTTGGCTATCTTGACAAGTCTCTTGGCCAATGGTTCATGCTCTTGGCCTGCCCACAGTAAGTCAAGTAACTTCCCATGTGTCTTAGAAATAAAGGTCAACTTTACCTTTTGATTAAGTGTGCCGGCCAAAAGGTTCACCTTATCGGGCTTATACTCCAACAAATAGCCAAACTCTTCAAGAAGTCTTGCAAAGGAGCTTCTTTGTGTCGGAGCTTTGTCTACGTCTAGAAATAACTAGTACCCGCATTATATGTCTTCACAAAAAATTTGGATCCAAGCAACAATTCTCCACAGAAAACGACAAAGCACAACCCCTATCATCTCTTTCTCTTGGACAGTGTATTAACGTTCTGTGTCATTGAGTTTTCAGCTCTCATAGGTAAGCGGATGCCCCTCTTAGAGTGCATCACCTCCAATAAAAGAGTGTAAAGCATCCATATGCACCTTATAAGGCTTGGTGAAATAAACCAATACCAAGATACTTAAATTACTACCTTCTTTAATCTATCATAGGTATTCTGGCACCACAGTGGCTGCTTCTAAGACTTATTTTTCTTTAGCAACTCCGTGAGTGGTGCCAATTTGGTAGATATCCCTTGATAACCACTGATATTAGTTGATAAGACCAATAATAAGACTATAGATTTGGTAGCTTCCTTGGTGGCTTTCACTCCTTAGTTGCCTGGCCTTCACCTTTACATTGTCCATCATGAGCCGACCATCCTTGATTGCATGTCCTAGAAATTTCAATTCTTGCTTCGCGAATGAGCACTTCCTTCTTCACATATAAGTGATTTCCTTGAGCACCTTGAACACGGTCGGGAAGTGGCCGACATGTTCCTCGAGTGTGTTACTATTGATGACAATTTCGTCCAAGTACACCTTGAGTGTGTTTGACATGGCTGTAAAGTTTTCTTCTTCTTCTTCTTCTTCTTCTTCTCTCTCTCTACCATGTCTCCCTTCTTTCTCCCAAACTCTTCTCAACTTTTGAAAGAATCTTCATCTTCAATCACTCCAACACCTGCCTAAAATCAGCTCCTTTTGCCTCCAAACTTCCATACTTTCCTTCCTTTCTTCTCTAACTCTCTCACAATCCTCCTTTTTTTCTCCCTCCCAATTTCTCTCCCCAAATCTCTCTCTGCTTCTGACTTCCTAATATAAAGGGGATCCCAAAATCAGATTAACGCACACATATATAAACATTTACATAATACGGCTAAGTTAACTACAGTTTCCCAAGTCAACCCCTTTTACTTTTATTTGTTTCTTTATTATACCCCTTAATCATTGTAGCTCATTATCATTTCAAAAATGTTCCTAAAGATTGTCAATAAAATTTGTTCACGCTTATCATCATTAAAGACCCCAAATAACATCACTTATAAAAGTTTTCGTTAATTTACAACTTATGGTTCTTAAAAATCATCGCTAAAGATCATAAATTATAATGCTCACCAAATCATCGCTAAAGATCCAATAAATAATCAGGTAGAATATACCATAAACCAACCTTAGGTTTAGGGTATTACACAAACGACTGCTACCAATACTGGGATTAGGATTGAGTTAAAGATGATATAGATGCTTATAATTCTGGGGCTTTGGACCGGAACAAAAAGGAAGGGAACGCTGACTGAAACAAAAGGCACTCGGCCCAGCGGATAGATGCCTATACCTCAATGGAATGTTTGACTGATGAGAAAACAAAGAAGCGGTCAACTGACAAGAGAAAGCTGAAATAAAGTTTGAAAGGCAAAGCCAAGATGGAAATCTAAAGTAAAGTTAACAAGTAGGGTTTTTTTGTTGTTTTTTTTTATTTATAGTAGGGATAATATCACTTATGTCTCTCAGTTTAGGGGTAAATTACAGTCAAAGACATAAGTTTCAAAATTTTGCACTCCTATCCAAAATGTGAAAATTTTGGTATCAAATATGTCCTCCGTTAGGGTTCCTTGACCCTAACTAATGATTCTTATGGATGTGCCAATACAATATTTTAAAAATGGCAATACTACCCTCTCTTCCTTCCCATTTCCTCTCTTCTGTCTCACAACCACTACCGACGTGGTTGAATGCATCTATTGAATGCATCTACAAGGGCAATGGCATTTGGCCAGACCTAATACAATCATAAATTTCAAGGTAATATTGTGATGTCGATTTCCTTTCTACACAAAAAGCCGATACGTTTTTAGTAAATTAACAACAAACCCGAGAATGCAAAGATTTGAGTTGATCATTTGCAAGTAAAGCATGCTTTGGCTTTATACAACCAGTAGCAAGAAAATCGCCCCGATACTTGTGGAGAAGGAACATGGCATAAATATTCCAGAGTGCCTCTAATTTTTGTTTTACCATTTTTCCAGGAATTTCTTGTTGCAATTTTTCAATGAATCTGCATGAGATGCAAGATTCTAAGCTTCTTAACTCCTGTCTAATTTTGAATAACTACGTTTTTTAAAAAATGATACTTCACTTGTTCCACTACTTTGCAGACTCCATCATAACTTCACAACAAAAACATGAAATAATCAAAATGGAAATGGGAAGAAGGAGAGGGTAGTATTTCCTCTCTCCTCTCCAGCTCATGACCACAACCATAGCCACCAACCCATCGACCATACGACCATACCCACTGACCAGCAGCTACCCATATGGCCATATCCGTCGACCGCTGCCAACTATTGCCCCACTGCCTCCATACTAAACTCTAACAATCTAACCACCACATTACTAACCACCAAATGGCATTGACAGGTTTCATTTAAACCCATTTCTACAACAGACTATTGGCTGGCAAAAGGTATGAAAATGAAATCAACATTATCGAAAGTGATGTGGTGATTTTCCATATGGTGGTGGGCATGGTTATTGGATTGGAAGTGAGTTTGAGAGGGTGATATATGGTGAATGATAGTGGTGGTTTGATGGGTTTGAGAAAGGAAATAAAAAGATAAGGGGAGAGAGAGAGAGAGAGAGAGAGAGAGAGAGAGAGAGAGAGAGAGATAGAGAGGTTTGTTTGTTCTAGAGGATAAAAATGTAATTTTATATGAAATTTAACACCGTCCGTATTTCTTGTGGTCAACGGACATAACTGATATAAATGCAATTCAAACCTGTGTCCTCGGCTGTAATTTACCCCTAAATTGAGGGATATAAAGTGATATTACCCCTTTATAGTAATTTGTTTTGTTTGACCCCTGTTGAAATGACTAATCCTGTACTAAACCTGTAAGAGGAATGGGTCTGGAAGTGGTTAACCCGCAGTGGCTAAAAAGCAGCGCGTTAGGTTGGGTTGTATATGTTAGGCAAATTTTCAGTGGCCCTACTTTGTCTCATATTTTGCAAGGGCTTGCAAAGCTTGAACTGCCACCTTCTCCAAACAAACTCAATATTTCGCTATGTTGAAGAATTAGATTGCACGAGTTATATTTTCTATAATGATAATCTTTGGGACAAAATAAAGTTTTGTTGTGCTTCACGTTTGGCAGTGGGAACACCATGGATTTACTGTTTTACTTGTTTATTAAGCTATGGGAACAAGGCAATATACACACTATTTGATTGACAGTTTTGACGTGTTCTGTTCATGAAAAAGCTTATTGTTCGTTCATATTCTGTTGACTACTATATTGCAATATGCCATTTAAAGGGCAATCTTCGCTCCTTTACAGTACGTGGTCCTGGCTTTTGAGTTTTGAGGAGATCTGTATGACAAAAAGTTACATTGTTTTCTTGATGCGCATCATAATCTATCAATCATAAATTATGTGTGGAGTTGCTTTTGGCAGGAAGGACATCTTTCTCACATTCACCAATAGGGAATGCTACAGTCACCGAAAAATAACTTTTTTGGGGGCATTGCCGTCAATCATTGCAACCAGCTCATACAGAAGGTCAAATGGATGTTTGATCTATTGTAGTACCCCGAAATTTTAGAGGTGCCCAAACTTGTTGATGATTTTTAGTGACAATTAGGATTAGCATTGTCGTGCTTGCTAGGTATCATCATGCCATCATGACATCTCATGCTTATTGAGTAGTTATTAATGATTATTTCTCTGATCGACACATCGTATTACCTATCATCGTCGTGCTTATGACGTGTCAACATACTACCGTGACATGTCATGCTTTGAGCCTTGTCGTCCTTACTAGGTGGCATAACTTTATCTCACCATCTTGTGCTTCGAGGCTTATTGTGCTTTGGTTAGCATTGTGGTGCTTGTTAGGTGGCACAACCTCGTCTCGCCACCTCGTGCTTTGAGCCTCGTTGTGCTTTACTTAGTCATGTCATGCTTGCTAGGTGACACAACCTTCTCTTGCTACGTCGCGTTTTTTTTGCCTCGTGCTTCCTAGGAATTTCTATAAATAGCCCTGTGATATCCTTCTAAATTGTTTTAAGTTATATTTGACTTTCATAAATAGACAGTGAGCGAGAGAAGAAGTTTAGACATGATTTTGAAGGAGTGATGATACTTATTTAAAGAATTAATATCACTATTCCTTATGCCACGTGGTTATTTCTTAAAGTTCTTCATACTCCTAAACACTGTTGTTCTGAAATCTTGCTGAAATGCTTTATTTTGAATATTAGTAAATATCTTGTTTTTGAAATATATTTAGGGGATGTGGCTTAAGTATTTTTCATCAATGACAGTGCTCCGGTGATTTGTCTATATGCATGATATGTTATGATATGATACAACTGAGCTTTGGTCAATTCTTTTGAGGATACCAGAAGCAAGATACTGAAGTGTTATGGTTAATGTTCAAAATGGATATTGAATTAGTTTACTAATTTTTTGGGGTACTAAGCCACATTTGCATTGACAGTTTAATTACTGAATATTTTGATTGATCCGAAATTATTTAGCGTGTTTGATTTTGATCCTATAATGCTATGATTATTCTACTTACTAGGCTACCCAGTTCACCCTCCACTATTTACCTTCCAGTGCCGATGATTATTTTGATGAGTATACGCAAGCAGGATTTGTAGTTTTGGAGTTTAGAAATATTGTAACTTCTTTGTTAAGACTTATAATCGGATTGGGATTGAGTATAATTGTGTTGAAAAATATTGGATTACGTCATCTGCGACTCGAGTCGTCACGGTTAGTATCAGAACAATACCTAGGCTTGAATTGCTTAGGTTAGTGTAAGCCAGAAATGTTCCTTGTCCTTGAGATAATTATAAGCTAAAATTTGAAGGGTTTTTTTTTTCCCAAATTTATGGTTGACGAATTTTGAGAACAAAATTTTTCTAAGGATAGAAAAATGTAACACCCCAAAACTTTAGACGTGCTCAAAATATTACTAGTTGGTTGAGAGAAAAATGACGATGATGATTTTTAGTAACACTTGAGATTAGCATTATCGTGCTTGTTATTAGGTGTCATCTTGCCATCGTGACACGTCGTACTTATTGAGGAGTTATTAATGATTACTTTTCGGATTGACACCTCGTGTTACCTATCATCATAATGTTTGTGATGTGTCAACATACTATCGTGACACGCCGTACTTCGAGCTTTGTTGTGCTTTGCTTAGCCTTGTCATGCTTACTAGGTGTCACAACCTCGTCTGATTACCTCGTGCTTCGAGTCTCGTTATGCTTTGCGTAACCTTATTGTGCTTGCTAGGTGGCACAACCTTGTCTCGCCATTTCATGTTTCTTTCTACCTCATGCTTCATAGAAATTTTTATAAATAGCCATGTGATCTCTTTTTAAATGATTTTAAGTTATATTTGACCGAAGAAGTTTAGAGCCATGATTATGGAGGAATGATGATACTTATTTGGAGGATTTGTATGAGTAGCTTATTCATGATTTAGGTCAGGAGAATTTATATCACTATTCCTTTATACCACGTTGTTATTTGTTAACGTTAATCGTACTCTTAAATTCTGTTGTTTTGAAATCTTGCTGAGATGCATATGCTTAGTTTTAAATATTAGTAAATATCTTATTTTTGAAATATGTTTGAGAGACGTGGCTTAAATACTTTTGATCAACGACAATATTTCAGTGATTTGTCTACGTGCATGATATGTTATGATATGATACAACTGAACTTTGATAGATTCTTTTAAGGATACCGGAAACAAGATGCTGAAGTGTTGTGGTTGATGTGCAAAATTGATATTGAATTGATTTACTAATTATTCGAGGTACTAACCCCCTGTTGTATTGATGGTTTGAGTACGAAATATGTTTGACTGATCTGAAATTGTTTAGCGTATTTGATTATGATTTTATGGTGTTATGATTATTCTACTTAGTGGGCTATCCGGCTCCCCTTTCCACTTTTTACCTTTTCAATACAATTATAAGTCCTAACAAAGAAGTTACAATGTGTTTTAAACTCCAAAACTGTAAATTTCACTCACATCTTTTCTTGCATATGCTCGTCAAAACAATCGTAAGATTGGGATTGAGTTGAAATTGTATTCAAAATTGTCAAATTACGAGATGGGCGACTTGAGCCGTCACACCCGTTGAACATGAAAATGTCTTATGTGGAGCTATGCAATGAATGCCTACTTTCTGTAGGACGAAGAGGTCTGGTGCATTGCATTCTGATCAGTAATAATGGGGCAGCCAGGTGCATGTAGTACTTGCAGTTGCAAGAGCGACCTCTATGCATACTTTCTGTTCAGTTTCTTTTCTGTAATAGTTCTCTTTGTAATGATTGTTCTCGAGAAGGCATTTGTAACGAATGACAACATGTTTCACTTTATGAGGAAATGACTTCAGTTTCAAGAAGAGTGGGTGGAAGTTTGAGTGGTTTTGAAGGACAGAGAATATTCTTACCCGATGGAGGAATTAATAGATATGGCCATGTGAAGCCACCTTTGAAGTTGAATATCAGTAGCAGTACACGTGAATGAATGAAAGCATGCACTGTGTGAGCTATTCGATACCATTCCGTAATACTCAGATTCTATGTCACTCAAGCGCTAGAATCTCCTCAACAGCTAATTTTTTGTTCCTATATTCTGCGTATGTTTCTGGTCCATTCTGTAAGGCTGACATTGAAAATGATATAACGGCAATGAAGACTGAATCGGAAAAATGTACCGAAACATTACAAGGAAAAGGGAATTTAACGTGCTAATTACAGTTCAGCATCGATAGACGAATCTAAAGCTCAGCTGTTGTATTTTTGACTATTTTTGTGAACCTATGGAAATAATATGGTTAATGATCCTCAGCATCGATTGCCGTTGCTCATCAAGTTACCCACATGTCTGCACAAAATTTGGAAAGCGCATTATCCTTTTCTAACGCTGGTAATAACATGTGAATCTACATGTAGATAACAGTAGAAGAATGGGGTAAGAACTTGAGCAGTGGGTGGTGCTTTCATGGCACCGCCGTTGTGTGACAACTAGTAGAGTACTCCTTAGCCGGATGCAGACCATGAAAACTGGCAAACTTAAACAGCCCCCACACTACTACCATTTTGCTACCCATGAAGTCTCCTAATTATCATCTCATTTTGTAAGTGAACGGATCTGCCTATATCTGCGTCTCGTCTATGTGAATTCACAAGCAGATAACCTTCCGAGACCACGATCTAGCTACATCTACGTGTTTCTTATACAGCCAACACTAACATATAGCAGCAGGAGTCCTCTTCCTTAAATCGCCTCAGTTGATCCCTACTTATTAGGTCAACCTCTCCACAGCCCTTTTACAGCCTTGTAATAAGTATGAACGTTATCCTGTCCCCGCATCAAGCTTCGTGACAGTGGTGTGACACGAAGGGCTACGACAATTATACAGTCTCTTAGGAGAAGATTGTGATGCATCATTGTGGTGGAATTGGTCATGGTGAGTTCATGAGGTTGGTTGGCTTCGATGTTGAGAGATGCCTTTCGCTTTTAGTATCTTTTGCTTTAGTAATTAAGTATGTAGAAACAAGTCCATATTTATGTACAGAGCTAAATTACATAAGAGAACAAGGATGCTCCACTGGGGTCCGGATTTAAAACAAGATAGCAGCCTCTCTGCCGGCACAGGGTGAAGATCGTTACATGTAACCCTTCCCAAACCCTGCTAGTAGGAGCCTTAACGAGTGGCCATCTTTTTTTGAGCCAACTGGATTACATGGCGGTGACAGAAGGAAAAAGATGCATCATAAGAGAGAGGGAAATGAGGTTTATTAAGGGTACATAGTTCCTTTCGTTTAAACCCTAGAGTGACCAAAATATGGGTCCTCACGTTATACTAATTGCAACTCATTTGGCCAATCAGTTTCTTAATGGGTAGATTCTTTGCATAGCCAATGTCATTACTTAATGCATCTGTGTGGCTCCCTCCGTGCATGTGAGTTCATCTCTTGGTTTGTTGTAGTATTAGTATTTTTACCGTAGCACTTCAACGAGAAGCTAGTTGAACCTATTTATTCGATCAAGTGTGTGAATTCCAAGCTCGCAATATGGTTTGTACGGGGATATGCTTGTCTATCGAACTGCAGTTAGCATGAAATTCTTGAATCTGGATTTACACATTAAGGATCAGGGTTTGTGGAACTTAACATTTTAGTTAGCATGGATGAGAAAGTTTCTGGAATGTTGATACTTTGGCTTGTGGTCTCTTCAGAAAAGTTGAATTGGTGGCCTTGTGATCATTCGGCCATTTCAGTGGCATGAATTTTTGCTGCCTTTCTCCAAAAATCTTGAGCGTTAGTACATGTATACAGTCGGTCTTCACCGCTAATAATGGCAGGTGATTTACTTTGCATAGACATCCCTCATCACTTCTGTTACGGATCTCAGACTCCCAGTCTACTTATGTTTCTTCCTGATATCTTGTCTTCCCAATTTTCATTTTCCTTGTCTCATCCGGATTCTTTCATTTCTCCTAAAGGTACAGCAGGTTTTTACCTTTTCTCATTTTAAGAGTACAGTTACTTCTTTTCCCTGGAGTTATACCTATAATGACGTGACAGTGAAAACGTTAACAGAGAATTTATTATCGCCTAATGTACATGGACTGATGTTTTTAGCCAGGTCCTTTCGAAAGCTACTAGAAATTCATAGCTGAAATATATTATAAACTTACTTGTCAACAAAATCTCAGCAGCTGCTACAGCATCCCTGCGGTATACAGTCCCTGAAAAGGTATGAGAAAATTTGAGCTAATGCTATGAATTTACACCATCTGCCTTTAGCGTAATTCTGTACCTGTCCTCAAGTTTCCTTTCCTTATACTATATTATGGCCGTACGTGTTCTACAAGTACGATATCGCTTTTGGAAAAATTCGCTGTCCAGGAGCAAGGATGGCTAAAGGGTCATAAGCTGACTTCCTTCGTACGAAGACTTCCCAGCGTGGACCAAAGTGGGCCTGCCACTGATCCTGTGTAGTATAGTGTGGCAGATATTGTTTTACCCCAAGGTGGGCTGCTTCACAGAAATTTAGAATTCTCTCATTTTGAGCTAATATGTGCTCTAAGCTATCTGTTCCTGTGGATGAGGGCACTGCATGGGAAAGGAGTGCTACTAGATAGAATGTATCTTCCTCTGGAAGAGCAACGGATGTTCTGTTGTTCCACCTGAAAGATATTGGTATATCATAAGTAGAGAAACAAAGGCTTGTAGTACTTATTAACTAAATGATTGTTTTCCAAGCGAAGTTTTACTTTGACTTGTTAAGTGGGTAGACAAGGACAGGACCGTTGCTTGTATCTGTTATAATGTTGCCAAAAACTTCTTGGACGAAATTGTGGATTTTGCTTCTTGGAATGAGAAGATTGAGCCACGGGTGTGGAATTTCCCACAAGCCTCTTGATCGCATTTTCAGCTCAGATGCGTGAACTCTGTCCAAAAAGTCTATATATGAAACTTCTGACTGGATAAGTGTTGACGGAATATAGCTGCATTGAGATAATAACATCTCGATTTCCTGCACTAAACCAAACACAGATATGCATTAGAAATAGAACTTACACCTTTGCTGCATACAGGGAAACCATGCAAGATGAGTGGGTCATGACAGAGGTACCTGGTTAGCTACATCTGTCTCCTCTGAGTTGAAGTATTTGCCCAATTCAAGACAAAAGAGTGTCCTACCATCCGACTTGAACCGGCTGGCTTGAACGGGGTCTTTTGGGTTGAAAGATGATCTCCAGTTGTTCAGTAGACCTGTCTTGTTCATTACTACCAGTCCTTCAATGTAGTCAAATGTCTTTCCTGCAGATATTAAATGTTCCTGGTCTCTGGAAAACGTGGAGAAATCCGAATACAACACTCTGATCCACATTACCTGTTGACATTGAACATTATGAACCAGGTAAGCTTACTAGGAAAAGCTTATGTATGGAGTATCAAGGTATGATTTCGGGTATTACCCTCGTCGGTGCCGGCTCCAGTGAAATTCTTGCTTGAGTTATTATGCCAAACTGGCCAAGTCCTCCAAGCACACCATGAAAGAGGTCAGCATTCTGTTGCTCTGAACAATTCAATACCTCCCCCTTTCCTGCACTAGGTGAAGTTTCCTGTCATTGATATTTGTTCTAAAGACGAGATAAAGTATAAATTTCACCATGAATTAATGTCTTAACCAACAGTCCTCTGATTAATCAAAGTAACGAGGACAATCTCCAACTTGAATGGTGAGAAACCCTGGAATTTGTTAGTTCAGTTCCTTTTTACGCAAATGAGATGGGACGAAGTGAAGCTACGCTTTTGCTGCCTTGGTCTCTTATTTTATGGTGCATGGTATCACCACACCATGGTCCATTTTATAGTCTGTTTCTATTTTACTTATACAAACCTGTAACGACCTCCAGCTGGTGGACATTACTGATCTGGGGTCCATGCCGAAATGCCTGTCCACTGATGCCCGCATTAGACAAAGTACCACCAACTGTCAGATGCAAGTAATCTGTCCAAGATTTTGGTGCTAACCCATATTTCAGGCTTTCACGCAGGATATTTATCCACAATTCGCCACCAGAGACATCCACATAAGGTTTAGTTCCAGTATGAATTTGCATTTCTCTGCGTAGCGCCTCCATTTTGATCACAATACCTCGTTGAGCTTGTGCCTGGCCTTGGAGAGAGTGGCCGTTGCCTCTGGCTGCAACAGTGAGCTCCGAACCAGGGCCCCTTTGCCAGACATGCTTTATAGTAGCGGCGATATCAGAAACTGACTTCGGATGCAGAACTGCCATGGGGAGGAAATGGTACTGGCCACCGAAGTCTCTGGTTGCAAATTCATTTTCATTGAAAGTGAAATGCCCAAGGAGATGTAGTGTCTTCAGTGAAGATGGGATACTGGAAAAGCAGAGGTTCAGTTTGATTGCTAGAAAACTTAAGAGCAAGATCATAAAGCTTCTTATGAAAAGAAGGTTAGTTTGTCTGAGGAGACTAACAGAAGGGTATGTCATTTTCCCCTTCTTCTTATCTCTGGAGGATGTGAAAGCTAAAGCGGAACCTCTCCTTTGTTTTTTGGTGTTTCTTAGAACGCAAAAGTAAAAGAGTGAAGGCATAGAAGTGCTAACGAAATGAAGTGCTTAGGAGGGAATTTAAGGAGAGATTTGAGTGGGAGGGTCAACCTATCTTCAGTGGTAACTAAGAGTGCGTATGTAGACTGCCTACTCAGTTGAAGAGTTTTGAGGATTTTCCTTTTAGTTCTCTATTTTTTGTGCTCTTTTGTTTATAACAGAAGCCATCACATAAGGCCAAGTCACAGGAAAGAAAGATTTCACAAATCTTTTGCACTTTTTCTCACAGTCGCAACCACAATTTCCTCCTTTTTCATCGAAGACCACAGTTGTCTAAATTCTCTCTCTCACCATGTCATGGGTATTTTTGCTATTTATAGAAAAGGTAAGGGTTTACAGAAATGTGCATTCCATTGCCTCTGAATTCTGATGACAGGCATGTCTATGGTTGTGCCTTGGTCACATAACTGATGACTCTTATTTCTTGAATCCATTGTTGTCAAAAAGCAAACATATCGTATCTACTCTCGGATTGGATGAGAGGGACTCGCGGACCGCCCTTCATTAATTCAGGCAGCCGTGGCGTAGAGGGCCCACTGAACATGTGAAGGGCCCACGGAACGTGTGAATGTTGGTGGTGGGCGTGGGGGGGTGGAGAAGAGCTACGGTTTGTTCTGTTGGGACCTCTTGAAGCCGATGTGATGGCGGTTGGAGATGGTTCCCTATCTGAGGCCCTGGTTTCCAAGCCCGAATTCCTTGAAAACTGACAAGCAAGAATCATTCTCGTAGTTGTGGTGAACGTGAAGGAAATTAGTACTCCGCAATTATTACCTTCTTGCAGCTACTTCTTGTGCCTCTAATCATCGCCTTGAGATTTTTAGCACTAGTGGAAACTGCGGAATCATGACGACAGGTAATCTAGGATTGATCACCTTCTGCATTATTACATGAACGTGGAGCATCTTCTGCTCCCCAAGATCTTCAGTGTCGGATGGGGGCATCAATGTTAATGACACAAAAGCAATAATGAAATTTGTATATGCCCTCATTTTGGAGGACAAATTTCCTTTTCAGGGTGAAGCATATTAAAAAAATGAGCATCAATGGATAAGTAGAGTTACAGCTGGTCTCTTTCTCTTCTTTCTCCTTTTTGAATATTGTCACATTTTTAATTTGATTTTGCAGTCCATTTCTCTCCTCCTTACTGTGTTTGGACCTTGTTGAGTACATGACTGATGTGATGAATTTTTATGATAAGGCTGCAAGGGTAAATGCACAGGAACACTTTTAAGTGTCTGTAGCCAATATAAAAAGGTGCCACGTTTAGCAGATAAGTTCACTTTGGATCTGCCCTAGCAACTCGAGAAGATCCTTGTCTACAAGCACCTTAACACATGTCTACTTTCTTGAGACACAGAATTTTGATGTAGGGAAAGCACAATTCGGCCTTTACAGCAAAGTCTCAAGGTCCCTGCTACTTGGCGAGTTCCTCCCGGGAAATGCTATAAGAAAAACTTTGACGAGGTGGTGTTTAAAGGTGAAAACGCAAATGGTATTGGTGTAGTGGTAAGAGGTGAAAAAGGTGTTTTCTATGTAGGATTGTCAAGAAAACTTTTGGGAGTACTTGAACCTTTATGCTTAGAAGCAGTAGGGCTTATGGAGCAAGACGTAGGGTGCGGCTTTTGGGATGCAGTGATCGACGGCGACGCCTCGAATGTTATTTCAGCACTTGGAAAGGAAGGAGAGGATTTGACTGTGATGAGCAATATAATTGATGAAGTCAGAATGAAGAGTAAGAATTTTCAGAATCGTGAGTGTAGTTTAGAATAGAGGAAAGGGAAAAGAGTAGCTCATAAACTAGCATGATTTGCCAGGGATTCAACAGATTTTTGTACGGTTTAAGGAGACGCCTTCTTTTGTAACGCATGCCATCCTTGATGCTGTACTCCGCATTCAGTTGAATAAAATCATCTCATCATTAAAAAAAAAAAAAAGCATTTCAACCATTTCAACCAACCCTAAGGTGTAAGAGAAATAGCAAGGGCCTCGAGAGATAATCCCGAAGTCCTAGCTCGAATTCCCATATCGTGACAGTTTGGACCAAAGCAAAAATAAAGACCATTTCAACCAATGATGGAAGTCCAAACTTTTGGTTGGAACATATTCTACCAGACTCTCGTCAACCGTTGGGGCCTATTGGGACCATGGTAAATACCATAATGCCAATTCAGATGACCATTCGACAACAGTGAAATTTGAACCTACATGGCTCCCCCACCAGTGTCTCCATCAGAATTCTACTTCTGTTTTATTGTGTTATAATACTAAGATTGTAATGATCTGGAATAGATACTGCACTCAATTCCTCGGATTGTGGACTTTACTGTAAAATGTGAACTCAGCTAGTAAACCTTTGCCGGTCCTCTCATTTGTGGTGGAAAACCTAATTAATCTTCATTACACCCTTTCTAGAAGGAGACCGACCACTAATACAATAACTTGAGCTTGTTTTGTTAGGCCAGCTCACTGCTCCTAGAAAATTATTGACAATACAAGAAAACATCTTCTTTAAACGTTCTCCGGATGCTCTGCGGTAATATTCGGAACAACTCGTCGCTCTAACTTTTATATATCGATTCTTACCAACAATTTTTTTATCGGGTTATCAACGCACAAGAGGCTAGAGTGACGAATCTACCTCCGCAATCTCTTCACCTGCCAAACTGCTCTGGATCTGATCCAATTGAAGGAATTCTCAGAATTGAGCTCTAATCTTTTCATGTCCACGGCATAAATTAATATGAAATTGTTACTTGAGAAATACGAAAGTTAGACTGTTAATGCTACAAAGCGACATATAAAGTATCGTATCAGCATCGTCGCGAGTTTATCATATTGACTAGCGGTCAAAGAAAGGGTAGCATGGCACAATTTGATTGGTTGGGCGACCACCACATACCACCCGGCAGTCTCCGTCCTCCTCATCATCTCATGTCGACTAATGGAAAACGCGTTAGCCTGGTTGGTAGCATACAAACATGACTCAAAGAGTTCAAACCTAAGAGATTAAAAGTAATAAAAATCTCTTTTCATGTTCCCTATCCCACTTTTCTTCCACTTTAATCAGTATTTGTTTTGTCTCGTTGCCATCCATGAATCAATAAAGCCAACTTTTGCTTCATGCTTGTCCCTCTTTCGTTCTTCTCTCCTAGTCCTAGAAACAGATCAGAGGGGCCTTGGACATGCATCATTCCACAATATGGATTTATGGATTTCGATTTACATAGTTTTTGGCCTTTTGCAATGATTTCGTTTGATGATGTATTGAGTGTTTGGCTATTTACAATTAAGGGGGGAATTAGTTGGCAGGGTGGGGAGGATGAGACATTGTAATTAAATGGAATATATGTTTTTGTTAGAGTTAAGGATTGCTTTGATTTTTGATTAAAGGGATGTTTTGACTTAAACTACAATATGGTTACTACATCTTCTCCATCATATTCGATTAAAGAAAACAACTTGTAGAGAATATAGTTTCTGTAAAACCTTTTTTTGAAAAATATAATATACCTAACCTAAATTCAATATTTTGTCAGAAATTCAATCCTTTTTAATTTTGTATTTCATATGTCTATGTTGATGTGTATGCTACAGATTTGAATTTTTGTGCATGTAGATAGATTTCAATACAAACATATTAGTACAACCCAACATGTCGTAAACCTGAAGTTTTATTCTATAAATTTAATACATACATATTGATATACGGAAGGTATCATAAACCTAGAGTTTTTTTAAATTGTCTAAATGCATATGTAATCTTGACTATTTAATCGATAACTCATTAGCTTAAAAGTTATTAAGGATTTTCTAAAGTCAAGTTGCAACCCCTTTTATCCTATTTTGTAACGACCCGGTCCACGGCCCCACCACAGGGCATTGCCTCCCTCAAAAGGGCTAGCCAAGTAGGTACTTATGAGTTCATAGGCAGGGTCTTATAAGGCCAATCGCAAACTCTCCCCCAACCGATGTGGGATATTACATATTTTCTTTCCCTTCCTGTTGAAACCAAAAATATATATTTTTAATCAATAACTCATTGGCTTAAAGTTTATTAATAACCTCTAAAAGTTAATAATTTGTTCTTAACTACGTGCCATTGAATGACTCTAAGATCTCGGATTATTATTTGTAAAAGGAAATGACGATTGATTCAAATTTGAAAGCTATTTTCTCACGTGAAGAAACTGACTTAAGTTAAATATGTTCAAATTTTCTAGACGGTAATTACCTATTTGTTAGGAGAAGTTATTTTCATCTTGTATTTTATAGTTATTTTCTATTAGATAATTTATATTCAATGTGGTAGTTAATCAATCAAAAAAATTTCCCTCTTTCTTCCTTCTCAAAAAGAATAATATAGTATTTCTTTTCATGTCAAAAGCCTTCGCAGATTAGTTTTTCAAAGCCTTCTTAGAAGGTAGATGCTTTCATTTTTGGGTGTACTTATAATCTACATTTTCATTTCACAATTTTGAATCTTCCAAAGGCTTTTAAGAAAGCCTCATCGAGAGGTTAAAAGAATCCACATATTTAGAATCAATTGTAGTGTGGCTTGCCTACAAATTGATTGCTTTGCATTCAAGCTCAGACACGGACATGCCTGGTGGGACCATGTAATTCAGAGTATTTGAATATGTCCAATCAAATTTTGTTAGAGTTGTTGTGAATTAGACATGGACATGCCTGGTGGGACCATGTAATTTAGAGTATTTGTATGAACTATGTGTGTTGGAGAGATGTTCGAGGTTACTACTTCCATTGGCTGAAACTCAAACAAAATGGTACAAGTAATTTACATGAAGTGCCAAAAATAGAGAGAAAAAAAAAGAGTTGGATAATGAATCCTTAGATCAAAAAGTACAAAGAATAATATATATGACCATAAAATGATTCTGCACCAAAAGAAAGTATAAATGGTGCCGCGAGGGCGGGGCAGAGGGCAGGGGCATATTACTGCTCCACAAGACCATGAAATGATTTCTACACCAAATTTTATGTGTAATGGTGTTATCGGGGGCATATCAATGCTCCAGAAGATCGTGAAGGTGTATACGTCAAAAGAAAATGTAAATGGTATAGGTAATGAATGTATGGGCAACCCTTTTTTGACTTTGCAACAGAAGATTCTAGTTTGATTAAGGTCGAGAATTATTGGCTTCGACATCTGAAGATCCGTTATGGTCTATATACTCGTGGAACCCCATGGTTCCAAGGTCTAAGGCTAATTCACCAAGCAATGATCTTGATGCTTTGCTTGATTAATAAAGAAACTTGGAAGAAGTGGATTAAGAAAAGGTATTAAATAACTTGTGGCACATTTGAAAAGCTAAGTGCAAAAGTCTAGCATAAACTGTGCTAGTAGTGGTCATTATATTTTTGAGGAGAATTTATTTGGCTTTTGTTTATAAAATTGGCTCTTCACAAATTCTAAGTATTCTTTGCTTGAGTCAGGGGATAATTTTGACAGCAGAAAATAAATTCTCAACGCTTAGGTCATTGCCGTATGTAACGACTCAAATTCTTTTAGAGATCCAGACACGCTACTTGCAAAATCTTAGGCTTCGTTTGACAAATTTTTTTTTTTTGGTTTTCAGTTTTTAAAGAGCAGCTTAATTTTTTTTTTTTATAAAAACAAGTGGGTGTTTGATAACCCCTTTTTTTTTTGAGGTTTTTTTTTTTGGTGTTTGGTAACCCTTTTTTATTTTGACTTTTTTTTTTGGTGGTTTGCGGTGGCGGTGGTGGGGCGTAGCGGTGGTCGACGGTGGTGGTGGTGGTGGCCGACGGCCGGAGGTGGCTGCCGGCAGTCACCGGCGGTGGTGGCCGGCGGCCGGCGGCCGGAGGTAACTGCCGGCAGTCTCCGGCGGTGGTCGCCGGCGGCCGGAGGTGGCTGCCGGCAGTCACCGGCGGTGGTGGCCGGCGGCCGGAGGTAGCTGCCGGCCGTCTCCGGCGGTGGTCGCCGGCGGCCGGAGGTGGCTGCCGGCAGTCTCCGGCGGTGGTCGCCGGCGGCCGGAGGTGGCTACCGGCAGTCTCCGGCGGCCGGAGATGGCTGTCGACAGTCTCCGGCGGTGGCTGCTGGCGGCCGGAGGTGGCTGCCGGTGGTCGCCGGCGGCCGGAGGTGGCTGCGGGCAGCCGGCAGTCTCCGGCGGTGGCTGCCGGCGGCCGGAGGTGGCTGCCGGTGGTCGCCGGCGGCCGGAGGTGGCTGCGGGCAGCCGGCAGTCTCCGGCGGTGGTCGCCTGAGGTGGCTGCCGACGGTGGGAGGGTGGTGGTGGTGGTCGAAAAAAAAAACCAAAAGTGAAAAAAAAAACCAGTTTTTGGAGTTTTTTTTTTACTCTGCAGTTTAAAAACTGGTTTTTTAAATTGAAAAAAAAATGGTTACCAAACGCTCCTTTTTTTTCAGTTTTTAAAACTGAAAAAAAAAAGAGTGAAAAAAAGAGTGTCAAACGGGGCCTTAGTCAATCAATTACCATAAATACCTTTAAAGATAAAGCATAGCATTCTATGCATCATCAAAACTTTTAATCTAACATCATTACTATATTCCTTAGAGTAAAATGCACCAATGGCCACTCAACCATGACCCATTTTTCATTAAAGTCACTAAACTTCAATTTATTTCATATGGGCTACTGTACTCACAAATGTGTTCAATTTGACCATTCCGTCAGCCTTTGGTTAAATTTTTGCCATTACAGGGTCACGTGTTGCACATATGACTATCAAGTTGGGGATAATTTTGTAATGGTGCAAGTTCTTTAGTATTAACCTAAAGATCTTCCCCAGAATGGTTCTCTTTTTTTCTTTTCATTTCATAAGATCTGCTTCTCTCTTTATTCCATTTCTTCTTTGTCTTTCGCTATCCCTCACACACAGATTTGCCACCATCGATTCAAGAAATGAAAGAAGAGGTTAGTGCTTGTGATTGAATGGTAGGTGGTTATGGGGTTTGGGTGGTAGCGATAGCGAGTAGGAGGAGATTAGCGGCGATGTTGCGGTGGTTGCAGTCAGAGGAAGAGTGGACAACAACGGCATTGGAAAGGCCAAGAATTTAAAAAGGTTGTGGCTGGCAAGGTGTAAGGCCATTACTGATATTGGGATTGGTAGGTAGATGTTATGGTGTAAAAAGTTGAGGTTGATTAGCTTGAAATGGTGTTTGGGTATTGACGAGTTGGGCGTGGGAGCAGAATTTGTCATTCCGTTCATTCAACAACTTTGACTCAAAGTAAGCAATTAACTTACCCAGTCTCTGAAGTTTTTTACTTCACTAGAATGTTTTTTACTAAGTCGTGCCTTATAATACTTTGCACAATTCTAAACACATGCTGATAAGTTGAAAGTAGGGGGTGAACACAAAGTCTAGTAAAGATCAACACATGCACTCGCTCATAGAGTACAAAGTATGCTATCTCGAAATTGGTACATGGAGTTGGTTTAAAAACCAACGTACTAACTTGCAATAAAAAATCAGAGTACTAGCAAAATCAAGTAGTTTGTTTTAGTGGACAATAAAATGTCAAAGTAACAAATTCCCATAGGTAAATACTTTTACAGTGGATCAAAAGGTTTTAAGGTGTTCATTACGATACTAAATTAACTTTGATACTGTGGTGAATCACCTTGAAAAAATTCCTAATGGGATTTTAATGGAGTAGCCATCTTATTTAATTAGAAAAAAATAAAAAAACTCTAACAAATGACTATCAAGGTCCAAAAGAACGACTAGTCTATTAGAAACCAAAAGATGGGTTTGGGGATTAAGTTACGCAACATGAAGGCGTTAGGTACCGCCACGCCCTTCTAGTTTATACTTCATTTCCATTGATTATTGGCCTTAAAAACACATAGCATGCAAACTAAGACACAATTTACCCCAAGTGTATTTTTACATTTTTGGCTTGAACTCAACATCGTGGGTTGAATTTCTTACGTACGGTCGGACTAACCGGAATCAAAATCGCATAATTTGACTCTGGTCCTTTGGGAAGTAATCTACATTTCAATCCTAGACGTAGACAAAGAAATGTAAAAGACCCTTTTATTGTTTCTGAATAGAAATATGATTAAGGATGGGGAGATAATCTATCTGATTTCCTAAGCTAGAAAACTAGTAAAATTACCTCTTGTAGAAGTAGATAAAGAAATGAAAAGTCCCTTTTATTGTTTTTGAATAGAAATGTGATTTGGGGTGGGGAGATAATCTATACGATTTCCAAAGTTAGAAAACTAGAAAAGTTACCTCTTGAAGTAGCTTGCCATGAAAACCTAAGGATGCTCTCCGAAGGATCTACGATGCAAAGACTAAAAAGAACTTCATAAAAGTGAGTTTGAATGGCTAGATTTCTTGAGAGAGAAATAATATCACTTCACAAGAAAATGGTATGCAAGCTCTAAGGAGAATGAGCTTTTGGACTAAAATTCCAGACCCTGCAAATGAAGGCCAAGTTCATTGAAGAAACTCAATTAACTGGCCTAGTAATTGAAAACCGGTCGGTTCATCCCACAAATTAAGAAATGATTTTTTTGAATTTCGATGCATTATGTGACTCGATTTTAGATAACAATCTCTGATTTCACAGATGGGATAAAACAGATTCAGGATAATTCATTTCTTAACCACAAAATAGATTAATTTAATCTTTGCTTTAGGGATAATTCATAGATCATTTCCCAAATTTATCTAGACCAACTAAATTAATTAATATGACATAATCTATACATTGGGTTGGACAGACACAAATGTACTGGATTGGACATGCAATTGGACTGGACCATAGTATGTGAACACTAAGATATTCTCCAAATAGGCATGATATGCTTGTGGACCATCATCTTTGATCCTCCACATACCCTGGATCTATTATATGATCAGTGCTGAGGCTCCATGTACTGTAATCTCTCAAATTCCTAGGTTTAGGGCCATCCTTAAACCAATGGTGCAGCTTCATATTCGGCAGTGTTGTTAGGATTGTCGAAAGTCAGCTTGATTGCTATAGGTGAATGAGCTCCGTCTGGTGAGATTAACAATATCCCTACTTTGAATCCTTTACTATTCATCGCTCTATTAAAGTTAACACCACCTCATTTCTGATTCCACAATGCATGCCTCTTTACCTGAGAACTTTGCCTCCCATCGACTAGTATCATCGGGTTGGGAATCAGCTAACAAGTCAGCTGCGCCCTTTCCCTTGATCTACTATTGGGTGATGTAGGTGATATTAAACTCCAACAACAACAAAAGCTACTTGCCTATGCGGTTAGATATAATGTGCTTTTCAAACAAGCACTTCATGGGATTTATTCTACCCAACAATCTGATGAGGTATGCCAAAAACATAATGTCTTCATCTCTGTGTTACCCAAACAAAAGATACATAAGTCTTCTCTAAAGCAAGTAATTCGCTTCTCCTTGGGTCAGCTTTTCACTGACGTAATAAATGGCTCTCTCAACCGGTGAATTTTTCAAGTGTTGGGCTAATATGGCTCCAATTGTGGTATAGATTACTGTTAGGTATAACAACAAATGGCTACCGGGTATTGGCAGGCTTAGGATTGGGGGTTGCTAAGATATTGCTTAATCTTGTCAAAGGCTTTCCGGCACAAGGGGTTCCATTCTTTGGTCGAATCCTTCTTCAACAGTTTAAACACATGCTCACAAATCATGTTCAACTGGGATATAAATCGGCTAATATATTGGATTCTACCCAAGAATCCTCGGATTTCCTTCTTTGTATGGACGGGGGCATCTCGACTATGGCTTTCATTTGGCAAGGTCCACCTCTACCCCTTGCTTGCTCACCATAAAAACTAATAACTTCCAGATTTTCACCCCAAGCACACATTTCTATGGGTTTAGCCTTATGTTGTACGGCCCCAACCTCTCAAAATATTTTCTTAAAACCGTGCAATGATCTTCCTGCTTCCTAGATTTGATGATCATATCGTCCACATACATTTATATCTCCTTATGAATGATATCATGAAACAGGGTGGTAGCAGCTCGCTGGTATGTAGCCCCAGTATTCTTCAGACCTAAAGGCATCACCATGTAAGAAAAGGTACCCAAAGGGGTAGTAAAGGCTGTCTTCTTCTGATCCTCGGGAGTTATCTTTATCTGGTTGTACCCCGCAAAGTAATCTACAAAAGACACCAACTCCTGCTCAGTTGTATTGTCTATGATCAAATCTATGATGGGCAACAGAAAATCAACTTCAGGAGAGGCTCGGTTTAGGTCTCGGTAGTCAATACACATCTTGACTTGACCGCAAGGTTTGGGAACAGGTACAATGTTGGCTAGCCATGTAGGGTACTCAATCACTTTGATGAATCCAATGTAGAGTAACTTCATCACTTCGTCCTTAACCTTGAGGGACCATTCTGGTCTCAACTTGCATAATTTTTATTTGACAGGCTTGGCTTCGGGTAGGATAGGTAAGTGACATTCAATGATTCATGGGTCTATACTGGTCATGTCATTATATGACCAAGCAAACACGTTGATAAATTCCTTAAGGAGTATAGTGCTTTCTTCTTTCTCTTTCTCATCTAGACTAGCTTCTATTTTGTTTTCTTTTTACATTTTGAGGTGCCTGTGTTGACTTTGACTGTTTCCTCGATCACTGACTTGACACGACTAAATTCCTGCTTTTTTATTTCTTTCATGATTTTTAGATATTTTTCTCTTTCGGGTCCATTACTTGTCACTCATCATTGAACGTGATGATTAATTCATCATAACATATATCAGTAACCAATGGATAATCAAAATCAACCGTCATCAGGAGCTTAACTGTACCAATAACTTTTCTTCGGGTATTTTTGTAGGCTAGAACAACTTGGTTAAAGGGGGTGAACTCTGAGGGGTCAATGCTGAGGGCTTGAACTGTGCGTAAGGAACATACATTCAAAGCCGAATGTTGTCTATGAGGATTAAAGGAACCCTTTTATCAGGCACTTGCATCGTGATATGGATCGATTATGGCTTGTGTTGACTTTAAGAGTCTAAATTCATTATTTTGATGATTCCAAGATTATTTCTCTAACATTAATCTAACAATTCTATTAAGAATGGTTTAAGGACAAATCAAAGCATGGAAAATTCTCTGATCAAAGACTTTGTTTTTGGTGGACTTGGACTTAGACTTAGTACATGTTTCTACATTTTATATAGTCTAAAGCTAAGCCTTCTTAAAGATCTACTAGAAAATTGAAAAGGACAAACCAATCGTTTTCATTTGAAGCAAACATTTTCAATCGAAGCCAAATATTTTTCATTTGACTGAAATCTTCAGTCCTTGCTTATCTAGTTTTAAATCGTTTTCATTTGACTGAATCCTTCAGTCCTTGCTTATCTAGTTTAAATCGTTTTCAATCGAAGCCAACATTTTCATTCGAAGCCAAATATTTTTCATTCGACTAAATCCTTCAATCCTCGCTTATTTGGATTTAAAATCGGTTTCATTCGAAGCAAAATTTTTTGTTCGAAGCAAACACTTTCCTTTCGAAGCAAAGGTTTTCATTCGACTGAATCTTTAGTAGCTCCAAGATATCTATGCTCTTTCAATTGATTCGAATGAATCTTGGTTCATATGACCGAATTCTTCCGAGATGCTTTAAGAACAGTTCCCTTCGAATGATTTTATTCATTTATTCGAATGAATCTATGTTTTATCCCTTTATCTATTTTCAATGGTCATCTTCCTTCTTAGTATAAAAAGGACTCTTAGAGAATTTATTACTCACTTTTTTTGATCAGTGAAAAACCTCTCTTGTTCCTCTAAAAAAGACTCTCTCAAACATTTCATACATCTATATACTATTTCTTGAGTGAGTTCCTTGTTTGAGATCTTGAGTAGCAAGCTTCTGGTTAAGTCCAAAAAGGTTTCAGATCTTCCCACCTAAGAAAGCTTAGCTTTGTTGTTTTCATTGTAATATCTACTCATAAAGGAATGTGTATTGTATTTCAATTGTAATCTCAATATCACTTGTAATCATTTGGAAACCTTCAATTGGTTTCAGATTTGAATTGAGGTTTGAGTTAGCACCCGAAACTAGCTGATTAATGAAAGGCTCGAGTAGGTCTCCCTTGTGTAAGTGCTCGAGGACTGGACGTAGGCAGGTAGAGCCGAACCAGTATAAATTTCTGTGTCATCCTGTGATTGCCATTATTGTGTTAGCTAAAATTTTAAATTTTTACTTAAAGTTGTAAGCACCTATTCACATCCCCCCTCTAGATGTATCTAGGGAACTACAAGTGCTATCAGAGCCTTGTGCTCTATTATTTCTTCTTTGAATTAATCGTCTAGAGCTAAAGATCAAAGTATGGAAGAAGGTTCAGCAACCACTTGACCACTATTGCTGAAGAATGACAACTATAACTATTGGAAGAATCGTATCTGAAGTTTCTTTAGGCAGGAACCTATGTGTGGTATGTCGTAGAAAATGGTTCAATCATTCCTATGAAGGATGGCCAAAACAGAACCAAGGTTCCAATGGGAATCCTTGAAATGGATACTCAAGAGGCACATATTATCTCTACGGATGATAGAGCAAAAAAATATCATTAGCTGCGGTCTTGACATTAATGAATATAATCGAGTATCAGCATGTGAGACGGCACAAGAAATGTGGAAGCTGTTGGAGGTTACCCATGAAGGTACAAACCAAGTGAAGGAAACTAAGATCAATATCTGGTCAAGCAGTACGAAGCTTTTAAGATGAAGAAAATGAGTCCATTAATGAGATGTATTCCAGATTTACTCTAATTACAAATGGACTCAGGCTTTTGAGGAAAGTATACCCCGAAAAGGAAATGGTTAGGAAACTTCTCAGATCTATTCCCAAGAGATAGAAAACTAAGCTTACAGCCATTCAAGAAGCTAAAGACTTGAATGTACTCAGGATGGAAAAGCTGGTGGATCTCTAATGACTCATGAAATCACAATAAAAATTCATGATGAGGAAGAGACCACCTCGAAGAAGAAAAGTTTGGCTCTTAAAGCTGAAGTCTCGCAGAAATCTGAGAGCAATGAAGATTCTGACCAAGACATGGCTTTCATCACTCAAAAGTTCAAAAAGTTCTTAGCGAATCGGAGAGATAGGCAAATGAAGAAGAATAAACTAACCCAATTACTACAAAGAAACAACAGTGTCAGAGTTCGAAAGAAAATCTTGATGCTTGTTATGAGTGCAGCAAAATTGGACATATCAAAAAATACTACCTGCAGCTCAAGAACAAGTGGCCAAGTAGCAGTAACAGAGATACCAAAGAAAAGAAGTTCAAATCCAAAAAGGCTCTACTTAGTTGGGATGACTCCGACGAAAGTGATGAAGAGAAGAGCGGAAATGATGATATAGTTCAACTATGCTTTATGGCCAAGGATGGTCCGAGGAGGTAATCACATCTACCAATCTTGATTATGATAAACTTGAATTAGCTTTCCTTGAATTAAGATAGGGTTATGAAAAATTAAAACTTAAAAATGTTTCTTTAAAAAGAAAGGCCCTCTCTTTGATCAACACTGTTGAAGAGTTGGCTAGTGAGAAGGAAGAGCTAGATGAGAATATCGAATTTTATATCAACGAAAACACTTCTTTGAAAAATGATCGGATTGCTTCTGAAAGGGAAAACTCTGATTTGTCTTCTGAAATTCAGTCTCTCAAATGTGTAAAAAAAAACCTTATTGAAAATGAGTGTTTAAAATCTCAATTGGAAAAAATTTCAACTCAAAAGGGGAAATTAGAAAAGGAGATTGAAGATCTGACCTTTATGCTTTCAAAATTTACACAAGAAAGAGAGAATTTGGATATAAGTTTGGAAGACAAAGGTATGTCTTTGAAAAGAGTGGGATTGATTATGATCCTTTTAAGAAGCGAAAGGATTACAAAAATTTCTTTGGCATGAATCTAGTCTCCTGCTTGCCATTCACACTTTGTACAACATGTAATAAGAAGGGGCACTTATCGAAAATTTGTCCGCATAAAAATAGTAGAAGTCAGTGTTTCATTTCTGTATCTGGTAGAATGAAGCAAGTTTGCGTCCGAAATCTCATTTACCTAATCTTCTAGGACCCAAGAAGGTGTGGGTACCTAAAGGATCAAAACCAGAATCTATTGTAGGTATGCATGAAAGCAAGGTGGATCCAAAAAAATGGATCCTCGACAGTGGATGCTCAAGGCACATGACAGGTGATCATTTGTTGTTCACACATATCACTGCAAAAGATGGTGGCTTGGTTACCTTTGGAGATAATTCAAATGGAAAAATCATATGTAAACGTAAAACTGGTAACTGTTTGATCTTTATTGATAATGTGTCTTTAGTTGATGTGTTGAAGTTTAATTTGATTTGCATAAATTAACTAATCAATAGTGGACACAAAGTGTGTTTTGAAGGTGATCACTGCCTGATCCGCCATGCCTCAAATAGAGGTACTTTGGTTGGTAAGCGAGATGGTAACATCTATACTCTTTTATACGATGGGTTTGATTCTTCTCGTGATTTCTATTCAACAGAATGATACTTGGCTGTGGCATCGTAGATTAGGTCATATGCATATGGAATTAATCAAGAAATTACTCTTGAAAGAACTTGTTAGAGGCTTACCAAAGTTCAAATTTGTAAAGGATAAGGTTTGTGATGCCTGCCAATACAACAAACAATCAAAAACCACTTTTCATGCCACACAATTTGTTTCTACTTCCCATCCTCTTCAACTCCTTCATTTAGATCTTTTTGATCCGACAAGACATGCTAGCTTTGGTGTAAAAATTTATGCTTTCGTCATTGTTGACGATTTTTCTAGATACACCTAGGTTCTGTTTTTAACACATAAGGATGAAGCTTTCGAAAAATTCCTTAGCCTTGTAAAGCTTCTCAAAAATGAGAAGAAGTTGAAACTTGTGAAAATCCGAAATGATCACGGCGACGAATTTGAAAAAAAAATGTATTCCCTTTTGTGATCAAAATGGCATTACTCATGAATTTTTGAAGCCTTAGACTCCCCAAAAAATGGGATAGTTGAGAGAAAGAATCGTACTCTTCAAGAGATAACTAGAAAATGTTTCACAAAAATTTTTAGCCTAAATATTTTTGGGCTGAAGCTATCAACGCTTCTTGTTATGTGTTTAACAGGGTTCTCATTAGACCAATTATTGACAAAACCCCTTACAAACGTTTCTCTAATCGAAAATAAAAAATCGGTTACTTCAAGGTTTTCGATTGTAAGTGTTTTATTTTGAACAATCGTGAGAACTTGGGTAAGTTTATTGCAAAATTTGACGAGGGTTTATTTTTTTGCTACTCCACAAAGAGTAGAGCATTTAGAGTTTATAATTGTAGGACTCTTGCTATTGAAGAACCAATGCATGTTGTTTATGAAGAATCTGATATTAAAAATCTTAGTAAGTATGTAGATGATGATAGCGAGGACCTTGCCCTCAACTTCAATAAATTAGATATTTCATCAAATGAAGGGGGGAGCTCAATTTCATCCGAAAAAGAAAATACCAAAACTCAATCTCTTCCCAAGAGCTGGAGATATTCCTCTAGCCATCCAAAGGAACAAGTAATTGGTAATGTTGAATGTGGGGTAACTATAGGATCTTCAGTAAATTTTTTCTGTGCTGAGTTTTCCTTTCTTTCTTATATTGAGCCAAAAAATATTCATGAGACTCTCAAGGATGATGGGTGGATCCTTACCATGCAAGAAGAATTGAATTAATTTGAAAGAAGCAGTGTTTGGACTCTAGTCCCGCCTCAACAAAAGGTCATTGGCACCAAGTGGGTTTTTCGAAACAAACTTGATAAAGATAGCCATATTGTTTAAAACAAGGCTAGATTAGTAGCCCAAGGATATAATCAAGTTGAAGGGGTCGATTTTGACGAAACCTTTGCCCCTGTTGCTTGACTTGAAGTTATTTGAATTCTTTTAGCATTTTCATGTTACATGAATTTCAAACTTTATGAAATGGACGTGAAAAGTGCTTTCTTGAATGGGGTCATTTAGGAGGAAATTTTGTTAAACAACCTCCTGGTTTTGAAAATAAAAAATACCCCAATCATGTTTTTAAATTAAAAAAGGCTCTGTATGGTCTTAAACAAGCTCCTCGATCTTGGTATGATCGTCTCAACAGTTTTCTTATTGATCACGGATTCTCTCGTGGCAAAGTCAACACTATTCTTTTCATCAAATTTAAAAATTCGCATATTCTTATCGTCCAAATCTATGTTGATGATATCATTTTTGGAGCTAATAATGCTGATTTATGTCAAAAGTTTGCCGAGAACATGCGCAGGGAATTCGAGATGAGTATGATGGGAGAACTCACTTTTCTCCATGCCTTCAAATGTTTCTTCTCTGTTCTTCCTGTTTCTTCTTTTGTTCTTCTTTCTTTATTTGCATTTTCCTCCCCCTCCCGAATTTCCTTCTCCCTTCTTTTGTTTTCTCTTATCTAATATTATACTTTATAATATTATTAGATGAGTCACTAACCAGCTGGCCAAAGGTGGCACCACTTTCTTCCAAATTTGACACTTAAGTGCAACTTTACAAAATTGCACTTTAGCCCCCAAAGTTTCTAAAATTGCATTTTGACCCCTCAACTTTGTAAAATTACAATTTGACCGCAAAATCACTTTAACCCCTCCTTTAGCCCCCTAACACCTCGTTATCATCGATATAATGCTACTTAATAAAAATATGCATTCCATTCACCGTATTTTCCAAAATTACACTTTTGTCCCCTGACTTTTCATAATTACATTTTAACCCCCAAGGTCAAACTAACCTCCCATTTAGCTCCCTAACACTTAATCATCATCAACGTATTGCTACGTAATAAAAATAGTATCCCTTAATTAATCAAACTCACGATTAGATTAATTTTCGATATTTTCGGGGTATCACATCAACGACTCTCACTTAGAATCTGTTGTTATCTGTCCTCAGGTATTGCCCTATCAGGAGGGTAATCACGAATTACATGTCGTATTTTTTTGAGTGACCCGCATACTGGCGTCCATCGTCTCCCTTAATATCTAATTCGATACTTACTTCATGTCCTCTCATTCAACTTTCAATCTCTCTATCGTTTAGTAACATCGCTAATTTGGGACTCGAACTGACTTGTCGATCAGTCCCTTTTTCCTCATTACTTGGAAGAATTTCTCTTCCAAAAGTCCATCAAAACGTTACTCATTCCCACTCTCAGCTCCTCATTTCTTCATTCCATGTTTACACAATAAAAGTGTACACCATTATCCATCTTTTTAACATGTCCTCTTATTTCAATTCCTACTGGAACTTTATCCGGTTCCTTCACTCTAATTCCATGTCATATATGTTCTCATCAGGATCCTTTTTTTTCTTTAGATCCGAGACCGCAATCTTATCATCATCAAATCATTCTTCTAAAACTAGGTCAACCAACTCTTTCTTCTATTCCTAGCATCAATAGCCGGAATGCTGAGGTCATAATATATATGCCTTAGCCAACCTCAACCCACATATCTTAACCATCCTCCTAGTTCAGCCAAATCATCAAGTATCTCATAGACAACTTAGGCCTCCCACCACACTTCGAAAGTCTACAAAATCATTTTTCTAAGCTCTGAAACCAACTTGCGACACCCTCAACCCAGGTGACATCACCAGGCTAAGTTATCGACCATAATTACATTTAAAACCCTGTGTTGAATACAGAGCAACTACATCCTCATACTCATACATCATGAATAGACGCTCCAAAATGCGTCCTTACAAAAAATTTTCTTACAAACATACATCATATGTAAGCGGAAGACTTTCAAGTCTCTAAATAACATGAATGATTACAACCTGGTATACGACTCTAGTCGTGTGACTCTTATCAACCTATCTCGCAACTCAATCTTTATCTCACCATTTCCAGCTTGTCTTACCTCACTGAACCTATCCCCTTGCTCAACCTTTCTAGCTTACTTCCCTTCCCTTTTCTAGAGGGTTCTCCTTGATCAACCTTATAGCCTGCACAATACAACATAAGGAATGAGCACAAATCGCCCAGTAATGACAACACGAGGAGTATCGCGTACAAATGATTCAAGAGACTCGGAGGAATAATAATCATCTCAACAATAACAATGAATCAAGAGTAGTCAACAAATTTTAGCATCAACATAACTTGTCAAACGATAATTTTCTTTCGTTAGACAGAGCGGCTTTAAGGCCCAACTGAACAGCATTATTGCCACCTCCTCATGGAGAAGACTGACTGACCGACTATGCAAGTGAACACTAAAACAGGAAATTAAAAAGATAAACATCAAAGAAATACAAGTCATTAAAATCATTAACATTAGAAGAAAATCAAATGCAATGCAACTTAGATACGACAGACGAGACTGGACTAGACATGACAGACTTGACTCGCGCATCCTACATCCTCTTTGCTAGTGATCATATTTCACAGGCCATCCTCCTTATATAGATGTCCTATTTTACGGGATGTTCGTCTCAGTCTCAAGTAATTAAAAGAGATACTGTCAATAGGTAAGGAAATCATCTAGAGTGCTTTCCCTAACCACTTTACAGCCAAGCAGCAAGACTTCATCAACGGGTGGACTAAGGAAAAATTTATTCCACCTTATGTCCTCAATAACACACCTCAGCAAGGAAGACCGGATCAAAAGCTCAACCGGTGTTCAGACCTAACAATAAGAGTTCAACGTACCATCATCAACAGGGCATACTTGGGAAAGATTACCGCAAGCCCTCAACAACATTCTTACATAAGAGAAATGTCGACCACCAATAAGTGCCGGCATTTCACAACAACACGCAACGACCTCAGCAACATCATCATCAACGACAAGGCAGACTCAGGAGAAGTTTGCCACAAGTCCTCAATGGTGTTCTCTCAAAGAGAAGAGATATCGGCTATCAATGACTGCCGGCATATTTCAACAACCACGCAATAACCCCTACGCAACATCATCATCAACTTCAGGTATGCTAATCAAATCGAATCATAGCATACTAGGACACACATTATCCTCGCTAAATTTCATCAATAGGGCGGACTAAGGGAATTTATTCTACCCTAAGTCCTCAATAGCACAATTCAAGTAAACGTATGCCGGTCACCATGACTACCGGTGTCCAATCATAACAACAAGAATTCAACAACACTTCATCAACACGGTATGCTAATCGAAACAATAATTAGCATATCAGAACCGCATTGTCCTTACCTCATTGGCTTATAGCCGAAGCAACTCGCAAGCTCTGATCGCAATGAGTTGCATCACCTAGTCAAAGAATACTATGCTCGTCAGACATCATTCAACATATATGCACTTCTTATTCTACCCCTTCCCCTTTAACCGTTTATCACATTTTATGACAGTTAGTTAACCCGATCCAATAACTGGATCTTCAACCTAGCCTTATCGACGCATTAGCGATAACAACCATCTCATTTTTAGCGATAACAACCATCATCATCAACATCAGGGCGGACTTGAGAGAAATTTGCCACAAGTCCTCAATTGTGTTCTCAAAGAGAAAAGATATTGGCTATCAATGACTGCCGACATATCTCAACAACCACGCAATAACTCCTGTGCAACATCATCATCAATTTCAGGTATGCTAATTGAATCGAATCATAGCATACTAGGACACACATTATCCTCGCTAAATTCCATCAATAGGGCGGACTAAGGAAATTTATTCTACCCTAAGTCCTCAACAGCATAATTAAAGTATACGTACGCCGGTCACCATGACTACTGGAGTCCAATCGTAACAACAAAAATTCAACAACAAGTCATCAACATGGCATGCTAATCGAAACAATAAATTAGCATATCAGAACTGCATTGTCCTTACGTCATTGGCTTATAGCCGAAGCAACTCCCAGGCTCTGATCGCAACGAGTTGCATAACCTAATCATATAATATTGTGCTCGTTAGACATCATTCAACATATATGCACTCCTTATTCTACCCCTTCCCCTTTAACTGCTTATCGCATTTTATGACTGTTAGTTAACCCCATCCAATAACTGGATCCTCAACCTAGCCTTATCGACGCATTAGCGATAACAACCATCTCATTTTCAATGAATTAACACCATTCCTCAGTTCCCATCATTTTGGATGCTTAATGATGCGCGTTTCCAAAATTTTTAACGCCAACATGGCAAATTACCAAAATACTCCCTAATGGCCGCTATACCACCAACACCCCAAAACCGATTTAAAACTACATTTTAGATGTACTACATCATTTGTAGGCCAAATAGTCTCTCAAAAACATTTAGAGGAAAAATTACCAAAACACCCACTCTAGGCAGTAAATTACCAAGTTGCCCTCCAGGGTTTCGGTACCAGAAAAATCTCGAAATCACTTTAAAACACTATTTTAAGCATCTTGAAATCATTTTTGAGTTAAAACATATTTTATAAAAATTTTGCCTAAAAATCTCGAACCGGTGTCCAGACCGATCGCTCAAAAGCCCGTTCGGCCAAAAATAGCTAACGACTTCAGAATGACCCAAAATCTTGAAAAATGGAACTTCTCAGGATCATAGAGTCCTCGTAAAAGTTATGCGCAAAACCGCGCTCCTTTGGTATTTTAAATTTTACCGTTAAGTTCCAAACTTCTCGCGTCTGTTCACCCCTTTTCCGGCCTTGGAAAATTTTGAAAAGTTTTCACGATACAAGTCTTCTAAAAATAACTAAGGTCTTTTTTTTTTGCACTTTAGCTAAATTTGACCCTAAATATTTTAAAAAATTAGACTTAAAACCAATATATTAAGGTTTCATCTTTAGCGACAATTACAAATCACTATTCAGATTCAAACACACACTATTATACCTTAAACGCACACACCAACCTTCTTCTTCCCTAAACCAGCCGTATACCTGGGTTTGCTCTTCCTTAATTTTCGCATGGATTTCGATTTTTCTCACATTTACATCGCCTAATTCCCTTTCCTTTCATACTTTCAAGCTTTAAATCAATTCAGTTTATGTAATTACATCCAATTAGGTTCCCACAATTTGAATTAAGTCTCCAAGGATGAAGAACACACACTGAAATACACACCCACGCACCTTGAAATCAAACCCAACTGAAAACCCTAATTCGTTTTCTCTTTCTTTGTAGTTTTAGGGTCTTATGTCATGATTCTAACAAGAATTCATCCCAATTTCTTCATCCCCAATCAAATTCATACATAACCAAGTATACATATATGTATCTATGTCACAGACTTAATCGAATTCAACCAATTTCACAAATTGGGTTCAAGATCCATACCTTGTCAGGATTCAAATTCAATCCTTTCTTTTTCTTTCTTTTCCCTTTTCATCCTTCCCTTTTTTCCCCTTCCCACTGCTACTCCTGCTCTTATGTTCTTCATGGTTACTGTTCATGCCCAGCTACTATTCACGAATTTCTTCTATTTCCAATTTCCACCCCATATTTTTTTATAATTTTCTCATTAATCTCCATCCATCAATACTTTATAATTTTCCACAATGACTCAGGTTATGGCAAGCAGGAGGTGGCCATCGTACATGGCCTATTTTTATCAGGTTATGACACATTTTGCAAAGTTTCAAATTTTGCACTTTGGCCCTTCAAGTTTTCAAAATTGCATTTTGACCCCTTAACTTCAGAAAATTGCAACTTGACCCCAAAATCACCCTATCCCCTCCTTTAGCCCCCTACCACCTCATTATCATCGAAATAATGCTACTTAACAAAATATGCATCTCGTTCACTATATTTTTCAAAATTACATTTTTGCTCCCTTATCTTTCCAAAATTATATTTTAACCCCAAAACCACACTAACCCCTATTTAGCTCCCCAACACTTAATCTTCACCAACATATTGCTATTTAATAAAAATAACACCCCTTAATTAATCAAGCTCACGGTTAGATTAATTTTCAGTATTTTTCGGGATATGACACGGACCACAGATGTCATTCAAAAGTCAAATGGGCAGGACTACCATTATGAAAAGAAAGCCATAAAGTTTGTCCATGTCGTGAGGTGGACTATCCTTTCTTACATTCTCAGTGCAAATTGATTATTGACTCTCTCTCTGTCTATCTCTCTCTCACTCTTTCTCACTCACACACACATACACATGCACACACATATTATACATATACATATTGTATACACACACACACACACACACACACACCATATGTTATATGTACACACCATAATATATTTATAATTTTTATATACAACCACCCCTCTTCTCTCTCTCTATTTTCCTCTTTAATTCACACACACACACACACAACCCTGATCTACTGGAATATTCTCTTCACAAGAGAAGGGAGCTTGGCAAATGGACAAATGGCTGTCCAATTTTAGTTGGGTTTCATGTTGTTTACAGTTTATAACCCTAAAATTGGGAAGGAAAGTGGAAGGAGTCCTTCTTATACACTATCTATAGCAATTTAGTAAAGAGCAAATGGGTGCCAAGATCTTTAGCCATTATAGATAATGGACAAATGGGTGTCCAATTGTAGATAATGGCTACAAATACTAAATTGGGTGAAGAGATCTTTAGCCATTATAGATCTTTAGAAAATAAATACTAAATTGGGTGCCAAGATCTAGCATAAATTGTGCTTTTTTGGTGTCAACATAACTTGTAGCCATTATCTATAGCCACTAAAAGTTAATGACTTATCGTTATCTAATTGCCACTAAATGGCTCTAAGGTTTCAAAGAATTATTTGGAAAAAAGAGATGATGATGGATTCATATTTGGAAGTTGCTTTCTCATGTGAAGAAACTAACTTAAGTTGAATGTGTTCTTATTTTCTAGAGAGTATGTGTGATACCTCAAAAAATACCAAAAATTAATCCAACCGTGAGTTTGATTACGTAAGGGGTGCTATTTTTATTAAGTAGCAATGTGTTGGTGATGATTAAGTGTTAGGGAGCTAAATAGGGAGTTAGTGTGGTTTTGGAGGTTAAAATATAATTTTGAAAAGTTAAGGGGCAAAAATGTAATTTTGAAAAATATAGTGAACGAGATGCATATTTTTATTAAATAGTGTCCTTTCGATGATAATGATGTGCTAGGGGGCTAAAGGGGGGATTCGGGTGATTTTGGGGTCAAATTGTAATTTTTTAAAGTCGAGGGATCAAAATACAATTTTGAAAACTTGAGGGGCTATTTTGCAAATTCCAAAAAATAGGCCTTATGTGTCAATTTTTCAGGAATTTTGGTGTGAGGGGATGCGACCTCATGTGGCGACTAATCTCATGTTTTCATATGATTTTAATTGATTTTATCCTAATTGAAAAAAAACAAAACAAAATGAAAGGGGAGACCTTTCCATTTCAGGAAAGAAATAAGAACAAGAAGGAAGAAGCATGAAAAGAACAGAGAGAAGCAAGCTTCAGGCAAGGATGAACAAGGGAAGAGAGAGGGGAAAAAAAAGGAAATTGGTGAAAACGGATGGATTTTCTCATAAGGGTATTCCCTACTTCCTTTGGATGATTTTATGGGTTAAATTCGTGGGTATTTGTATGGACAAAATCAAGTGCAAAGTGGGCATGTACACAGCCGTGAACACGGCTGTGTATTGGGTGTTTATATATATTGTGTTGGTTGTTTTGGGGGTGTGTAATTAGGGGTAATGTGTAAGTGTTGATGGGTAAATTGATGCGTGTTCAGCGTGTGAGTGTGTGCCGTGAGAGTGTGTGTGTGTTCTTGAGTTTGTGAGTTACGGATTAGATTGTGTGTGTGAATTAAGTGTTAAAAAGTGTATTTAAGCATGAGTTAAAATGCAATTAAGGTGTTATAATGCATTCATAATAACTTGGAATGGAATGGAATGGATTGGAGGTGAATTAATTGGTGGTTGTGAAGTGGGTTTGGGATGAACATCACGGCTAAACAATGAAGAAGATGATGTGTGTGTGCGTGAAGGTGAACTAGTGTGTGTTGATGTGAATAGTGACTGTTTTGTCACTAAATGTGGAAATTAAGTAATCAGTTTAAAATTTTAAAACTAGTTAAAGTTAGATTCAGCCAAAGTACAAAAAAAAAGACCCTAGTTATTTTTAGGAGACCTGTATCGTGGAAAAATTTCAGATTTTTTCGAAATCAGGAAGAGGGTGAGCGGACGCCGAAAGTTTGGAAATTTATGGTGAAATTTAAAATATCAAACGAATGCGGTTTTGTGCAAAAATTTTATGAGGACCCTAGGATGTCAAAAAGTTCCATTTATCAAGATTTTGGTTCATTCCAAAGTCGTTAGCTATTTTTGGCCGAACAGCTTTTAAGCGCTCGATCCGAATATCGATTCGGGATTTTTGGGCAAAAATTTTGTAAAATATTTTTTAGCTCAAGAATGACTTCAGGAGGCCTAAAATAGCATTTTGAAAGTACTTTTGAGATTTTTCAGATGCCGGGAACCCTCACGGGGTATTTTGGTAATTTACTACCCGGATAGGGGTATTTTGATAATTTTCCAGTAAAGTTTTTCCAAAGGACTTGTTAGTCTGGGAAAGGGTGAAAGACACCTGAAAAGTTATTTTAAAGTAGTTTTGAGATGTTTGTTGGGGTGATGGCCGCTAGGGGGTGTTTTGGTAATTTTGCATAAGTTGGGGGCGTTTTGGTAATTTTCCCTTTAAAATTTTTTGAGAGAATATTTGGTCTATAAATGATGCAGTACATCTAAAAAGTAATTTTAAAAGCAGTTTTGGGGTGTTGGTGATGTAGCGGCCGTCAGGGGGTATTTTGGTAATTTGCCATATTGGCACTAAATTTTTTAGAATGCTCATAATTTAGCGTTCGGAGGGGTGGGAAGTAACGAATAGTGATAATATGTTTAAAATGAGGGTTGTTATCGATAATAAGTCGATAAGGCTAGATTAAGGATCCGATTGTCGGATCTAATTAACTAGCTATCGTAAGATGTTATGAACGGTTAAGTGCAAATGGTTAGAATAAGGAGTGCGTATATGTTGAATGATGACTAACGAGTAGGATATAATTTGACCAGGTAATGCAGCTCGTTGCGATCAGAGATTGCGAGTTGCTTCGGCTATAAGCCAAGCAGGTAAGGACAATGTGGTTCTATTATGCTAATTCATTGTTTCGATTAGCATACTATGTTGATGATGTTTATGTTGTTGAATTCTTGTTGTTATGATTGGTCACCGGTAGTCATTGTGACCGATATACACATATTTGAATTGTGCTGTTGAGGACTTAGGGTAGAATAAATTTCCTTGTCCGCCCTGTTGATAGAATTTAGTGAGGATGATGGGTGTCCTAGTGTGCTATGATTTGATTTGATTAGCATACCTGAAGTGGATGATGATGTTGCGTAGGGTTTATCATGTGGTTGCTGTGAGATGTCAGCAGTTATTGATAGCCGATATCTCTTCTCTTTGAGAACACCATTGAGGACTCGCGGCAAACTTCTCCCGAGTCCCCCCTATCATTGATGATTATGCTGTAGAGATCGTTGCGTTGTTGTTGTGAAATGTCAGCACATATTGATAACCGACATTTCTCTTATGTAAGAACGTTGTTGAGGGCTTGCCGTAATCTTCTCCCAAATCCGTCCTGTTGATGATGTCACGTTGAACTCTTGTTGTTAGGTCTGAACACCGGTTGATCTTCTGATCCGGTATTCTTTGTTGAGCTGTGTTGTTGAGGACATAAGGTGAAATAAATTTTTCCTTAGTCCCGCCCTATTGATGAAGTCTTGCTCTTGGCTGTAACGTGGTTAGGGAAAGCACTCTAAATGAGTTCCCTGCTTGTTGATAGTGTTTCTTCTATTTACTTGAGATTGAGATGAACATCCCGTAAAATGGGACATCAATATGAGGAGAATGGCCTATGAATTATGATCACTGGCAAAAGAGGATGAATGTCGCTCGAGCAGAGTCTGTTGTGTCTGGTCGAGTCCTGTCCGTCGTGTCCATGTGCATTGAATTTGATTTTATTTTGATGTTGATGATTTTAATGATTTGTATTTCAATGATGTTATCTTTACGACCTTGGATTTCGGGTTCACTTGCATGGTCAGTTAGTCCAGTCCATGAGGAGATGGCAATAATGCTGTTCTGTTGGGCCTTAAAGCAGCTCAGTCTAACAAAAGAAAAATTATCGTTTGACAAGTTATGTTAATGCTGAAATTTATTGACTACTCTTGATTCATTGCTATCGTTGAGATGATTATTATTTCTCCGAGTCTTTTGAATCATTTGTACACGATATTCCTCGTGTTGTCTTTACTGGGCGATTTGCGCTCATTGCTTATGTTGTAATGTGCAGGCTATAAGGTTGATCAAGGAGAACCCTCTAGAAAGGAAAAGAAACAAGCTAGAAACGTTGAGCAAGGGGATAAGTTATGTGAGGTAAGACAAGCTAGAAATGGTGAGAATAAGATTAAGCTGCGAGATAGGTTGATAAGAGTCACACGACTACAGTCGTACATTAGGTTGTAACTATTCATGTTGTTTGAGGATTTGTAAGTTTTTCGCTGCAGTACGATGTATGTTTGTACGAAAATTTTTGTAAGGACGCATTTTGGAGCGTCTATTAATGATGTATGAGTATGAGTATGAGGATGTAGTTACTTTGTATTCAGCACAGGGTTTTGAATGTGATTATGATCGATAACTCAGCCCGGTGATGTCACCTGGGTTGAGAGTGTCGCAGTAGTAACCTTTTTGTTAGAAAAGATTGTTTTCTCAATTTGAAAGTCATGTTCTAAATGATAGTTATTTTCTATTAGGTAGTTTATCTTTTATTATGGTAGTTATTTTCTATATTAAGTTTGCAGTATAAATATTAGATGCAAGACTTAATGTAATTAAACAATCAATCATCGTCAATCAAATCACTTTTTTTTCCTCTTTCTTCCTACATAAGAATGTAGTCTTTCTTTTCATGTCATAAGCCTTCATAGATCAATTTTTCAAAGTGCAAACACCTCTGCATGTAAATGCAAGTCCTAGAATCAAATCAAGCTAAATAATCAAAGAGTCTAACATGCACAAGATTAAAGTTGACATAATCTATGAATCACATAATGCACCACGGTTACGGGTCATAGGCATGGTAAAATTAACGTAGGATTTTACGGGTAGCATTTTCTTTGACACATGCCTAACTCACATATGGAAGGAATACAGGTCTGATATCCCACAACGGATTTGGTATGGTTTATGATTGGCCTCATAAGACCCAGCCCATAAACTCATAAGTACCCACTTGTTGAGGGAGGCATTGCCTTATAGTGGGGCCGTGAATCGGGTCGTTATAAATGGTATCAAAACCGACTCTTGAAAGCTTAGGATGGGATATCCAATAGGGTTACCGATGGTTGGGGGATCAAAGGCAAGCCCGGGTATATCGCACATCCAGAGGATGGTTGGAGCAACGAAAGGTGAGCTAAGTATATCCCACATCAGCTAGAGAGGAAGATTCTGAGCTATGTGTGGTCGAGCCTTAGTGAGGACGTTAAGGTAGAAGGTAGGTAGATTGTGATATCCCACATCGGATCTGATTTCCCACATTGGATCTGGGATGGGTTGTGATTGGTCTTATACGACCCTGCTCATGAACTCATAAGTACCTACTTAGCTAGTCCTTTTAAGGGACGCATTGCCCTCTAGTGGGGCCATGAACCGAGTCGTTACAACTCGCTTGTAATCTAAATGTAAATTATATGTACTTGTATACCTACTTGATCATTGGAAGAGTACAACACACCCAGTCACACACACTGAGAATATATCACACAAGCACTCACATATTGAATAAACAACTCATGCTCAAACACACACACAACAAATGCATAGACACGGTCACACAACGCATAGACGTGCACACAAACACACAGAAACACTCATATGTAGAATAAACAACACGTACATGTCCGCGCACACATATACATGCATAATAGATGGGCACACGCCACACACATAGACACACAAAGATGAAAAAACATACCTAGAGAACGTGGTGGGCTGTCATGGTGCCTTGTTCCTCTGGTGCCTAGTAGCACAACAAGAAACGTTGGAGTTGTTATCCACCTAAATGAAGAAGGAAAAAATGATTGCGAGATCAAAAGCTAAAAATCCTATGTATAACTTACCCTGGTTATGATATTGTCTAACCTGATCTTGCACAAACCGTGCAGGTACGGGTAAACGTTTCATGCAAATTTATGGGGAGTAAAAACTGCCCAAGCTAGCTTTTGGATCCGGGCCAGCTCTATCCATGGTTCATGGCTGGGCTTTCTCAGATTTACACAACATAAGGTCCTTTCTCATTGAAGGCCTATATAACCCTATCTGAAACTGACCCATTTCGTACTCTTTTTGGGTCCCTAGTTAAGGGCGAGGTAACCCTACTGTTGGCATTTTGCCTCTCAGAGTTTCTAGTCTTGTTTTGGAAATCTGTGCTCTCAAACATACTCCTTTAGGTGTTCGCAAACCACTCATCATCCTTTTGACATGTTCATTTCACATAACAACTTTCTCAGCGAGATTCTCCCCTTAATCTCCAAAAATGGGTCCCATTAATCTTCCCCCACCTCTTTAATCTTACAGGATCTTTGATTAGAAGTACTGGCCATATTTGGATTTTTGAGGTAGGATGTTTCCAATTTCTCAGTAGGATTTCTCATGGTAACATCCTTTTTAGCAGAAAAATATCACAATTTTGTCCCACGGGGAATGCCAAAAAGGGTTTGACTTTGAAAAGCTCAAGCATGCCAGGGCATCTTGTGATGTGTGAGAGTTTGTGAGATGCGTGGATGTGCCAGGTCCTGAGGGGACCGCGTGAGGAGCCTAATTCCCATGTATGTTAAGCATTTGGTGTTTGAGAAAAGTGCCTAACCTGACTTCTTTTCAGACGATCTAAGAGACTATTGATAACCTCAGACTACTTTTGGCCTAATACTTTAGGATATTCTTAGTACTATTTATGTTACCACTACTCTTATCTGATCTACTCCTACTACGGATCAAACCAAGCATAGAAAAGATAATGAACAAAAAGAATTTACCTTCATAGTTCTTACAAATGGACATCTTTATACAAATGATATCACTTTGAGAGTACAAAGCACCTTGTTCAAGATTGAATACACCTTGGGAACTATTTGGATAAGGCAGATCGTTGGTTTGATTATTCTAAACAAACCTAAGATGTACTTGTATACTTAAGGTGAACCAAGGTGTTTGAGCACGAGACAATATATTTTGATATTATTGATCATTTTTTCATTCAAAGTCAGCTTTAGTCATTTGGCCTCTAGACGATCCAATTGGCTGCCACCTGTTTGTAGACATGGTTGCTTGGTTCTTATATATACGCCTAGCTTCCAAGGCAATCTAATTTGGAGCTGCCACTTCATTTAACCCTGCCTGTATTACAACTCTGCTCATACTAAGCTCCCTTGAGTGATATGATCTTCCAACATTTAGACTAGAAAGAACCCATTTTATCTTCGTTATTATGTTTTCATCCAACTCTTGACACATTTTTCATAACTTTTCTCTTAGTTCCACGAATCATAGTAAAAACGTCAGGCCCTAAATGGTGGAGCCATGTGTCTTTTCCATGCTTAGAATTTACCACTTGTTACGTAGCCATTGCTGCTATGATTTGATGGTGCGATTTGACAGTCACCAACTTAACCCACTCATGCCGAGCGAATTGGCCTTAAGCGGGAATTTGTTCTTAGGCCGATCGCTAACCTACTAACGACGTGGCATAATTGGCATCTTTTGATGTATCATCCTTGCTTAGGCCAAAATGTTTCAATTTTCTTGGTGAAAATAATGCCCCCTGAAATATCATGTTGTTGATGTCGTCATGCTATATTAATTGTTTCGAGTGTCATGTTAGACTCTGCATATCACGTCAGCGTGTCTTTTGAATATTAATGGTTTAAGTACAACCATTATGGTGAGGGGAAATGATGCCATTTTTGGCATCTTTCATTTTTCCAAGGTTTTTAATTCCAATATTAAAGCTTCTCAACGACTGAGTGACTTTTGGGCCTCTATCTTCATAAGAATCCACGATTGTTGTAGCTTCCTTATCCCTTTATAAAAAAAATTGTTCTTTCTTTATTTCCCAATTTCTTTAAACCCTATAATGTCCTCTGCAATCTCAAATTCTCCCTTTTGACAGTCTTTTTCTTCTTGTCTGTGCCTCAAAGATCCTCACCATTGCAATTTAGCACCTTTGTGCAGACTCGCATGCTTCACCACCATTAAACCCCTCTCTTCTTATCTTCTTCTTTTAGCCAAATATCTTCATAGACAAAAGGGCCAAAATTGCTCCTTTCTACAGCGTGGAACATGGCCGATGATGCTTTTAATGCTTGTAATGAAAAGATGCCTCTCATTTTGTTAGAGGATTCTGATTGGATTTCAAGGTTTGTATTCGAAAATAGGTGGGTGTCGTCCTTTTTATCCCCTCAGACATTCACCCAAGTGTTTGAGACAAAACGTCCTTTAGAATTTTTTTTAGCTTAGGGTCATAAGGGAACAAATCTAGCCTAGTGAGGAGGGTTATCAGGGAAAAAGTCTACTCTGTGCAGTTACACCTCTTGGTGTATGCTATCTAGGCCATAACCCTATTAGTGGGTTGCTTGGCCAACCTCCCTAGATAGTTCTTCCTTGTCCTCCACTATAATTGCAATCTTTTAAAGCACATCTTTAGAAAAGACTCAAAACACCATAGCGAGATAACTATCCCAAACATCCCACTACTTGCAATTTTTAGGCTCGTTATCAGTGGCTGCTAAAACTGATCTTCTTAAATGATAAGGAGTTTGCTTTCATCATTCAAGACTTTCGGTTCTGCCAGAAACTCCGAGATTGAAGGTCTACTTATGGGTCGATGAATAAGTTGGTGGCAACTATTCTTCATGCAGGATCCCTGCAAGCTTTCTGCGAGCTCGTTTTTTTTTCCAAGGCTGTACTTGGGCAACAAAGACTTATAGCAAGATAGTCGGCCCAGTAGTTTGGCTGATATATAAATCAATTTGTTTTGTTGTAAATGACCTTTGTAGATGAATCTTTAATTTGTACGAATTTGCCTCTTTTAGTTTCTTTACCGTAAGCTCTCTCCACTGTAAACCCCAACGAAATCACCTTTTGACTCATTCCAGCTGGTTCTTTTTATACTTTACACTAACTTAGGAATTCTGGTTTTTCTGTACTTATCAGCCTATCTTGACCGAATGAGCTTTACAAGAAAACTTTAAACAACTAGGTTTACAAATGCCTAGTTATTGTTCGCTACGATACCCTATCGGTCTTTAAGTCCGAAGAAGCCGAACACCGAGCTTCGGCCACTACCAAGTATGTGGATGATACTTTACTTCGCCTGTTCTTTAGGCCAACTTCTCTTTGTCATTGTTATTTAGGACGATTGGCCTGCTAGTGTTGGCTATAGGGGCAGTAATCGATTGAGCTCTTCTTCGATCAACCTTCAATCATTTTTGGCAACACCCTTTTGCATTGTGACCCTTGTAGGCTGGCCTTATTTTTCTTTACTAGTAAATCTAGCTAGTATTACGTCATCAACATAGAGGTGAGTGTTTGCTACACTTACACTAGCCACAAGGGTTTGTTATTCGCCCATATATACTACATATGTTGTCATTCCAGAACAACATGAATTGATGGAGGGATGAAGGAATACACCAAGCCTAATAGATCCAATCTTGGCCCAACAACATGTATAAAATAGAGTCTTCTACCACAAGAGTACAGTTGTTGAAGTTTTGGATCCCACAGTCAAGCCGACTAGTAATATCGGTGAGTGTTTGCTACACTTACACCAGCCACAAGGGTTTGTTATTCGCCCATATATACTACATATGTTGTCATTCCAGAACAGCATGAATTGATGGAGGGATGAAGGAATACACCAAGCCTAATAGATCCAATCTTGGCCCAACAACATGTATAAAACAGAGGCTTCTACCACAAGAATACAGTTGTTGAAGTTTTGGATCCCACAGTCAAGCCGACTAGTAATATCACTTGTAATGGAAAGACTCCTCCAGTGAAGCTAGTTACTGACAGCGTTGTTATTAGGTTATCCATACTTTTCCTAATTATTTCTACCGCATCCTCACCATATTATGCTGACCGCTACTCTATTTTGACCAGTACTCTAAAAACCTTAATGTTTAGCAGTTTAAGATGTTGGGGGTTGTTGCTCTCTAGTGGTTTTTCGAAAATAACCATAGCAGGAAGAATTGGTATGACTCATTGCCTTCCTGATCTTGAGGCCTGAGCATCATTACTTTGGTTTTTCCTATCATCTCTTCATCATCCTCTTCTAAGACGATCCTTTCTCATCTTTCCCCGTGGGAATGTTCATCTCCGTCTAGGCCATGCTTTGACCTGAGTCAGCTTGGAAATGGGCCAGCAAGGTGAAAGCCATGCTTATGGATAGTTCTTGGGCGAAATCGTACATCTTGATTTCAATCATCCCTTCCTTCTTTTCCACACGTACGTACGCTAATTTTTCCTCAGGTCTTACATTTACATCAAACTCATGCCAATCCACAAGCCAGGATTATGCTGACTATCAACTAGTTCTAGAGGCCCAACCTCTGTAGGCCCATCTACAAAAAACCAGGCGAGCATTAACAACCCAAACAGATTTAACCCATTGGTGGCTGATGGTAAAGACGCTGAGAGACCCAAAAGAAAGTCACCAAGAGAATCAAATGCGGAGGTTCACATGAAGGAGGCCCAAAAAGAGATTTCTATCACCAGGACAGATACAAGCCCAATACTGACAGAAGCTAGCGAGTTATTTCAAGAAGACCTCACGGACTCTTTTAGCCCCAAGGCCCTAGCTACCTTACCAAGCCAGCCCATTCAAGGCAGGTTCTGGTCAAATGACCAAGCGACAGACAAGATGGAACTTGAAGTGAATCCCACGGTTGAGATTGATCAGAGTGTTATCCCCTTAACTATTGGCCATTCCATCCCCAAAAGAAACCCTACGTTGAACACTCCGCCACCTTCTCGCAACTCCAAGATCACTGTCACAACCACTTCTGATTTACCTAGCACCGCCGTTACCGTAGAACTACATCCTCCGCAATTACCGTCGCGTATAATAAACCCGAATACCCATCCACCTAACCCAATTGTTGGAGTTACCAACACATTCTTATTTTCTTCTTTGCTCGATGATATGCCCATTGATATCATCAAGTGTGGAAGAAATTCACTCAGTCCAGACCCCTTGGACGAACGAGGAAGTGACACTGATACTGAATTGTTCGAAACCGTTCCACAAGGCCTACATGGCTCCAGTTTGAAGTCAGATCCAAGAAGAGAAGAGATTAAAGGATCTTCTATAGCTACTTGACTCGTTTGCCCTCTCATCTTTTAATATTTTATGGTCTATGGATATTTTACTTTGGAATTGTGCTGGAGCTGGTAACAATACGTTTAGAAATGATTTTAGGGAGATTTTTCGTAGATTCTACCAGAACATTATAGCGATCTTTGAACCGATAGTCCAATACTCCCATATGGGCAATTTCTTCTTGGACCTAAACTATAATACCTACTGCATTGTTAACCCCTATGGGAGATCTGGAGGCATTTGGCTTTTCTGGGACTCGTCCCAGATCAATGTTAACATCATTGAAGCCAATAACCAAGTGATACATGCTATTATTTCCAAACGGGATTTTGAGGATTGGATCATTTCTACTGTGTATGCTAGCCCAAACCCTAGGAAAAGAGAGGAACTTTGGAATAACCTTACCGACCTCTCTAAGTGCACTAATTTACCCTGGCTGACCGGTGGTGATTTCAATGAAATCGCCAATATCTCTGAAAGGAAAGGTAGAGGAGAGGACGTTGACACTAATAGAATGAGGAAGTTTAGGCAAAATATAGATAATTATGGTCTCATGGATTTAGGTAGTAATGGGCCGAGACTAACTTGGACCGATCGGAAAAGTGGATGGGCGAATGTGTATACTACATTAAAGTTATTGGCATTATTATGTATACTACATTAACATTATACATAATAGGGAAAGGTCCTCTCTATGCTCTAACGCCCAGATCGCGCTCTGGCCAACGCTTAATGGAGTGGAGTGTTCCCCAAAGTCAATTTCGTGAAGTTGTTTATAGTAATTGGGATTCTAACAATGACGATGTTCTGTCAAACATTGAGCACTTTAAACAAAAGGCTATTATTTGGAATCAACAGAATTTTGGCAACATCTTCAGAAGAAAAAGACTTCTATATGCTAGAATTAAAGGTATACAATGTGCCCTCACTAATTATACCTCCCATAACTTAGAGTTACTTGAGGAAAAACTCCGAAAAGAATATCTTGATACTCTTGAGCAAGAGGAAGCCTTGTGGTTACAAAAATCTAGGATCAAGTGGCATAGTCAAGGTGATAGAAACACGAGATATTTTCATATTGCCACTATAAGTAGAAGGAAAAGAAATAAAGTCAATGCCTTACTTTCCGAGACTGATAGATGGATTACTGAACCTAACTTGTTGGAAAATCACCTAAATAGTTACTTTTCTAAACTTTTTGAACTTGTGGTTACTAATATTAACAACCTTGAGAACTCTAATCACCTCCCTAAAATTAGTAAAGAGAACAAGAAAGCTTTAGACCTCCCTGTCTCTAATGCCGAAATCAAAATGGCTTTCATTAACATTAATTCCTCCAAAGCTTCTGGCCGCGATGGAATCAATGCTAAATTCTATCATAACTATTGGGATATAGTGGAAACTTCTTGTAGTAACTTCATAAAAAAGGTCTTTCACACTCAAGAGATGCCTAAAGATAATAACAAGGCCATGGTCATTCTTATCCCTAAGCTGAATAATCCTCAAAAAATTAATCAGTTTAAACCCATTAGCCTCCTTAATGTCACTTATAAAGCCTTATCTAAAATACTTGTGGCCAGACTTAGACCTCTTTTAAAGGACCTCGTCAGCCCGGCTCAAAGTAGCTTCGTCCCTGGGAGAAGGACCTCTGACAATGCCATCATTACTCAAGAAATAATCCATTCTATCAAGAATTTGAAAGGCAAAAGAGGTAGCATGATTTTTAAGATTGACCTCAAAAAATCTTTTGATAGACTAAGTTGGAACTTCATCAAGCAAAGCCTCATTTTCTTCAATTTTCCCAATTCTTGGATCAATATCATTATGAGTTGTATAACTGGTAGCACTCTCTCTATCCTTTGGAATGACATTCCTCTTAACCCCCATCACTCCTCACAGAGGAATCAGGTAGGGAGACCCTCTATCTCCTTACATTTTCATTTTGTGCATTGAAAGACTGTCTATGATGCTTGAATTTGGTAACCCCAAAAACAAATGGCTTGGTCTTAAAGCTTCTAAAGGAGGCCCCCTCATAACACATCTTTTCTATACAGATGATCTCCTAATTTTTGGTAAGGCTGGAGATATGGAATGCAATAAAATCATGAAAATTCTCAATAACTTTTGTGATATGTCGGGATAAAAAGCCAACCTCCTCAAGTCCAAGATGTATGTGTCTCCTAACATCTCCCATCCTAAAGCTATCAAACTCAGTCAACAATGTGGTATACCGCTAACCAACAACTTAGGTACCTACCTAGGCTTCCCTCTCATTCATAAGAGGCTCTCTAGTAATATCTATGACCATATCATTCAAAAAGTGAACACTAGACTTGTTGGGTGGAAATCTAAATTGCTTTCTCTTGTTGGTCGATGCACTAGAATCCAATCTATTACCTCATCTATCCCTACTCACATCATGCAAACCCAAGCCTTACCTAATAAAGTCACTAATAGGCTAGACAGACTTAATAAGGCCTTCCTCTAGGGAGATTCTGATTTTAAGAAAGAAAAAACCCATCTTATCAACTAGGAAACTATTCACCCAAAAATCTATCAGGGACCTGATTAAGCATAACCTCAAGGCAAAGATTAAGCTGAGGAATAAGAAAACAATAGCAGCAAATGTTCCAGAAATTGGTTGAAGGTAGCTGAAAGAAAGTGAAGACACAGTCGAGAGTGAAGGCGTGTGAAGGAAGATCACCAGACTGAGGAGTTGGCGTGTGTAACGCAATAGCCTGCACTTTCCAGGGCAGATTTAATCTCTCGTTAGTTAATGATAGTTAGCATAATTAGTGATTAATGGCCATACCTCTGTCTTAAGAGCCATTAGTACTAAGTTAGTCACAGTAGTTAGCAAGGTTTATTTCTGGCATTTCCATTTTCTTTATTTCCAATTCTATTAGCCAAAAATTTTGGGAATCTTGCAATCAGTTGTATTCCCCTATATAAGGGGCTGAGTCACACTATGGAGAAAGATTATCTAGAATGAAATCAGTAAAGCATTTCCTCTCTTCTCTGGCCCAGCTCGGTTTTTAATCTTCTATTAGCTTACACTTTTCTTCAGAAATCCATCCAAAATACCTTGGGTCCATTACAGTTGGTATCCAGAGCCTAGTGTTATGATTACTCTACACCATTATATACACTCATGGGTTACAATACTAGGCAGCTAAACAAACAACAACTTGATGAACATGTGAGCCTCATGGAGGCACAGTTCGCAGATCATTTTGGACCTGTAGATGACCAATTAGCTGAGATGAAGGAGCCGATCTCTAATCTGCCTCACCTCAAGAGTTCACTTGATCAGATGAAAGAAGAAATTCTAATAGTAAGACATGCTCTAGTTGAGTTACAGTCACTGATGCATCAATTGATAGAAGGAAGAGGTATGGGGAATAAAGGTTGGAGAAGAGCTGAAGGAGAAGGATCAAATTCCAAATAGTCAAGGCAGGGCAAGGGTGAAGACTCACACAAGGAACACTTCCCATAGACCAATGGTAATTTCTCTCCTAAATTACCCAAAATTGAATTTCCTAAATTTAATGGTGAGTATTGCTATGGTTGGATTAGAAAGGCTGAAAGGTACTTTGAGTTTAATCTAATGGATTAATATATGAAAGTGAATTTTGCCTCAATCCACTTTGAAGCACAGACAGAATATTGGTTTGGAGCTTAAATTAAAGCTAGAGGGAAGGTGTTGTGGCTTATTTTTGTAAGAGATCTTACTGCCAGGTTTGCAAAGTTATTTAAGGAAAGTGTGATTGGAGAGTTCCACAAACTAAGACAAATTACGACTGCGGAACAATATTATAATGAGTTTGAAGCACTAAGATCTATTATGGTGAATGAGGGGTGTAAGTTTGATGATAGCTAATTCACACACAATTTCAAAGTGGGCTAAAGGATGAGATTAGGTTGGAGGTGGAAAATTTTGAGGTGTGTGAATTGTCTTGAGCTATTTATCTTGCCAGGAAACAAAAGGCCAGCCTCACTAACAGTTGGCATGTACCAAGAACTTCTCCAAAACCTCACCTGACCAACCCACTAGCTCACTCAACTCCACAGAGACCTCCTCAAACCATTAGCTCCTACAAACCAAAAATAGTTCTGCCAACACCCCTTATACTCCCCTCCCACAGCCTGTAACCAAGGTCATATTACCTATCCCCAACAACCCACCTTACCAAAAAATTCCAAGGACCTACTTTGATGATAGGAGAAAAAAAGGGCTGTTCTATTGGTGTGATGACACTTTTAGTCCCTCACATGTATGTAAAAGCAAGCAGATCTCAATGCTTATTGTTGATGGAGAAGAAGACATGGAAGAACCCCCACCAAAGTATGATGAACTTACTACACAGGACAATACCCCAGCAGTAGAGTAGGAAAAAATAGAAATCAATGTCAATGCTATGACTGATAACTCAATACAAAGCACATTTAAACTGTGGGGGCAAGAAAGGCAACCATGTTTTCTCAATTTTAGTTGACACTGGATCCACACACAACTTTGTTGATCCCACTACTGCTAAAAAATTGGGTTGTGTGGTGTTTCCAACTCTACCTATGTCTGTGATGATTGCTGATGGAAATAGAGTCACTAGTGACTAAGTTTGTGAAAAATTCAGCTGGACAATGCAAGGCCATTACTTTGAGACTAGTGTTAAATTGCTACCACTTGGGGATGTGACTATGTCTTGGGTCTTCAATGGCTAAAGAAGTTGGGGCAAGTACAGTTTGATTTTAAGGAAATGACCATGGTTATGGTCGGGTCATTTTGCAGGGTGGTGTTGATGGGACTGAACTTAAGCTAATCTCAGCATCATCTATGTATAAATATCTTGCCAACAACCATGGGTCCCTATGTGGCCAAGTTTTCACCATTACAACCCTACCAACTGAAACCCTACTGAACCACAACTTATTGCCCTTTTACACAACTTTGAGGATATTTTTGCTGAACCGAAAGGGCTCCCACCTTCTAGGCCGCAGGACCATCACATTTCTCTTATACCAAACACTCAACCAATCAGTATCAGACCCTATAAAGTACCATATGCATAGAAAACTAAAATAAAAAAGATTGTGCATGAGATGCTAGAAGCTGGAATCATCCAGCCTAGTACCTCCCCATTTGGTAGCCCAGTCTTATTATTAAAGAAAGAAGATTGTACATAGCGCATGTGTGTGGACTATAGGGGGTTGAACAAGTTGACTATCAAGAATAAATTCCCAATCCCTGTGGTTGATGACTTACTAAATGAGCTTGGATGAGCAAGGGTGTACACCAAACTGGACTTAAGGAGTGGGTATCACCAAATAAGGGTGTGCCGTGAAGATGTTCACAAAACAACCTTTTCCACACATTTTGGACACTATGAATTTAAATTCATGCCATTTGGCTTGACTAATGCCCCTGCTACTTTTCAGTGCATAATGAATGACATTTTCAAACCCTTTTTGAGGAAATTTGCATTGGTATTCTTTGATGACATACTTATACATAGTAAATCATACCAAGACCACCTTCAACACCTTCAGAAGGTTATTGAAATTCTAAGGGAACATTAATTGTACTCAAAGATAGCTAAATGCTCTTTTGCAGTACCAAGTGTGGAGTACCTAGGGTACATCATATCCAAAGAAGGAGTGGCAGCAGACCCCAACAAAATTGCAGCTATGGTTATTGGCCTTTTCCCAAAACCATTAAACAACTAAGGGGATTCTTAGGCCTAACAGGGTACTACAAGAAGTTTATACCTCACTCTGGGGTTGTGAGTAAACCTCTGACTAGACTATTGCAAAAGAATAATTTTATGTGGACTCCAGAAGCTACCACATCCATTGAATAACTCAAGGCAGCTATGACTAGCACTCAAGTCCTGGCCTTACCAAACTTCAACCTTCCATTTGTGGTTGAAGTGGATGCTAGTGATAAGGGAATGAGGGCTGTGCTAGCCCAAGAGGAGAGACCTTTACCCTTTTTCAGCAAGGCCTTTGGAGTCAAGGCTCAAGCCATGCCCACATATGAAAAATAGTTGATGGCCTTGTTACAAGCCATAATGCACTGGTACACATACCTCAGTCTTCAGCATTTTACTGTTAAGACAGATCACTGCAGTCTTAAGTATTTACTTGGTCAGAGAGTAACATCCTTATTACAGCAAAAATGTCTATCTAAGCTGCTTGGTTTTAGCTTTGACATTCATTACAGGGCAGGGAAGGACAATGGAGCAGCTGATGCACTGTCCAAGATACCAAATGAAGAAGATGAAGAAGGGCATTGCAATGCCATATCAAGAGTGACCCGCCTTTGGCTAGTTGAATTCAAAACAGCTATGAGAATGATGCCTTCATAGCACAACAGCTGCAAAACTGATCCTTGATCCTTATGCAACCTCTGAGTACACTTACACTCAAGGAATTATAAGGTACATGGGAAGAATTTGTATTCGTACCACAGAGAACAAGTGCTAGAAACGCTACATACATCAACAATTAGAGGACATTCTGGAGGCAAGGCCACATATAAAAGGGTGTCCCATCTTTTCTACTGGCCAAACTGGAAGACTCAAGTCAAGCAATGGGTTAAACATTGTGATACTTGTCAAAGGAATAAGCATGAATACCTATCATACCCTGGCCTCCTGCAACCTTTAGACATACCGAACCAACCTTGGACCTGCATTTCCATGGACTTTATTGAGGGGTTGCCAAAATCTGAGCATAAAGAGGTTATTATGGTTGTTGTGGACAGGATGAGCAAATTGGCTCACTTTATTGCACCTCACACATCCACACACTGCTCAATATGGCACAAGCTTACTTTGATTACATCTTCAAGTTGCATGAGCTACCTAATAGCATGGTGAGTGACATGGGTAGTATCTTTCTAAGCAATTTTTTGTCCAAGCTGTTCCACCTGCTGGGAACTCAACTCCACCTGAGCATTTCATACCACCCTCAAAGTGATGGTCAAATTGAAAGAGTGACTCAATGCTTGGAGTCTTACCTTAGGTGTTTGTGTGGAGATAAACCTAAGACATGAGTAAATGGTTAACACTGGCTAAAAATTGGTATAACACCAGTCACCATAGTTCAATCAATATGATTTTCTTTGAAGCTACCTATGGCTATACTCCAAAGGTACTTAACTTGGGGGTACCTGAATCCACCAACTTAGCACCTGTTGATAACTACATGACTGAGAGACAAAAAATGTTGCAACTTCTCAAGGAAAATTTGGTATTAGCTCAAGCAAGAATGAAGCATTATGCAGACAAACACAGGACAGAGAGGGAGTTTGAAGTGGGGGATCTTGTTTACCTCAAGCTGTAACCTTACAAACAAAATAGTTAGCATTGAGGAAACACCTTAAGTTAGCCCCAAAGTACTATGGCCCCTATAAGATCTTAGCTAAGGTGGGATAAGTTGCATACGAATTGTAGTTACCCTCACATTCTCTCATTCACACAGTTTTTCATGAGTCCCTTTTAAAGAAAACTCTAGGCCAACATGTTGTTGTCACCGGTAGCTTACCCCCTACCAGCCATGAAGGGAAAATTTTATTGGAACCAATTAGCATACTTGACAGAAGGATGGTTAAGAGAGGGAATCAACATGTTTCTCAGATATTGGTTGGTTGGTCTAACATGGCAGAGGAAGAAGCTACTTGGGAGGATTGGGAGGTTGTAAAAGGAAAATTCCCATATTTCATTGGTAGGGAGGAGAAAAGTTTTGAAGGGGAAGGGGATGTCAAGGACCTGACTAAGCATAACCTCAAGGTGAAGATTAAGTTGAGGAATAAGAAAACAACATCATCAAATATTCCAGAAATTGGTTGAAGGTAGCTGAAAAAAAGTGAAGACACAGCCGAGAGTGAAGGTGTGTCAAGGAAGATCACCAGACTGAGGAGTTGGCGTGTGTAACGCAATAGCTTGCACTTTTCAAGGTGGATTTAATCTCTCTTTAGTTAATGATAGCATAATTAGTGATTAGTGGCCATATCTTTGTCTTAAGAGCCATTAGTACTAACTGAGTCACAGTAGTTAACAAGGTTTATTTCTGGCATTTCCATTTTCTTTATTTCCAATTCTGTTAGACAAAAATTCTAGGAATCTTGCAATCAGTTGTATCCCCTATATAAGGGGCTGAGTCACACTATGGAGAAGGATTATCTAGAATGAAATCAGTAAAGCATTTCCTCTCTTCTCTCTTCTCTAGCCTAGCTGGGTTTTCTGTCTTCTATTACCTTACACTTTTCTTTAGAAATCCATCCAAAATACCTTGGGTCCATTACAAAATCTAGGAGGACTGGGTCTTAGGAAGGCTAGAGACCACAACATAGCTTGCCTTGCCAAGCTGGGCTGGAGATTAGGAACTAATGAGGACTTGTTGTGGGTTAAAGTTCTAAGACACAGATATGCTGAGAGCGATAACCCCAGAGACTAGCTCGTAAGCATGAAAAGCTCTCACACTTGGAGAAGAATTATCAAGAGTAAACACATTCTCTTGCAAGGTATCAAATGGGTGGTCAACACTGGTGAAAAAATCGATTTCTGGCAGGATTGGTTGTGTGGTGAAGGCCCATAAAAGATGAGAGACCTCGAAATGAACCCAGCTATAACGTGAAAGATTTTATCAGTAATAATAGCTAGGACCATACCAAGATCCTCTCTGTTGTTAGTCAAGATTGGCTTAAAATTATCTCCCAAACTTACGTTCCTAGTGAGGAAATTGGAGAAGACCACTTCTGCTGGAATGTTTGTAAGAATGGAAACTTCTCTATATCTAGTGCCTACACTCTAGCCTTTGACAAATAGTTCAACTCCAATGTTGGTACTGATTGGCGCTGGATTTGGAAACTGAAGATCCTTGTTAAAGTTATTCTGTTTATTTGGCTTATCTTGCATCAGAAAATCATGTCTAACAACTTACGTAATCACTTGGATAAGACTACTGAGCATATTATTAGACACTGCCCTAAAGCTAGAGAGCAGTGGAGAAAGATTTTTGACAGCAAACAACTCGAAGAGGAAGAGAAACTCAATATCAATGAGTGGATAAAAAAAACCTTTCGAAGAAAAAGAGTGTCAATTTTCCTGACATTCACTGGCCTCATCTATTTGCTGCTACTCTTTGGCAAATTTGGAAAGATAAAAACAAAGTTAGCATTGAGAAGGCTATCATACAGCAGAATATTTCATGGAAAAACATACTTATTTTTGCCGAAGAATTGGATAAGGCTTTCCAGAAAGAAGAGGAACACTTGAACAACGCACAAAGACTCATATCTTGGTGTTTTCCCTTGACAGGTACTGTGAAGATCAATGTGGATGGAAGTGCCAGAACTAACATGCTGGGTGGTTTGGGAGGACTAATGCATGACAGCAATGGAGAATGGAAAGGAGGTTTCTATGGCCATATAATCGTCACAAGTTCTATAGAAGCTGAACTCCAAGGCATTCTTCGTGGAGCGAAGATGATCAAGCACATGAGATTGATAAACGCAACTATCGAGAGACTAACTCCCAAGCCGCTAAAGACCTCATTTTGAGGAACAAAAACCGCTTCCATCCCCTGAGTAATACCATCAAAGATTGTATTTATTTGATCAAGGAAACTAGATCCACTATTACTATATAGAGAAGGAAACAAATGCACGGGCTGTTTAGCGAAGTTGGGTGCTCAACAAGGGGAGCCTTTTGTGTATCTCATACAACCACCGGAGGTGGTACTCCCCTTGTTGGCAGCCGATATCGTAGTTGTTCCCCATAGTAGGGACTAAGCTGTAACTCTCTTTATCTATTCTATTTCAGTTGAACCAAAAAAAATTAACCAAAGTCTAAACGATTGCAATTCGGCTATAGAGGCCATTAATGTTGTCTATTATAATTCTTTTTAGCACTAAACACAAACTATCACATAGTTTATGTAACCACACCATTATTTACCTAACTTAACATGTCTATACTAGGTTAGGGTAAAACATCAGACCAATTATGTCTCATTCAAATAGTAGCCAAGTGTATCATTCCTTGAATCAAGTGCTTTGTACGGTTGGAGTGTTATCATTTTCACTGTCACTCAATTACAAACACTATGAAGGTAAATTACCTTTATTCATTGTTCTATTTATGGTTGGTCTGATTAGGAGTAAGAGTAGATTAGGTGAGAGTAACGGTAACTTAAATAAAGCCAGAAATTTTTAAAGCATTAGGATTTTAAAAAAAAAACTTTAAAGATCTTTCCAAGTCTTCATTGATTGTTTAAAGAGGTTAGATTAGGCACTTTCCTTTAAATGCCAGACCATTAAATCAGTTGGGAATTGAGCTTCATAAGTAGTCACGTTGGAACCTGGCACGCCCTCTCACCTCAAACAAAGCTCACACAACAAAATGCCGCACGTGCATGCCTGAGTGTTTCAAAGGCAAAAATGTTTTGGTACGCCAAGTAGGACCCATTTGCTTTTTTTTTTCCCTGCAAACTGAAGATTATTACTTGAAGAAATCATACTGAGAATTCTGTAACACCCAAACCTCACAATCCTAGTACGGTCACTACCTCCAACTCAAAGGTCCTGTGAGAATTGACGAAGTGAGGGAAATCAGTTGAACCTATTTAAAGATGAACGGCGGAACCTCATTTGGATGGCGAAACTGAGGGTTTAAAATTGTCTAAGAGCACAACCATATTTAGAGACTTTCCAAATAAGGCTAAGAACTTTGGGAGGCAAAACGCCAATAGTAGAATCACCTCGCCATAGATTGGGGCACCCAGATTGAACTTAGAAGCAAGCGGCTCACTGGTGGGGCAAACCAGGATTATGCTGACTATCAAACTCATGCCAATCCACAAGCCAACCAAACCGAACAAAGAAAAATGATCAAGGTCGGAGACCCCGTGGAGAAAACTGTCACTACATATACCAGGTTATGCTCGCGGGCAATATGGGCCGAAATAATGACCAGAGCGAGACTGATGAATTGCCAAAAGCGAGATGGCCTTACCAAAACCCCACACTTTCTACATCACAAAAGAGAAGTGTCATGCCGCCCCAAGAAGCACGACGTGACAAAAAGACATGTTCTAACACACTAACCTTCTTTCGTAAGTAATCAGAGTGCGCTAGTTTACATCAAAATGCAAAAACCACATATCAAATCCTTTCGACATATACTTAGAAATCCAAACTTATGCACACAATCACAAAGCAGACCTTATGCTACTTCATAAATAGATGAAACATTAGTAGATAGCACACGCCATTCTTTGTTTACAAGTGAACATTATGACTTACACTCCCTGATTCTCAGGCACAAAGTAGATAGCACCCCTCAAAGTTTTTCTCACCGATGCCCTCGCCTACTACTTTGTGATTCTCTCATGTCAAGGAAGTAAAGATTAATTTGGGTTAGCCACGGGTAAGTAGAGCAAACATAGGACCAGCTTAAGACTATCTTAATCATTACAGACATGTATAAACCAAACAAATCATGGTTATCATCAATTCATACATGTCAATCATATGTTGCAGCGAAAGAGCGAGAAATATCTCATAAGGAAAATACCTATTAGAATGACTAGCTCTGAGGATTCCAAAACATAGGTGGAAAGCTCCTTCATGTACCATCCTTTCTTTGTAAGACTTCAAATGATCATCAAAGTTGAGCCAATCAAATTCAGTTTGTGAGTGATAGCTCTAGACCTTATGCAAGACTTTGCACATACTACTGGCATACATAATACCATGGGAGGTTAAACTATTGAGGCAAGCTTAACATATATCCCATTTCCATATAACCTAATTTGCTAGCCTTCGACTCCCGGTCAATAATTCTGAATATTCGCATGATTTACATGCTAGCATAACTAGATAAGATTGAACACATTAGGGATCATATAAAGCACTAATATGCATCTCTTAACTCAAAACAGTTCTTGTGAAAGCATATCACTTCTCAAATTAAGAAATTTAGGGCAACAAACACACTTCAAATTAGAGAGTGATGAAAAATAGAATGTTAAAGCACACACTTTGAGCTTTCCACAAAGTTAGAGTACACTCAAATCTAATAAGTATTGAATGAGATATGCTTACTCAAATATCAACATAGAAATTACCCAGATTACTGTGATCAAATTCTAACACTCTATAAGCACATAACATACCATATACCAAAGCATATGCATCATGCCACGACTGAAACCAAACGTAAGGTTGCTCATATGTAAAACTCTACCTTCGACAAAAAAAACTGATTAGGGTGTAAACTCACCAAGAACTTCATCTTTTGTCCAGAAGAGAACATCCTATTATCAAGGGTTACTAATCTGAAATTTGTAACAAAAAGTTCCTTTTGTTTCTTCCTTCGTCAAGGTCTAAAACCTCCTCTCTAGTATATCAAAGAGGAGGCAGCTCCCGTGTCTCTTTTCTTCTTGTTTTTACTTCATAGGCAAAAAGATATGACTTAGGAAAATACAAGTAGATCTATTAAGTTTTCACGCTAGAGCAACAAGAGTTTTACGGGTATTAGAACCCTTCCAAGCCTTACCAATAAGGTCATGATAAGCCAAACTAATGTTTAAACTAATTAAGCTTTATCAGTACTAATAACCAAGTTTAATAACGAAGTAAAAACTCTTAGCTTAATCAAGACTACGACAAACTAGTCAAGCTTAAGTAATCACGTTTGAGACCAAGTAATCGGGATTAAGACTAAGTTAATCCACCTACTCATGTTGCTTCAATGCCAAAACAAGCATAGCTTGTTCTACATAAATGGGTCATGCACTACAAGAAATGAAGTTTTTAGAAACGGAAGAGATTCCATCGCTAAAAGAGCATTCAGCGACGGGTTTTACCGAGTAAAAGTCCGTCGGCAATCTACAAGAAAAGACGTTTTCTGTGACGGAATAGATTCCATCGCTAAATGATCTTATATCGACGGATAGTTCTGTCAATAAAATTCCGTCTTTAAATACAATTACCGACGAAATCAACCATCGAAAAAAGTTTTTGGCAACGACTTTTGCCGGCGGTCTTTTAGCAAGGGTATTTTCGTCACTAAAACTTTTTTAGGAATTTTTTTTTTGAGGATTTAATAAAAAACATTTAGGCAACGGAATGACACCATCGCTAAAAATTCTGTCAGTACAAGTCGTAACAATACGACCTTCACCGATGGACTTTTAGCAACAGTGTTATTCCATCGCTGAAAGTCCTCAATATTAAGACCCCCGAGATCTGATTTTTTTCTCTGTCCTTGTTTCTCTCTTCAAAAATCTGCTCTCACCTCGGGTGATCCCACCGCCGTTCTCACCACTGTTGGAGTCCTCCATGGTGACCCACCTCCGACGACACCCCATCCTCCCCTTGACATCACGTGACAAAGCCCTCCATCGCCACTGTCGCCACGCCACCAACGTTGCTGCCCTCCACTACCGCCGGTAAGAATTACCCTTCTTCATTAGAAGGTAAGTCCACTAGCAAATATTTTTTCTTCCCAAAAATTTTGATTTTGAATATGTTTGTATGTGATTTTTTAATCTGTATATAGTGTTTTCAGTTCTTATGTTCTCATGGCTTCTATCCATTTAAATGAAATAGTAAATGAATAACTTTGTGGGAAACTGGAATCTTCAGTAATGAGTACCGAGTATGCCTATAAACATGAACATGAACAATATATATTGTTTTATGTATGGCTGATACTGAACATGAACAATTGAATGAATCGTACTCTTGTTCACTACATTAACTATCTAAAACTTCAGATGGCTTAGAACACAACTCTCTCTCTTTCTCGAGGGTGGGTAGGGGTGGTCAGCACAACTCTTCTATATCTAAAAATTAATGGAAAGCTTTTTAAGAACTCGAAAAAGGATCTAAAGAAGACAAGAAAGACTCCATGAGGATAATCGTGAATTACCTAAACCCACTCTCTTAAAATTCTGCAAGGGAAGCTCCACAAATTTCAGAAACTTCTTTGTCCTCTAGACTACACACCCGATATTAAACCTAAAGGGACGACATCTCAAGTACTTAGCATCCATCTCAGCTTTAAGCTCCACCCACAAATACGTAACTAATAGAAGGTTCAATATCTCCCTTGAAACCTGCTAATTTTATGGCTTACAATGTGTACTTTCTCAATCTCTTCGTACATGCAAGGTATTTGACAAGAACTCAATCCATCGTACCTAATCATCAATAGTGAGATCAATTCCCCAAAGAAGCATCCCATTGGGGAGAAAGAAAAAGCACCTTCCACAAAACCTCATGTACCAAATTATTTGTCAAGGAAGTTTAGGCACAAGCCAGTTGCATACAACTGCTAGATGACTCCATACACATCCCCTTGTAAGTATTGCATATACCCACTGACTTTTGCTCATTCTCACTTATATATCTCTGATTACAAGATGACTATTAAGCTCTATGACTAATTAAACCCAATATGCATAAAGGGAAACAAGTAAACACAGAGATGCAATTGCCATAAAAGTTTTCTACAGCCTTGAGAGATAGATATTCACAATTGAAGTGATGTTGATGCATTTTCCAGAATATGATGTTTGATCTATTTTTCTTTTGCCATTTTGTTCCCTAGTCTGAAACCTTCCAAGATATGCAAAAGCTCATTCTCAATTTAAATAAGAGCAATTCTCAGGAACCTTATTTGTTGCACCAACAAAGACTCCTTAACACTCAATAAGCATAAGATGCCGACAAAATGATTCATCTAAATTATCAAGATCCTGAACAACATTAAGGCATCATAAAATCGAAAAAATAAAGATGTATTTGGCTATATATGAGCATATACTTAATCATATTTTCCTAAATATAAGCTTATGTTGGCTTGATTGCATTTCAAAATGAACCCTATTTTGCATTAAAAAAAATATGACATCCATCCTATATCTAGATAAAAGTTCGAACAAATGCCGACACCTTATATGAGGTGTCGGTGCTTTCTAGGATATATGTGATTTAGTTATAATTGTTAGACTTCTTTATATCAATTTTCATTCTTTATATAATTTTGTTAATTGTGCATTGAGCATTTAAGAATTGCGATTGAGATTGTTGACTGTGCATTGAACATTTGAGAATTGAGATTGTTGACAAAAGATGAGACCCAATTGGATTGAGATATATGTTAGGTAGAACGGACACCGCATCCGATTGACATCGACACCGAAATGTCATATTTGGGCTTTATACTTATGGACACTTCTTCAATAGGTGTTTGGAACCTTTTCAAGGGGTGTCTGACACGGTGTCTGGCAATTAAAAAATAAATCAATATCTTCGGACACTGCTGAGAGGTGTCGGACACGTGTCGTAGGTGTCGAATACCATACCGACACCCTATATGAGGTGTTAGTGCTTTCTAGGATATCTGTGATTTAGTTGTAATCGTTAGACTTCTTTATATCAATTTTTGTTCTGTATATAATTTTGTTAATTGTGCATTGAGCATTTGAGAATTGAGAATTGAGATTATTGACTGTGCATTGAGCATTTGAGAATTGAGATTGTTAACGAAGGATGAGACCCAATTGGATTGAAATATCTGTGATTTAGTTGAATGATTGGTTGTTGAATTTAGGTTAATTAGGTAAATGCTATTTTTTAGCACCCCCTGGAATCTAATCGTGGCTTCGCCACTGGCTATAATTGGCCCTAATTAGTCCCGATTGACCATAATGAACCCAATTAATTCTAATTAGCTCTAATTAGTTTTAATTAACCCTTAGAACCCAATGAACCCTAATTAGCTATAATTAGCCCAAATTAGTCATAATCAACACTAATCAGCCAAATTAAACCCTAATTAATCTTATCTTATTAAACCATAATTATATTAATTAAACCCTAAATCCTAACTAAACCCTGATTATCTCTAATGAACCCAATAACCCTAATTGATTATAGTTAGCCTAATTAGTCGTAATTAACCCTAATTATGACTAATCAACACTAATCTGCATAATTAGCTCCTAATTAGCACTAATTAGGCCTAATCAACCATAATTAGCTATAATTAGCCAAAGTACTCCTAATTAACACTAATTAGCTAACATATATTAATAAACTCTAATTAGATTAATTAAACCCTAAACCCTATTAATCCTAATTAACCCTAATAAGCCCTATTTAGGACTAATCAACACTAATCTGCACAATTAAATCCTAATTAGCTCTAATTAGTCCTTATTAGTACTAATCAAACCTAATTAGCTATAATTAGCCCAAAGTACTCCTAAATAACACTAACATATCTTATTAAACTCTAATTAGATTAATTAAACCCTAATCCTAATTAACGCTAGTTAACCCTTACTAACCCCTACCACATCTCTGAGCAACCCTAATTAATCCTAATTACATACTAAAGACATTGGAAGTTGCCCTAATTATCATATTTTAACCTACCAATCATAATTACTCTACTTAACCCTAGTACATCCCTAATTTATCCTATAAGTAATCCATATTCTACAGATGATTCAATTACTCGTTGTTTATAAACCTTGCATTACAAATATTCATTGTTATTTTATGATGTCCATTGGCAACGAGATGGTTCAACTCATTGCCAATAAATTCTATTTAAAGTGGAATTGGTAACATATGCAACGATCTTTCTCTGTAATTTTGATATTTTAGAAAGATTCTTGCATATGTTATCAATTTCTGAACGCATGCATGCATAAAAACCCTTAGTTTCTCTTCAAAGGTATCATTACAAACTAATGCGTTGTAATGAGCCTTTGGATATCCAGTTTGGACAATTTGGAAAAGCTAAGTGTTTATAAAACACTGTATTGACTCATGCTATGTGTTCTATGTCGTGAATATTTGGTACACGTTTTCATGTATTTCTCTGGGTGCATACAGATCTGGTGTTCTAACATCCATCTAACCTTGTAAGGCAAGATTAGATGAATATTAGAACACCTAATCGATGTCGTGTACTTGGAGAAATGCAGGGAGGTGCTGCCGAATTTTTTACAGACATAAGACTAAGCATGAGTTCTTTACTGTTTTATAAACATGTGCTTTTCTGAATGGGATATGACCACTACCTATTAGAGAACGGAGGAGATATATATAAACATGTTGTCACATGCATGCATTCATATTTACATCGACCCTGCCTAATTATTGGTCATAATTGAAGGTGGTATATAATACATTATCTCAGTCGTCATGTCGGTCGATCGAAGTTGGATGAAAAGGAAGAATGCTGATGATTTTGAGGATCGCGTTGAGGAATTTCTCAATTTTGCTTATGCATATCCTACACATGTTGACTTTGATAAGATAAGGTGTCCGTACAGTAGATGTGAGTTGTTGCATTGGAGAAAAATATTTGAAGTAAAATGGCATCTTCGTCGGTATGGTTTTATGGGTGGATACACAAGGTGAAGGCAGCACGGGGAAACGATAGTATTGTCGTCCAACCCGACTAGTCAAGCTGAAGTTAGGGAGGAGGCACAGTGTGATTATTGAGATATGATTATGGATGCTGGGTATGCTAATGTTGACTCGGGTGACGACCGCGGTGACGACAGTCCCCAATAGCTAAACGAGGGGGCTCATCAGTTTTATGAGTTGTTGAGAGCTGCGGAAGAGCCGTTGTGTGATGGAGCTCCAAAACACACACGGTTGTCTACGGTTAGTAGGTTATTACAGTTGAAATCAGACCACAAGCTGAGTGGGAAAGGATTTAACGAGTTTGTTACTTTAATCAAAGAAATTTTGCCAGAAAGTGAAAAGCTACCCCCGTCGTACTATGACGCGAAGAAGATGATGAGGAAACTTGGGTTGAGCTATGAGCTGATTGATGCGTGCAATAATGATTGTGTATTATTCTGAAAAGAGAATAAGGACTTGTCACGGTGTCCAGTATGTGATCATTCGAGGTACAAATCGGACAAAGGGAAGAAGAAAAACATTACATGGAAGATATTGCGATATTTTCCAGTCACACCAAGGCTTCAGAGAATGTACTACCCCTCCAATACGGCTGAACATATGAGGACTCACTATGAGACTCGTAGCAACGATGCCGATGTGCTGACACACCCAGCTGATGGAGAGGCGTGGAAAGAGTTTGGCAGCAGGCATCTAATCTTTGCTCTGGATGTTTAGAATGTTAGACTTGGTCTGGCAACCGATGGGTTCAACCCTTTCTGTCAGTCTGCATGCCTTACTCTACATGGCCTGTTATTATTGTGCCGTAGAACCTTCCACCAGGCATGTGTATGAAGAAGTCGTACATGTTTTTGTCGTTGCTTATTTCAGGCCGAAGAGTCTTGGAAAGGACATAGTGTGTATTTAAGGCCGTTGATTGATGAGTTAAAACAGTTATGGAATCATGGAGTCAAAACATATGATGCATCCCTTAAACAAAATTTTCAGATGAGGGCTGCTTTGATGTGGACTATACATGATTTCCCTGCATTTGGAATGATGTGTGGCTGGAGCACACATGGGAAGCTAGCATGCCCTGCTTGTATGGGCATGAACCCCGATTATACGTTAAAGCACGGCAGAAAGCCCTCGTGGTTCGGATGTCATGAAAAGCTCTTGCCACCGGGCCATCAGTTTCGTAGGCAAAAGGATAAATTTGACGGGACAATCGAGCGTGAGGTTGTCACACTGGACTACCCATCTGGTGAAGAAGTGCTCTCACACCTAGAGGCACTTAATACTAACATACCATACGGCAAGGGTGTGCCAGATCAGAAGATTCCAGGATACGGGAAAGAGCACAACTGGAGGAAACATTGTATTTTCTGGGAGTTAGCCTACTGGAGGACACTCATTATCCGAAACAACATGGATGTGATGCATATTGAAAATATTATTTTGATAATGTGTTTAACACAGTGATGAATGTCAAGGAAAAATCGAAAGATCACCTTAAAGAGAGAAGGGATCTACAACAGTTGGGTGTACGCCGTGAATTGCATCCTCAGACAGTCAGCGGGAGAACGATACTTCCGAAAGCACCTTACTGTCTAGACAAGAAACAAGTGGAGAAGGTCTGTCAGTGGGTTAAGAATTTGAAACATTCGGATGGGTTTGCGTCCAACATATCTCGTTGCTGCTGTATATCGGAATGCAAGTTCCAAGGGATGAAGAGTCACGACTGCCACATATTCATAGAAAGATTCATTCATATTGCCTTCTGGAGACTGTTGCCATGAGTGTATGCGAGATTTTGACTGAATTATCTCATTTCTTTTGAGATATATGTTCTTCTACAATCCGGGTGAGTAACATGGAGGTGCTTAAGAAGAACATTGTGGTGACGATTTGCAAGCCGGAGAAAATCTTCCTACCTTTGTTCTTCGATTCAATAGAGCATCTGCCTATTCACTTGGCATATGAAGCTAAGATGGGTGGACATGTACAATATCGGTGGATGTATCGATTCGAGACGTAATCCTTAAACTTGTTACAGTTGTTCGTTTACACTTAATGCAAAACCTGTTATCATTGATATTCCACCTAACTCAATTCACTAAACTTCTAGGTTCATGTTCAATTTGAAGAAAAAATTCTGTAATAAAGCTCGTGTTGAGGGCTCAATTGCGGAGGCTTACGTAATGGAAGAGCTTTTAAACTTTTGTAGCCAATATTTTGGGCCTGATGTTCATACATGGTTAAATCAACTAGGTAGAAATGACCTCGAATCAAGCACAAATTTGGAAGGACCATTGTCAATATTCAAGCAGTCAGGTAGTCCGTTCGGCCGAACATATACTCGATGGCTAACAGATGAAGAGTACAGTGCTGCAACAATATATGCCCTTTTAAATTGTGATAAAGTTTCAGCATTCATTGAGTAAGTTAATGTCTTAATTTGTAAAATTGTTGTACATAATTGAAAATGTGTGAGTTCGATGTGGAATCTTTAATCACTAATTTTGCTGGACTTGAATCTCATCGAAAATCATAATTTGTACAGTAGTTCAGAAGGCGTGTAAGTCTTTAACAAAATTATATTATGTGTTATATACAGTTATGTGGCCAATTAGTATACTGTTTTATCCTTAATTTTTACCGTCATCTACAATAGGTTCAGTCAATGGATAGATCAGTAGCCTCCTGCTTGAAATTACTAGCTCAAGGCCCTAATAAACAAGCATCATATCATAGAGGTTATATCATCAACGGATTTAGGTTAGCGTAACAGATGATGACCGAACAAAAAAAACCCAAAACAGTGGAGTCTTGGTTAACGACGACTGTTATGACGAGAATTGCATGGACTTTTATGGAGAGCTAAATGAGATTGTTAGCTAGCATATTTGGGTTTCGAAAATCGCCTGGTAATGTTCAAGTGTACATGGTTCGATGTCACATGCAGTAGAGGAATCTGTGTTAGCTCTCAAGGGATTGTAGATGTCAATGTCAAGTCAAGACTTGCATCAGGCGAGTCGTTTGTGTTTGTTAGTCAAGCTGCACAAGTCTTTAAGCGGAGGACGTCGCAAATCCCAAATCTCATTGGTATAAAGTTATCAAGTCCAAGAAATTGCTCGTGACATATGATAGTGAGGTAGACACTTTCAAGCCGACCAACCACCTGTCTTGTTACCTGTTAGGTGAACAACGAGGAGGATGATCTTCCTCTTCCAACAATACTTCATGTAGGAGAAGAAGTCGTAGATGATGACGTGAAAGACATGGAAAGTGTTGAAGATGATGTGATTGAGTCTACTGATAAAGAGGATGAATTAGAAGATGAAGAGGACGACGAGTCCAACGAAGAAGAAGATGACGAGTCTAGCGATGACGATGATGATGATTCCCAAACTGAAAATGATTGACTTGTAATGTTGTAAAATCATGAAAAATATGTAGTAACATTTTAGTACTTGGTTCATATTGTGTTTTTATACTCGGTTCATATATATAGCTTTGACGATTTTTTCTGCTTGATTATTATTTTTGATGTGTTAATTTCTTTGCACTTTATCTATACAAAGTCAGTTATGGATAGAATACGGGCTATTAGTGGCCAGGGTGGACGTCGAGCTGTCTCATCCCCAGTGGGTCCCACCTCATCACTGCCCACTGATGACGAGGCATAGAGTGCTCACGTACAGTAGACGGGGCCCCAGCTCTAGCTCCAGCCCAGCACCAGCCCAAGCCGTCACCCCAGCCCCTCACCGATTCCTCCTACACGAGCGTTGATTCTCCTTCTTCTGTGGGTTCTACCTCATGTATAGTTGATAACGGTGTTTAGTCAATTTTTGCTAGCCTTATATTTAAATTATATTTGAATTGTATTAATGTCAGTTTTGTAGGATCTCGACGAGGTCGTGGCCTAACACGCGAGGTACACATCGACCCCCAGCACAAATAAAGAGTTACGCTCACCCAGGAGGGCCAGTAAGTAAAAAAAATCACATCATGCCTTATATTTAAATTTTTTGGTGTCTTAAATTATATTTGATCTGTTTTAATGAATTTATTTACTTCTTTAGCAGGATCCTAGAGAATCAAGCGAGGACGAAGATCGGCGTTCTTGTGAAGGGCCAATTCTTCGAGCCACGGCTGTACTAGAAGGACTGAGATGCTGGGACGAGGGAATCCCTATGGGAGGAATGGTTGGTACGGTTAACTATTTTTTCTGCGATAGTATTTGTTTAATTAGATTTTAGTATTTAAATTAATTTATGTAATTGGATGCCTTGCAGGAGAGGTTCACGTTTGACTCGCCTGATCAGCAGGTGCTGAGGCGGCATGCATTTTTTGCCTATATCTGCAAGAATTACCGCCGATGGTTGCACGACGCACATGACCAAGCAAAAAAGATGATGCCCGAGGGTGCCCCAATGACGAAGTTGAAGAAATATCCCCTGCATTAGATATCTTCGACTGTATGGGGGTAGATGATTGATCGGTGGGTTGTCGATCCAGGCTGGGACGCCAAGAGTAAGAGTGGGCTGAGAATAGACGCGAGAAGGATCTGACACACACGGGGGGTCGGTGGCACACAACGTCATTCGACACGAGAATGTTGTCCAGCACCCGAGCCTGGAAGAGGATGAGGTTGTAGCTCTGACGTATAGTCAGACACATGTCAAGAAGAAGGACAAGGATGAGGCGCACCAGGAAGGGGGACTATGTTTCAGATATTGCCCGAAGGATCGATGTAAGTTCGGGTCAATTAGTTTAATTTGTTAAATTTTTGTCTTTCTATTCAATGTTTGTTGCATTAATGCCCTAACATATCTTTAAATCACTGTTTTGCAGGCCTCGTATGAATAGCTTAGGGTGTCCGAGCAGCAGTCCGGACAGCCATCAGCTTCTACAAGTACGGGTACGAGTACTAGGGCATTAAAGTGATGGCTGGATACACCAAAGGTCATCAATCGGTCGAAAGGTCGCATATGCGGCCTGCCTAGCACGCTGCACGTGTCGTGATAAAAGCATCCGCAACCCCTGCTGTCCCTCTACAGACACTGGCACCGGCTGTGCAACGTCTGTTCGATGAGGACGAGATCCGCCACATTGCTGAGGTGGTGTTCAAGATGATCAGGGTGCAGGATCAGTAGTGCACTGCTATTGGACATACCGAGCTGGCTTCGGATCAGCAGGATTCGCAATCCCTGATGAGCCCCTTCTCATGCCCTCCCAGCTTGTACCCCCTCCCGCTCTTGTTGTACTCTTCTCCCTCCCTTAATCGATTGTATTCGGTTCCCAGCTTGTACATTTTATTTTTCATTATAGTAAAAAAAAATTCAAGTTATATAGTTGTTTTGTATCTGTTGTATTCCGTGGTTAAAAAGATTATTTAGCGACGCATCTTCCGTTGCTTAAAGTTTATTCCGTCGCTAAATATTTACCAAATAAATTATTTTAGAAAAAAAGAAAATAAATTAAAATGCAAAAAATATTATTAGCGACGAAATTTTCGTCGCTAATGTATAAAGAATACCGTCGCTGAAAAGTCCAATATTAGACGAGGGATTTTAGAATTCCGTCGCAAAACTTTAAGCAACAGACTTTTATACAAGGAACTTTTAGCGACGGTTGATCCGTAACTAAAAGTTTTAGCGACGGATTATATGCTTTTAGCGATGAATTTTTCCGCCTCTAAAATCCTTATTTCTTGTATATATATGAATATCTCTCATATCATGGATAAGATCTTTAAACAAGAAAGATCTTTAAACAAGAAAGATACTCATTCGTGAACAGAACTTTGCAGCTATAAAAATGGCTTTCACCTTAGCAGCCCATTTTGAGACGGACTCACATCAGGAATACAGGCTAGATAGATACGTACATTCCAATGAGGGAGGACAAGGAAGAATCGTCTTTGAAGAAGACACAACAGGAAAAATGTGAAGGTTATCATGCTCAAAGCTCAAGAAGACAATAAGTCAACAACAAAGCACCCTGCAAAGGTAATATTCGAGAAGCCACTAGAGAGCTAGATTCAGCGTCTCATATCAATATACATAAAGGCCTTCATTGAAGGAAACCCGTTCAATAGAGTACTATCGATAATGGAGCAGCAGTCAACATACTACCAGTAAGGATGATGAAGAAAATTGAAAAACGTATAGACAACCTTATCCCATCTGTGCTGTCAATTACTAGCTTCACATGATGAGTCACTCCATCACAGATGATACTGCCAATCGACCTAACTGCGGGGTCCAAAACTACAAGAACTGCATCCTTTGTTTTGGAAGCCTCCGCTTCCAACAACATGTTGCAGGGCCGAGACTGGCTTCATTTTCTCTAGTGTCTCCTTCATCCCTGGATCGATTCCTGATCTTTTGGAATTGCGACAAAGTAAAGGTAATTTGAGCATTAAAAAACCTTTTTACCATATAAGCCAAAGAAGCACCAACTATATATACCGACAAAGATAAATATGACAACAACATAAAAGTAATTTGAGCATTAAAATCTCTATGACAACAACATAGCACCAACTAAATATACCGACAAAGATAAATATGGCTGACCCAAATGGGTCACATTCTAAAAGGGTACTGCCAGAAATTATTAGAGGCTGATATTAAAAACACTCATTTGACCTACTGCCTCTAGAGCCAGCAACAACAGACTGATACTCGACACAGGCAACTATGATAAAGGCAGTTTGGCCTGAATAAATAAGCCAAGACAAATATGCAATCACATACTTGGCAAAAAGCCGAAGCTCAGTGTTCGCTTATTCGATCTTTGAGACCAATGGGGTTTGCCCGGAACAGCAACTAGGGCATGTTTGGTTACAAACTCAGCTTTGCAGTTTTTTTGGTAAACTTAATCAACGAAGATAGGCCGATTATCAAGAAAAAGCCAAAGTTCTCGAGTCAGCACAAAGCATGCAGAGCAGCTATTAGAATGAACAGCTAGCAAGGAGTCGCAACATAAAAAGCAGACAATAAGTGGAAATTACTTTCCAACTAGGGTTTCATTATAATGTTCATCTACAAGAAAATGTTACATACTTCGACCACACTAGTGGGCCAATTATCAAGCTACAAACTTAGTTACCTAAAACAGCCTTAAAGAAAGACCAGCTTCCGTTAAGTTGGCAAGAACCGATGCATGAAGAACAGCTGAGATGCATGGCTATTGACCCATAAGCTTAGACCTTCACCATCATAGTTTCTGATAGAAAAATCGCAAATGTACCTGACCAACAGTCTTGAACAGTGAGACCAGATTTATGATATGTTGAGAAGGTTATTCTAGCGCCACTGACTGTGGCCTAGAAGTTGCAAACATTGGATAACGGGGGCACTTATCCAGCTATGAAACTTTGACTCTCTGGTAAAGATATGTTGAAAATACTACAAGTGTAGGACTGGACAAGGAAGAGCTATATAGAAAAGATGGTGCAACACCCAACCAGTAAGGTTCTAGCTGAGATAGCCCACGGTATCGGAAGAAGCAGCCAAAACCTCACTTCTACAGCCACCTCCTTACTACGCTAGATGTGTTCATTAATAACCCCAAGATCGAACGGATTTAGAAGAACAATTGGCTTCAATGTTTGGGTGAATGTTTGAGCGGGTAAAAGGATGATACCCACCTAGTTCAAAAACAAACCCCGAAACGAATCCTCTAGATAATCAACTAGAAGGTGTCTTTTTAACACCATTACCGGTGACCACCATCACCGGCTAAACTCCACACTGCACAAGGAAGCAACCTCGAACTGTTCATTTATGAGCAAGATTGGCTAAAAGAAAGAGATTAAAAAAGAGGGATGTAGCGAATTCGAGTTGCCATCTTATTTTATTGTTAAAGGAAAACAAAGAAAGTTTATGAGTTGGTGTAAGATGACTATCACAGTCTATGAATCGATGATAGAGCTAAATATTTGATGAAAATTCAAAACTTGAAAAGAAAAAAAAAATCAACTAACCGGTCGATTAGTCAAAAAACTGGCCACTTAAGCCAACTGGTTGGCCGGGAACCGGCCGATTTTTGGAACGGAGTAGCTCTACCATAGGGAGAGGAACATATGGCTTGCGAGACTGCAACTTCAAGCCTATTTTCATATGCATGATAGGTTAGGTTTTTGATAAACCATCCGATTCATCCCAAAAATATTTTTCTCAAATTTTGGGACAATATATGCCCCTACTTCGGTAATTATCTATGAAAATATAGTTGAGATGAACCAGATTCAAGAATTATATCCAAATTTTGTATAAATCAAGAATTAATCACATATATCACAGATAAATCACAAAATATTTTCAGGCCATCTAATCAATCAAAATTTCTTGACCTTGAATTGGGTTAAACCTTACTAACTTGGTTAGTTTAACCAATAGGACTAGACTCTAACTAGACTAGACTGGACTGGACTGGACTCAAATTGGGTTAGACTTGACCCCTTATTGGTTTTAATTAAGTAAATTAGGCTCATTATACTATTAAGCCTATGCCTATGATGATGATGATGATGATAATAATAATAATAATAATGATAATAATAAACCTAATTAACAATAAACCTAATTAACAATAAATTCCAAGAATCATTTAATATATAATAAGACTACAAAAATAGGGTGTCTACATAGCCTCTCAATGAGAGAGCTCGCTTGCAGGCAAGCATCACCATAAAAGGACGACACGTTTTTTGTACTAGAAATGCAGAAAAGACCACAAGACTTGAAACAGATTCAATGACTCACACAAATTTGAGGTCAAACCTTGATAAGGCTTTCCTACATATCCCTAGAACGGAATCAGATCAACATAGTTTGGATGGCAGAGATATCACTGAACTTGGACCTAATATTAACAAGGATTGGTCGCTAAGGAATACCAAAAAGAGAGAATGATACCGAACTTTATTTGGAGTCGGAGCCAACGGTAATAACAATTGGTCGCTAGATGAATGACGTACTCTTAGAAGCTAGAGTCAGCGATAACAATAAGTGGTCGTCTAAGAATAGCGAGACATAAGATGAAACCAGCACTGGGACCATAAAAGGTCACTCTGCCTTAAGAGCCAGAGCCAATAGTAACAACGATTGGTCGCTTAAGGATATTAAAAAATCATGTCTAAGAGCCATAGCTAATAGTAACAATGATTGGTCGCTTACACATGAAGGTACATCCAGAAGCCAGAGCCAACAACGATTGGTCGTCTAGATGTACTGAAAGCTTATGACTAGGAGTGGGAACCAATAATAATGATGATTAGTCGCTTAGCCATAAGCACATATCCCTAGAAGCCTGAGCCAAAATAACAATGGTTGGTTGTCTAGGAATATAGAAAACCCACTACCTAAGAGTCGGAACCAATTATAGCAATGGTTGGTCGCTTAGGCGACTAAAGAGGAAAGCATGTCTAAATGCTGGAGCTAATAGTAATGACGATTGGTTGTCTAGAAGTAACAAAGGCTTACGACTAAGAACTAGAGCCAACAGTAATGAGGACTAGTCGCTTATCCATAAGGACACATCTCTAGAAGCCAGAGCCAATGATGGTTGTCTAGGAATATGAAAAAAAAACTGGGATTACAACTAGAAAACTCATTGTCTAAGAGCCGGAGTCAATGGTAACAACAATTGGTCGTTTAGGCAAGTAAGTAGAAATGCATATCTAAAAGTCAGAGCCAATAGTAATGACGATTGGTCGTCTAGACATAACAAAAGCTTATGACTAATAACAAAAGCTTATGACTAATAGCCAAAGCCAATGGTAACAATAATTAGTTGCTTAGCCATAAGGATGGATCCCTAGATGCATAACTAACATTAACGAAGGTTAGTTGTCTAGAAATATGAAAAAAGCTGAGGCTAAGACCGGAAAACTCATTGCCAAAGAGCCAAGGCCAATAGCAACAATGATTAGTCCCTTAAGCGAATGAGAAAAAAAAAAGCATGTCTAAAAGCTGAAGCTAATAGCAACGACGATTGGTCGTGTAAGACATAAAGAGGGCTTATGACTAAGAACCAAACATGATGGATCGACCAACCACTTCAAGATTTTTTTTGTTTATGTTTTAGAAAGGCAATGGTGCCCACTCTGTTGACATGTTTATCTCTACCCAAAGGGGACAAACCACTGGAATTCTTAATCGAAACACATGAGCTTGAATCCTTAAGACTACCATGAAAAGGTTAAGCCTAAAAGATGGCAGTGAAGGTGTAAGTGATGAGCTGGGAGGCCGATGTGTATGGTTAATAACTGTCTAAGCTGTGAGGCTGGGGTCTCTGCCCAGAACTAGTGAAAATATTAATGTATAATGACTGGTTGGACCAAAGTGACTAACTGTCAAGTGTGAGACAAAAAAGCTCATAAGGCACGAGATAGGTCATAAGGCTTCATATATTATCATCGAATGAGTAGTAAAATATATCAAATCTTCGTTTAGAATAGGGTAGGCTAAATAGATCATCCAACAAGTTGTAGGGAGGTGAACATATCATGTCATAATATTGCGAGCTCAAAAAGGTACATGGACCATTATCTTCTTTTTTTCATTTTTTTCCAAATGTTTTTCATTTTTTTTCTTTTCGACCTCCTCAAAATGTAAAAGAGCATTTGTCTTTCCTAAATAAGTGTAACCTCAGGGAGGACTTTATATGTAGGACAGAATGTAGGCCAGGGTATGAACTAAGAAATGAATGGTAATAATGCTTAAAAACCCAAGTATGAAACCAAAGCCCCTAGTGTGTGCCCATAGAGACCGAGTATAAAAGGTGACTAAGCTGCCCATCTATCCCCCATTGGGGGAAATTAGGTCGAACGTAGTTCAAATCGAATCTGCTAAAGATCAATTCTTTAAACTCGTCAATAGTAATTCATGCACTAAACTACAACAACGATTCTTCAAGATAAAAAAAAATGATCACTATGATTTCAATCATCACATATCTTCAAGACCTTGGATCATATGAAGCGGAACCCTTCGCTGCATTAATTAGGACATAGGCACACACACGGAGACTATCTGCCAAGGTTAAAAATATAGGCTTCCAAAAAGAAAGGTTATGTTGTTTAGGCAAAAAAGGCTAACACGTGGTAAAAATTTGGGATAGGATAACCAGGAAGACATGTGGTTGCAAAACGATGGCCTTCAATCATAAAAAAATGCTCATTTTATGGAAGACTTATGCAAACCTACGTTCTCTCTCTCTCTCTCTCTCTCTCTCTCTCTCTCTCTCTTTCGCTCTCTCGCCTTAACTTCCACCTAGACTGCCATTTTTCAGGTTTTTCAGTCTAGCGGGCTTCTTCTTCTTCTCCTTTCTCTCCCCCTCTTCCCCCCCCCCCTCTTTTTTTAAAATAATTACTCCAAGCTATGAGAGGGACTAAGTGTGCTTTGTACTGGAGAAAATGTTAACATCGTTACGACACTTCGTTATCTTTGTGAATCTGACTTGTTTCTGGTAGTGAGGGGTTGTCGAAAGGAAGTCATGGCCTTTTTTTTATAAATTCTTAGAGTCTCACTCAAATGTTTAACTTTCAAACTAAATTCTTCCATTAGGTTTCCTGGCATTCAATTTATACCAAATTGTATTATGATATTTAAGCTTGAAAGTATAGGGATCACTACCCCACCCCCCCACCCTCTGAGTATAAAGAAGAAATGTCAATGAGATAAACCACTAGTCTTAAATTCAAAATCATCTTTTGCACAATATTTTGAAGTGATTGGTCAATTATGAATTCAACCAATAGGAAATTGAACAATTCTCTCTCGCTTGTCATGTTCTCAACTTGCTAAGGATGGATTCTTAGACTTACTGAAAATATTAACTCTACTTGACTGAAACTCTAAAGGAGACTTTTCAAAAAATAATATTTTTGACTTTTTATTTATCATTAGTCGCATAAAGACTATATCGGCAATAAAAAAGTATGCAAAAACAATGGCACATTAACCATCAAAAGAACAAGCCGAAAAAGGATAATCTAGAAAATTCGAGGAAAACCATTAAAGGTTCTGGCTCGGCATCGTACTTAGCTCCGTACTGGGAAAGCCGTTAACCATCTATCAGAGAGCTAACCGATCTTATTTCATGCTGACGTGATCTAGCTAACAATTTCTTCCTCTTAGTCAAGCGTATAAAGATCTAGCGCCGAAGAGTTGTCTCACTTATGCTCACTTGATGTGCTGGTGGAGATTGTCTTCGTATTAGGTCTGGCATAAGGGTTTACTTCTCCTTTGTCAATCAAATCTTGGATGGCATGACGGAGGGTGACGTACTTTTCCGCGTGATGACTGGCTCTTTAATGATATTTAAAAGGTTGTTAGGGCATCCTTCGGGTTAAACAACCGATGCGAGAATAGGTGGCATCTTGGCAATCAGAGCTCCATGTAGCAACTGTTCAAAGACTTTTGTAAGTAGTGTGTTTAAATGGGTGAAACTTCATCGTGGCTTGAGAATGGCTTCCCGCGACACTTTTTATTAAATCTCACACTTTTGACATTATTCACACTGGCTGGATTTGACAAAGCATTGGTATGCATCCTACTGACTAGGTATCCTCTCGACTTAGTTTCTTGGAATATAGTTCCTTTATTGATAGCATCTTCAATTTGTACTAGGGATCCCATTAGTGATTTGAAAGAAAAGTAATAGTGCCCAAAATGATACTCACGATACACCGGTAGTAAGTTGTCCCCTATCATGTCAACATGTTCTTCTTCCGACGGGTGGTTGACCATCTGAGCGGGCTATTCCTCCATTGCATTATGAAGGTTGAGATTGACTCCTTAGGTTCTGTTTGGTAGTCTTCAAGTCTCTTCCAGCAATATCCAAATCAGTGTTGTACTGGTATTGATTGACAAATTCTCTCACTGAGTCTTCATATGTCGGCACTCTTGAATCCTCGAGAGTGAGGAACCATCGAGTAGCGGCTCCAGCCAAGGTTTGAGAGAAAAGTTGAACCAAATTATTTTGGTTAACTCCATTAAGAGCTAATGTATGCACATATGTCTTCACATGGATCCATGAATTCGTCATCCTGTCTGATCTTTCCATATCTAGCATCTTAAACTTTGGGGAGTCTATCCTCTGGGCTCATGGTAAGGGTACTAAGTTCCATTGGGTAATTGGTCTTTCTCATCTTAGGGATCTGTGACTCAAGCGTAGCCAACTTTTTCTTCCATTTCAGTGCAATAGTCTCTCCTTCATCGTTAACTTCATACTGCTCATCACCTTCGAATCGGGGCTTTCCCCTTTTCTTCCCTTCTTTCTCTTTTATATTTGGTTACTCTCCAGATTCTTTGTTTTGCTCTTTTTCCATGAGTAATATTACATTCGATGCAATTTTGGCATATTAAAGCTACTAGAGCGATGAGGTTAGTTTGAAAATCCTTTTGTAGATCACCAAAGATTTGGATAAGATGATTGGGCTGAGGGAATGGCCATCATGATCCGCTTAAGTTAACTGGACATATCCTAATGCCAGAGCTTCGTACTGATGCTAGAGCTTGTTACCTTGCATAAGAAAGGATTTTGGACTTTTTCAAAACTTTTTTGACTTCTATTTATTTATTTTTTATTTTTTTATTTTTATGAAGTGCATCAGACTAAGCAAAAACATCGACTATATTACCAATCAAAAAAATATGTGAAAAAAGATAATATAGGAAATGCTGTAAAACCAAATGAGATAAAACTAAAACTAAGGTTCCGGCTTGTCATCGTGACTCAGCATAGGTAAAGCAAACATTGTCTAATCTGTGGCGATCTGATCAGCTGAATATACAATGTCCTCCTCCTGATCAGACGTAAAAAGATCAAGTGCCCGAAGAGATGTCTCATCCCCACTCCTTGGTGCACTAGTAGAAGTTTTTCTTTCACACTGGACTTGGTAGGAGGACTAATCAAACAATTGTCAATGAGATTTTGAATAGCATGCCTCGAGGTGATACATTTCTCCGTATGATGTCCATGTGCTTGGTGCTATTCACATCAAGCTTGCATGTCGTGCTTTTTTGGTGTAGCAGTAGAGGGTAGCTTGGCCATTATACCTTTAGTGAGCAGTTATTCAAACACCTTGTCTATAGTGGCATGCATATTGGATAATTTTTGCCTAGTGATGGTCAGCTTCCACGAAAACACCGCTTAAGATCTCACCTTATCATTATCTGCAAACATCATAGATTGGGTGTTAGAATTTTTCCAACTAACTTCGTGTACTGGCTTCATATCACTGCTTATGATTCCTTTCTTTATGAAGTCTTTCACTTGAGGCAGAGAATCTTTCAATGCCGTGAATATGGTAGGGGTGTATCTTCTTTGTTCGAGAGGTCCTCTTTCAGCAATTCTAACTCCATAGCCGTCCTTATCTATTGAACGACCAAGAAAAAAATACCATCCTCGAAACCTTTCTACATATCTTTGAGAATTCGACAAAAGTCATGGATGTGATGGTATTCTTCAGCCATTTGGGTGTGAGCGAATTTTTTAGATCGATCCCGATGCCAAAACTCGTTGCCTTCTAAGAGAGAAAGGGAATATATTTTGAACCCAATTTTTTTGTTATTATTTTTATAACTATATATTTTTATTATTACCCTAAGGATTGTTCATAAAAGTTATTAATATTACACACACACACACACATATGTATGTATGTATGTATGTATGTATGTATGTATGTATGTATGTATGTATGTATGTATGTATGTATGTATGTATGTATGTTTGCATGTATGTATGTGTGTATGTGTGTATGTATCTATCTATGTGTACACATTTTACCCTAAGGATCAAAGGGAACTGAAGAAAAATAACTCAAGCTAGGAAACTATCGCATAGATAGGACCACACGCACATAAGCATACCATAGTATAAAACATTAAACTTGTCAATTTATACTCGTACGGGAATTCGGCACAAATTAACGGGCCAGTCAGCCTTGTGGATTAACTGTCCAATTGTTTAGCAGAAAATTCTAGATTTTGGGAGAATGTCTGGAAATTTTGGGGTATTGACTAACAATTCGGTTAGCCTTGTGGATTAATCGGCCGATTGATTCAGTGAAGTAATCATGGATGTTTGAAAAATTACTCGGAACTTTAGGGTTCTGACTAACCATTCGGTAGCCTAGTTATTTAAACGGATGATAAGTCATTGGGTTGGAAGTTTTGGACTTGAAAGTTCTCGGGAAGGTCAGGGTTCCAACTAACCATTCTGTAACCTGGTGGGTTAACCGACAGATAAGTTAGTGGGTCGGATGCTTTGGACTTGAAAATTCTTGGGAAGGTTAGGGTTTTGACTTACCATTTGGTAACCTGGTGGGTTAACCGGTCGGTAAGTCAGTGGGTTGGATTAGGGTATAAACCAGCCAGTTCTAATATTTTTTCAAGCAATGCACCTACTGACTAATCATTCAATTTGGAGCGTGGTAAACTGGCCGGCTAGTCAGAATGTCCTCCTTTTATGAGATTATCAGTTTTGCTCATAGAATGCGTGTTGGTTTCCCTGCCAAGATGCCATAGGTCAATACATGCATTCTCCCAAGAACGAACAGAACACTGAATGGTCCGAGTGTGTGGTTTCTCACTCAACGCCAGTGTAAAGGTCATCCCATCGGCTTAAGTGTACCATATACCTCATTTCCATAATGATGATTAATAATGGGCGATCACCAGTACGTATAAAAATTGCTTGATGTACCAAGAAACAAGGTCCCTCTAGTACAAGGCCATGGAGTTGAAAGCAGAATTGAAGATCACCTTGTGCCCAAAAGGACCAAGGGCTTCAACTGTTACCCTCGAATGGGTCCGTCATGGTAAGACATGTGTGTGAGTGAGGTATGAAAATAAAAGCGCAAGTAACACGGTTATATCATATTGTACAAGCCACAAAATAAAAAGAAAATACAATAAGGCTAACGATCAGTAAAAAAATTTCAAGTCTAGTCCTCTTTTTATTTTTAGTTCCCATGACATGCCACTGTGGCGACCACCTTGAAACAATCCCTAACGAGAAACGTTTCTAATGGAGCCGCCATCTTATTTGATAAAAGTAAAATAAGAAAAACCTAGAAGTCAGAGGTGTTAAAAAGGATGACTAGTCTGTCAAAACCAAGAGAGGAATTCCTAGACTAAGTTATGCAATAGGATGATGCTAGGCATCCGTTGCTCCCTTTCGGTATCTATTTCATTATATCGAATATTGGCCTAAAAAAATATAGCAAGCAAAATATGATAAAACTTACCCTAAGTTGATTTATTTTTTTTGGCTTGAACTCAACATTGGTGGTCGAATTGCCTACGTATCCGATTGGACTAACTAGAATCAACACAGTCATAGTTCGACACTGGTCCAATGAGAGGCAACCTACAGTTTGGCCTTAGACTTGAACTAAAAAATGAAGAAAAAAAAAGACTCTTTTTGAGTTTTTATGTAATAGGAATGTGGTCGTGGGAATGAGAGACGCTCTAGACCTTTTTATCTAAGCAAATCTGTAAATATACCTCTCGAAGGCGCTTTTTTAGAAGACTTCGGAACTCCTTATGATGAATCTATGATGCAAGTGACTCAAGACAATTTAGAAATGAATATGAAGTGTTAAATTTCCCTTAGAGAAGATCTACCACTTCTGAGAGGGAAATGGTATGAAAAGCTTGTCCTAAAAATTTAGCCCAAATACCCTCTTTATAGCAGTCTGGGTGTCAAAAATTATAAGGATGATTATCTCAGTCTTTGATTTGATGATAGAGCTAAATATTAGATGAAAACCCGAAACTTGAAAAAAAAAATTAACTGACTGGTCGGTTGGTCAAGAAACCATTCGGTTTAGCTGACGAGCTAAGAACCGACCAGTTCTTGATAAATCAGCCGATTCATCCCAAAAATATTTTTTTCAATTTTGGGACATTATTTGCCTCTAATTTGATAATTATCTCTAAAAATACAGTTGGGTTGAAAAAGATTTGGGAATTATATCAAGATTTCATATAAATCAGGATAAATCACATATATCAAAGATAAACCATAAGATATTTCCTTGTCATCTAATCAATCACAATTTCTTGACCTTAACTTGCATTAAACCTAACTAACTGGGCTAGTTTAACCAACTGGACTGGACTCCAACCGGACTAGACTTTAAGATTGGACTGGATTGGACAACTACATTGGCCTGGACTCAAATTGGATTTGGCTGGACCCTTATCGGACTTAGTTAAATAAATTAAGCTTATTATATTATTAGGCCTATAATAGTATAATAAAATCTAATAATTATTTAATAAATAATAAGACTACGAAAATGGGGTGTTTACACAAATTTGTACAATGTCAAAAATATATATAAAAAACCATCAATATCTACATAACTAAGAGGACGAATGCATAACATAACAAATTGAAGCCACAAGGGACCGACAAGGGATGGTGCAAAAAAATTCAAGAGGGGAGGGGGCTGAAATATCCAGGAAAGGAGAGGAAAACATGTCTAGCTTAGTAGTCATCCATAGCGGCATCCGAATCCTGTTCGTCGTATCCATGTTTCACCAGTCGCTTCTACGCCTGGTTCGTCCCTCCAATTTTTCTTCTTCTTTGTGTGGAAAAAATTATTGACATTGATGGGAAGCTGCAAGTCGATCATGGATTCCGGGAATGAATAGGTGTCGATCTGAAGCTCTTTAACCTTTTCTACAAACTTGACTAGGCCAGTCTCAATCTTTTCCTATATTAAGTTGTTGGAATGTTACAATGTTTAGTCAAGTACGTCCACTTATCATGATACTTGCAGTAGGTTTTGTAGCTTAGATCTTCAAGTTTAGCCATTTTGGACCATGGAGACAGACTTAAGACACCATCGTTCTGCATATGAACAAAGATTTAATCAGATTTAGTGATGTCAAACATTTAAATTTATTTCTTTCTTTCACCTCAGCCGAACTAGGATAAAGGCCTTTATCAAACCGAGCTATACCATTACAAGTATGAAGTTTTTTTAAGGAAATACTTACTGTCAATCAACCTTGACCGATCTTCTATAGCATGAACCTTAGTGTTGGATTTCTTACAGTAGTCTCCTCTGAAGAGTTCATCCTATCTATTTTTCCTTACAACAGTTCCTCGAACCTTAAGGCCCTGTTGATTAGCTCAAACTGGCAATGAAATTCCATCCCCTGAAATTTGATTGTCTAATCAAAATGGAGGCCATTTAGGGCTAACAACACAAACAAAAACTCAGGTGGATGGACTTCGACTCTATGTTTGGCTTGCTTGAACTATTCTATAAAGTCAAACACTATTTATATTGCCATCTGTTGCAGTTTGGCCAAGTCAATGATGGAGACCTCGGGGGTCATCGTATAAAAGTAAGCATGGAGAAGATCTTCCCCTTGGGCCAAGTGAAAACCGAAATGGGCGGTGGGCCAATATAAAAAAAGAAAGTTGTTTAAGAGATAAAGTTAGGAAATAATCTCAGCTTGAAAAATCAGCTCTGGCCAGCTCTTCACATTGGATTATGAATAGGGCTATGAGCTCAACAGTGGACTGACTAGTCTTACCATTAAAGGTAGCATAGTCATGTACTTTATAACTCCTTGGAATAAGAAAGTTCATATCAACCAAGTTAGGGTATGGCTTGTTAACAAGGTTGGCGTACTCTGATACGACAGATTAGTTGAACTCCATTAACCGTCATTTAGGGATACGGAGGAGGTATAAGTGATTATGCCTGAGTATAAGGTTTATTAGGTAGGTATTGCCCACCAGTACATCGGGTTGTATATAGTGATACTTTTTCCCATTAAGCCTCCAACCTTCATCTTTTCTTGCCTGGGGTGTCTGCCTATGGGTTCGCATAAGCTTGATAGTCATCATATTTATGGTTCGCCCTCTATGGGCTGCTTGTTCCTAGGTTCGGTTGAGGTCCCCTAGTAAATGACGAGGCAACCCTGTTGTTGGCATATTGTTTCTTAGAGTTCTTAGCTAAAGCCTAGTTTAAAGGATCTCTAAACATGGTTATGCTCTCAGACAGACTTCTTTGGATGAATCAAACAATCTCATCATTCATAGGACAAGTTCATCACTCAAAACCTCCCTTCTAGTGAGATTCTCCCATTGTTCTCCAGATGGTTTCAACTTATCTTCTCACACCTCTTTAATTCTTTTAAGACCTTTTGAGTTAGAGGTACTAGCCATGTTAGGATTCTAGGGGTTTGGTGTTACAGATTCCTCAGTAGGATTTCTTTTAGTAAGAATCAATTTTGCATAAAAGTACAATTGTCTCCGATGAGCGTGCCAAAAGTATCTGGCGTTGAAATGCTCAAGCACAACCGAGCATATTGTGATCTGTGAGAGTATGTGTAGAGCGTGAGTGTGCCAGGTGTTGATGTTACCACTTTCAAAACACATTCATATATATGTTAAGCAATCTGGTGTTTGGCCGAAAGTGCCTCATCTGACTTCTTTTCAAACGATCTATAAGGACTTGGCAATTTCCTCAGAGTTCTTTTGGCCTTATGTTTATAATTTTTGGTGCTATTTATGCTACCAGAACTCCTACCTAATCTACTTCTACTCTTTATCAAACCAAGAATACAGAGTCATGAACAATGGGAGTTTACCTTCATAGTGCTTGCAAATCAATGGCTTTATAGAAATCATAATACTCTGGAAGTACAAAGAACCTCTTGGGGATTGTCTTAATGAGGCGGACAGTTGGTTTGATTGTTCTAGCCTAAACTAAGATATACCTTTTTACTAAAGGTAAACGAAGGTGTGTGAGTTGTGTGATAGTTTGTGTTATGGTGCTCAAGAAGATTAATTATGACAATATTCATGGATTTTATAGCTGAGTTATAGTCATTTGGCCTCTGGACGCTCCAATTAGGAGATACCGCATGTTTACAGTATGCTTGGTTTGTTGCTCGATCTGTGTACGTCATGCTTCTAGGACATCTGGAGCTACCACATATTTAAGCAGTCTTGATTTACCACTCTACTCGCACTACGCTACCTTGAGTGATCTAATCTTGGCATGTGTTGGGACGAGAGAGGATCTCGTTTTACCTTTGCGACTAAGTTTTCATCCATCCCTTGACCCATTTTTCACAATTCTTCTCTTCGTGACACATAGGATAGTAAAAATGTTAGGCCCTATAAAAGATAGCCTAGAGTTGTCAAACGGGCCGGGCGGCCCGCGGGCTGGCCCGACCCGGCCCGGTTCTGGCCCGGGCTGGCCCGGCCCCGACGATGAACAGTAGCGGCCCCAGCACAGCGGGCCTGGGGCCTGGGCCTGGACCAGGCCGTCCATTGCTGCGAAAAAGCCCGGCCCGGCCCGGCCCGGAAACGGGTTTGGCCCGGCCCGAAGTCGGCCCGGGTCTGGCCCGGTCTGCGGCCCGGATCTGGCCCGGGGCTGGCCCGGTCTGCGGCCCGGGTTTGGCCCGGTTTTGGCCCCACTTGTTTGAATTTTTTTGTTTTTCCCCCCTTTCTTCCACCCCTTTTCCAAAATTCCACTTTTACCCCCCCAACAGCAATATAACGGCTAGTTTGGGGGGTATTTTAGTCTAACCTATATTTTTCAACTCCTTTACACTCTTACCCTCCCCAACAACTATAAACGGATAGTTTGTAGGGGTATTTTGGTCTTTTGTGAAGTTTCTAAAATCTATAAATTCACACCATTTCTCTCTAATTTTTCACACCAATCTTCTTACTCTCTCTTACCTAAACATTCTATATTTCTACAAGCTTTGCTACTATTTTCCTCTCCAATTACTACTCTTGCTAATTACTACTAGTATTTACTAATTAGTACTCTTGTTTATTAATTACTAGTCTTGCTAAATTCTTTTTAATTACTACTCTTGCTAATTACTACTAGTATTTACTAATTAGTACTCTTGTTTATTAATTACTAGTCTTGCTAAATTCTTTTTAATTACTAACTCTCTAATATTTGTTACTCGTTCATTCTTTTAATTGTTATTTCTTATTACTACTCTTATACTTGTGTATTTAGTTACTCTTACAAAGTTTAGCTCGAAATATGGCTGGATTATTGAAGAAAATAAGGCGTGCATCGTCATCACGAAAAACATCATCATCATCGCAAGCACCACCACCAGCACAAGCGCCAGCACCACGGCCATCACAAACACCAATCCAAGCACCAACACAACCATTCGTTCCTGGACGAATGAGTACAGGCTGTATGATAGATACCCAAGCCAATTGGGAGTTCAATCAAAACATTCCAGATTTTGAATACACGCCTGATGAAGACCCCCCGCATTATAGTCAAGGACGCAGCTCGGTTGGCGAAGCTACTACTCCGTGGCATAATCTCAACCCTATGCCTGGTCATGATGAAGAAGGGCCGAGCAATGCCTCCGGTAATGAGCCAGAAGTCCAAAAGGGGAAAAAAAGAAAGCCGAGTGTTGGAATCATTTCGATGTAGTTATGGTGGACGGCATCCGAAAAGCTCGATGTAAGTACTGCGCTAAATTATTTTCGTCTGGTAGTGGTAATGGACATCTTAACAGGCATTACCCTCTGTGTGCACCTCGACAAGGCCACGTCGAACCTACCCAAACGCAGTTATCTTTTGACGGTAAGTTATTTGTTTATAATCAGCGAGAGCAAAGAGACGGTCTCGCTGAATTTGTTATTCATGATGAACAAGCCTTTTCTTTTGCCGATAATCCTAAGCACTCTAGATATATGAACACATACGTTCAACCTTTGTACAAAAAGGTTCATAGAAACACAACTAGATCCGATGCACTCCGACAGTACAATGCTGCTAAAGCACGCCTTATCGATTATTTCGATAAATTTGAAGGTAAAGTTAGTCTTACTTCTGATATTTGGCAATCTCCTTATACTTTTGTTAGTTATTCTTGTGTGACCGCTCATTGGATTGATGTAGATTGGGTTATGCACAAGAGAATCATCGCTTTCGAGCACTTCCCTTATCCGCACGATGGAATGAACATTGCTATTCTTATATTAAAAGCATGCACCACATTTAAAATTAAGGATAAGATTATGAGTGTTAGTTTTGATAATGCTTCTAATAATAAAGTTGCTGTTGCAGCTTTAAAGGAGACGCTTCAACCTGTACTTAACGGTGAATTATTTCATGTTCGCTGTGTTTGTCACATTATTAATTTAATTGTTCAAGATGGTTTAGCTGCTGCAGGAGATATTCTTCTCAAAATGAGGGGTATGACAGCGTATGTTAATAGCTCGAGTCCGAGAACACAACAATTTAAAACGTTGTGTGTTCAATATAATATGCCTCGCAGGAGAGCAGTTACAGATGTGGTCCACAGGTGGAACTCTACATACCACATGCTTTTACACATTCTGGCATACCGAGAAGTCTATACGCATTTTCTACTAACCCAGTTCCCAGCCGGCTTGCCAACTCAAGAGGAATGGCAGATGGCCACATACCTAGCTGAATTTTTGGAGGTATTCTACACGTCTACCAATTTATTGTCTGGTACGTACTATCCCACCTCTCCTCTCGCTGTAATAGAAATTCTGAAGATGGCTACAATGTTAACAAAATGGAGATATATAGGACCCTTTAAGGAAATAGTAAAAGTGATGGATCAAAAATTTAATAAATATTGGAGTAAGCTGCCTGCTATTTTTACTGTGGCTACTTGTTTAGATCCTAGGTTAAAGTTGCATGGCGTGAACGCCTCGATACAAGAGATATCGAAATTAATGTGCTACACAGCAGAGGAGACAACCGCATTCACAGCAAAAGTGAGCAAGAGGTTTGAGGACTTGTTCAACGTCTATCGTAATTCTGCTGACGTGCGCGGGCGAGCTACATCATCATCCACTGTTGAGAGGTATTATGCGCCATACCTTCAGGGCTTTGAACATCTAGTAGCAAGACAACTACCAGGTGAAGGTACTTCTAATTCGGCAGGTTCGTATACTTTTTCCTCTTTTAATGAGATTGGTGTATATGCAAATACTGATCATTATTCTGATTTATCAAGGCAAGAACAGGTTAATTTTAATTTGTTAAATTTTTGGAAACAAAATCAAAACATGTATAAAACTTTATCCCAAATTGCACGGGATGTACTGCCAGTGCAAGCCTCCACGGTTGCTTCAGAGTCGGCATTTTCAGCTAGCGGGAGGGTTTTGGATGACAGGAGGAGTCGTCTTAACCCCGAGTCGCTCGAGCTATGTGTATGTTGGAAGGATTATCTTGATGCGAAATACCGCGAGCAAGATAAACCGATTGATGATAGGAAGAGCAGTGACTCGGATATTGAAGTACTTCTGGATGATTAGGTAATTTGTTTTTATTTTCCTCTTTTGATCCTTTTGGTTGACGTTGCAGATTTCTTGATCTTTGATTGCTGATATTTTGGATAGACATTCATTATTATTTTGATTGTTAGAATTTTAAGAATAAATTTTTTCACAAAATATACTTTTTTTTCCATATATATAAAATAAATTTTTACAAGCAAGATATATATTTTTTCGTATATATAAAAAAATAGGTAACTTCGCCTGTTTGTTTACAAGCAGCCGGTCCCAAGCCCGGATAAAAGGAGGAGGGCCTATGAATACATTTATTATTTTTCTATATAAATTGTTATGTGTTAAGATTTTATTAATAAAGCTCATCAAGAAGAGTATGAAAATGTTTAACATATAATAAAAAATATAATGGCTAACAAATAAATATGTATATACATACATACATATATATGTATATTACTTATAATGAAATAAAAGGATAAAGATTAGGTTCGTTAAATTGTGAATATTGCCTAGAGATGAAATTTAAAATTGAATAACAAGAAGAAAAAAAAAAAAGGGCCCGGGCCCGGCCCAAGCCCGGCCCTAGCTATTGGGCCTAGGGCCTGGGCCTGGACTGGGCCTAGGTTTGCCTTCGGCAGGCCCGGCCCGGCCCGGCCCGGTTGGCAGCCCCCACTGGCCCGGCCCCGGCCCGGCCCCACAGCAGGCCCGACGGGCTTGGGCTGGGCCGGCCCGTGTTATTCAGCTACTGTTGTCTTTACTGTGGGATTTGAAAGTCAGCAACTAGCCCCACTTGTCTTGGATTAATAGGCCTTAAGTGCGGACTTGGATCTAGGTTGATTGCACATATACGAATGACATTGAATCTTTGAGACCTTTAGATGTATCAACCTAGCTTAGGCCAATATTTTACAATCTTGTTGGTGTAAACAGCTATGTCTATAGGCTCCAAAGGCCTTCAAAAACACCATAAACTACTAGAATTTAACCTAACTAGTATTTAACCCATTAAGACCTAAATTTGTCTGAGTAAAAAAAATCCTTTTAGTCTAATTAGGCCATTAGTAAGTTCTTCCGTCCAAATCCCTAACTTTGAAGACAAAACGGTTGGAAACAAAATTGTTAGTTTGGTTTTTTTGAAACCCTAGTCTGTGAAGTAAGTGTTGGAAGAAAGAGAGAGAAAGAATAAATGAAAAAGATAGAGAAGAAACAATAACACAAATATACTTGTGGCCACCACCTCCCTAACCAAAGCCACCTTCGGTTCTCAACCATTAAACCCACAATTGCCACCGGTTCACCACTACCACCAAAAATCCACCATGGTTCACCCCCGTCAAAACCACGAACCACCAAAAGCTCAAAGAAACCAAACTGATGTAGAACACCCCCACCATGAACTAGCACAAACTGATCTACAGCCCACCATTATAGCAAGTGAATCGGAAAACATAGATTTGATCATAGATGTGGGATTAAAAGTTAAAACCATGACATTCTAACCATGCCGCTATCTTAGCAGAAGACTCAACACATCGATCTGCCATAATGTTTGAACACGGCACACCCGGAGAAAATAAAATACAGTTTTGACTAACTGGCCATTAAAACTAAAACAGTACTTTTTTAGATTATCCAACTATTTATTGAACAGTGAAATCAAATATAGGTGTTGAAAGTGGCACAGTAGTGTACTTAGATTAGGTAGTGGAGTGATGGTGGTTGAAGTGGTGGTCACAACCACTCATGTGGGCGTTGGTGTGGGTGGTGGTGGAGGCGGCGGAGCTACACGGCATTGGTGGTATTCGAAGTGGGTTTTTCAAAAGTGGTGGTGAAGAATTAGGATTAAGCAATGGTGATAATGGATTAATGGTGGTGGTGGAGGACTTTAGTTTTAGTTACAAACTATTAACAAATCTTAGACCAAGTTTGTGGCTTGACAATTTTACCCTAACAGAAGCTAAGGATTTAGATGGAAGTACTTACTAATGGCTTGGTTGAAACTTCAGACCTTTAATTTGTAATAATCAAATTTTTGGGTCCTCAAGTGAGATTGTTGGGTACTCTTGGGGTACTAAAGTGCATTTAACCCAAAAATTTTCACGCCAAACAAAAGATTCTTCTTGATACGGGTAAAAATACACGACTTATCCAAATGTGCACCTCCTGACATTGAAAATCAAATACTTTGGTAATTACTTATTGCAATCATAGTTAGTGTTCTTTTGCCCCATCAGATACAACTCTTCTTCATATAGGAATCACCAAATAGGTGTTTAAACCCTAATTAGAGGAGTAGGCTCCTCTAATACAGTGTAAACACACATATCAAGCATATGGCGGAAGTAAGATTTTTGGTTCAATCTAAGTTCTCTCTTGGGTTCTCCTCTCCTAGATTCTAGCTTAGACATAAAAGATTTCATGCTAAATCCCCTTTCGGCGATCATAGTTGACTATTTTTGTGCTGTAAAGATTTGTTAGTGAGCTGTAATACCATCTTTCCATGTTTTCTCCATAGTATTTGTAACGAACTGCCTCGAAAAAGTCCCATCGCAAGAAAATATTTTCGAGAGTCACCATCTTTTTTAATTAAAGGAAAATAAAAAAGACCTAAACCTGACTCTAAGTGTCCAAACGAGGACTAATCTATCGAAAACTGAGAGATAGGTTCAGAGACTAAGTTACGCAGCATGAAGGTATTAGGCAACTACCACGCCCTGTCAGTATCTACATCATACCTATTGATTTTTTGGCCTTGAAATCATGTAACGCAAAAAAAATATAATAAAACTTATGCTAAGTTTATTTATATATTTTTGGCTTGAATTGGACGTCGAGGGTCGAATTGCCTACGTATCCGGTCAGACTAACTGGAATGAAAATGTTGTAGTTCGACTCTGGCTTTACAGGAATTAATCTACATTTATGTCCTAGACATTAGACAAAGAAATGTAAAAGACTCTCGTGTGTTTTATAATAGAAATGTGACTACAGGATTGGGAGACAAGTAAAGTGATTTTCTACACTAAAAAGCTAATAAAGATACCTCTGGAAGTAGCTTGTCGTGAAGACTCGAGGATGCTCTTAGAATGATCCACAATGCAAAGAGATCAAGTCTTTTTAGGTGAGTATGAATGGCCAAACTTCTTGAGAGAGCTAGAGTATCACTTCACGAAGATAATGGTAAGCAAGCTCAAAAGAGAATAAGCTTCTGGCCCTTCTAGAAATGAAGGCCAATGGTCCTACTTATAGAGCTCTGGGACATAGAATCTGATAAAATTGACTATGCAATCTGTAAAGCTAGATATAAGTCAGAATAATAGAAGAAACCGCAGATTGACAAAAATCAATTATTCGGCCGGTTAACTGGTCGCTTCATCCCATAATTTAAGTGATTTTTTTCCAAATTCTGAGGCATTATCTGACCTCCATTTCGATAATTATCTCAGATTTTGCAGATGAGATTTATCAGATTCAGGATAATTCATCTTTAACCATATAAATGATTGACCTAATCTTTGCATCAAGGATAGTTCACAGATTATGTCCCTAAATCATCTAGACAAACTAAAGAAGATAAATATTAAAATCTATATGGACTAGATAATATTGTTGGACTTGACTGGGCCAACTCACTAACTGGACCACTAAAAACTGGACTGTTGGTCTGGACAAGACCAATGATCTTGACAACTGGACTTAGACACTTAACAGCTAGATTGGTCTGGACTAATTAATTAATTAAGTCATACTACTAGGCCTAAGCTTAATAATAAACTTTAATTAATAATAAAGCCCACTAATTGTTTAATTAATAATTATTACAAAAATGGGGTTTCTACAGAGCCCCTCGTTGAGGGACTCGCACGAGCGAACATCACTGAAAAACAACACATTTTTGTAGGTAAACACGGAAAAGACCACAAGACTTTGAACAGACTCAAGGACCATGACAAAGATATGAGGCCGAACCTTTACAGGGTTCCCTATGTATCTGGATCACACCAACGTAGTTTGGACTAAAATATAGATATTGTTCAAAGCCGGAGCCAACAGTAACAACGATTGGTCATCAAACAATATATTACATGGGGGATTGATATGATACCTTATTTGGAGCTGGAGCCAACAACGTGTGCATTCGGTTGTCTCCAAGCAAGGGGCATATTCTTAGAAGCTAGAGCCAACTACGAATAGAAACAATTGGTCATCTAAGGATACTAAAGGATTATGTCTAAGAGCCGGAGCCAACAACGTGTACAAATGGTTGGTCGCTTAAACATGAGGAATACATCCAAGAGCCGAAGCCAACAATGTGTACAAACAGTTGGTTGATTGGATGTATAGAATACATCCAAGCGCCAGAGCCAACAACGTGTACAAATGATTGGTCGTTTGGATGTATAAAAAGGGGTGAACCTAAGAGCTAGAGCCAACAACATGTACAGACAATTGGTCACTTACGCATGCTGGGCTTATATCTAAGAGCCGGAGCCAACGACATCTACAAATGATTGGTCGCTTAGGTACAAGAAAAGAGGCAATCCTAGAGCCGAAGCAAACAACATGTACAAATGGTTTGTGCTTAGGAACACTTACACATGTCCAAGAGCTGAAGCCAACAACGTGTATAAATGGTTGGTTGCTTGGACATATGAAAATTTCATGAATAATCATTCAAAGTTGGAGCGAACATTGTCACTAAGACAGCTGGTCGTTGAGTGTCGAGCATATTAATATAATTGATACTAAGAAAATGTTGCTTCTAGAAACGTACCTAGGATATTTTACTGGCCTTACACCAAAAAAAATCATTATTGAGCAACATATTTAAGTATTTGGATTGTGGAACAATCTAAAGATAAGATACCAGACATATACAGGTCAGCAAGCAAGCAAAAAAATGTTGGACAAATATGCTAGGTGCAATCAGAGTCTAGAAAAGTTTTAAAATTTTAAAGCAAAAACCAGCCGATTAGTCAGCATTTTTTTGAATGTTGCAACAAAAACTAGATGGGGTAATTTTGAATTTTTGAATATGCTAGGTGCAATCGGCCAGTTAAATTGTCCATTTTTTTGCGTAATTTTAGGATTTTTTTTCTAACACTTCAAACCCAATCCAACTCTAATCTCTCTCAAATTTCTTCTCTCAAGAACTCTAAATCCTTTAGTCATACATCCTTATCACACCCATAGCATATAAATTACATCAATCATCTCCAAATTCCTCCCATTTTTTTGAGAATGGCTAATTATATTTGAAGACGAAGGGGTCATGAAGAAGGTCCCTAAATCGGCGAGATCTCGCGTTTCCTGCCATCGAATTGGCCGGATAATCACTTCTTGTTGACTCTTTACAAAGGAGTGCACCTAGCACTTTTTGAAGAGGGGGTAAGTTTCTCCCGAATCTCTTTTCCCTATATACACTATTTCACCTTACTTCACACACTCACACCCCATACCCGTGCAAAGTAGGACCCACATGTGTAATTTTTCATGCAATTCATACATGAGCCAGAAGATTCCTCAACATTTCTTTATTATTATTTGATTTTGTTGCCCTTCCTTATGACTTCGTGATGCAGGGGCTCCCCCAATCTAGTTAAAGTGAAGTGGACAAAAATCTCGGGACCCATTATGGCTAGGATAGGGGTCACGAGTTTTGATCTTTTCCTCGATGGGTTGGACATTGCAACCCGTAGCAAAAGGCATTCTCTGTGCTTAGCCAAGCGTTGATGGGATTATACCAATACTTTTCACATGTCGTTCGGTGAAGTGACAATCACCCTATTCGACTTTACAAACATCATTGGTATTCGTGCTCGACGTAGGCCCGTACTCTGGGCCTATGATCTCGATAAAGACCGGGAGCTCATGGTCAGGTTGCTCCACTATGAACCATCCTTCAAAAAGTACGGTTCCATCACATTGGGTACCCTCCATGGACATCTCGAGGATATGGATTTGGAGGGGGCAGAGGGTTTAGTGATTGACCAGTTTGTTTGAGGATTTTTGGTCTATGCTCTAGGGAGAAATTTTTTAGCAACAGGGATGACTTTGTCTAATTATGGTGTCTGCTAGAATTGGAGAACATAGAATAGATTAGGGAGCCTAACTAACATACTATCGCTCTGGCATATTTGTATCCTTCTGATGGGTGCAGTGTCCTGGGGTTTGTCCCTTAGCTTCATAGGATACTGTGACATTTGGAAGGTACATCTTTACCTCTTAAATTATTTTATAATTGTTCCCATGCATATTTTTAGACATATTTCCCCATATGTGGAGTATGCTCACAGATTTAGGCCTTTAAGGTCCTCAGTTCATGGGCTCCTCGATTGGGTTAGGGGTACACAAATAAGACTGAGTCGGCCATGTTTCGATGGAACTTCAGAGAAGAGCGAGTAGGCGCCGCTGTGGTGGTGTGCCAGAATAGCTTTAACGGGCTGACGTAATGCCTGGTAAGTAACTCATTCAATGTGGATTGTATTCAATGTATGCTTATTAATTCATAATGTTGTGTCGCTTGTTTTAGGCCTCTTTGTCTAAGTAAGGGACGATGGAGACCTATCCCGAGGAACTGACCCGCACTAGATGCCGGATGTTGCTAGTGGGACCTTCACTGAAGAGTTCTACTTTGGAGACCGAGTGCTTTCCCAGGAACACATGGACGTGAAGGTCTGTGTCCTTGCTGCCCCTCCCATAGAGATATATTAGACAGGGGAGCTAGATAGTGGATTGAGCCAGAGTCTGGTTATGGTGATCACAGTATCCTCCCTGTAATGGCCAAACGATCCTTCTACCTATGAGGCATTTGTAAGGAAAAATGTGGCCCCTCCACTGACCTGGGAGTGTTTAAAGAAGGTTCAAAAGTCTAAACGGCCAAAGATAAAAAGGAGGCAGAGTTGGTTGACGGCATCCCATTCACTTCATTAACAGTGCCAGTCTTCTTAAAGGGAAAGAGTGAGGAGCAGGAGCCGATCTCCCCACCGAGAAAGGACACTGAGGTGTCTGGGCTTAAGGAGCTAGCCGAAGTTCAAACAATAACTCTAAATTTGAATTGATTTTAAATCATTATCCTTTTCCTGCTTGATTTTTAATTCTATGCCTTTTTCATTGTAGATCTCATTCTTAGTGCTTAAAGATGCCTTTCGGGTGATCCATAGTCTCAAGGACATGGTTTCTATTTACTAAGACCTACTATCAATGTATGGGCCCTCGACCAAGGTGACGGAGGCACCTACTCCCGCTCCCTCGATGCCACCTTCAGAAGGTGGATCGAGTGGCCAACCAAGCTCCACGATGCCTACTACCCCTGCTACTGGTGATGTTAAGATCCCTATGGTGACCCCAGTGTCAAGGAAGGGAACACACGTGAAGACTAGGGCAATGAGCTAGACTTTCACAAAAAAAGTCAGCAGACCAGAGTCGACACAATCCAAAGTTAAGGAAGTCGCCAACGGGGACAAAAGGAAAGCCCTAGCCCCTCCACCAAAAGCAAAGACTTAAGTTTTCTCAGATTGCCTCGGAAGAAAAGTATGTAGAAATTAATAAGGAAGAAACAGAGTCCGAAGTAGCTGAGGAAGAGGCTAAAGAGGAAAGTGAGGAGGTTGAGGAGGAAGCTAAGGAGTCCAGGGGCGAAAAGGAGCACTGCCCAAGGAGAACCTGGAGGAATTTGTGAGGATGACGCTTGCTTAGATTAGGTCCTAGCGTAGGCCTAGAGTCTTTTAAGGACATTTATTCAAACATTTGGTATTACTAAACTCTTATTTTTCTGTATTTCGACTAGAAACCTTATTCTTAATCCTACGTTAATGTGTAATCTAGATATATGCTCACACACATGCACAGAAACAAAGGATAAAGGGATGGAACGGATTTGAAAATTTTGAGATGTGACTGAGTTGTTTGACATGTACAGGGTTTGGCCTAAGAGTAGACAAAACCTATCAAATTTCCCAAATACTAACTAATCAGGCCGCTAGTCAGTGGCCAAATCAATTTTTTGAGAAAAATAGATCAGTTGGTCAGACCCCAACTCAAATTTTATGGTAAGAGTGGAGGCACATCATAGACAAAACTGGACGGTTGATCAAAAAGATGGGTAGGCAAATATTCAAATCAAATAGGAACATGGCCAGTATTTTCAAAAATCGTCCTTTTTCTTATTATTTTTTTATTTGTTAATTTTGACTCATATCCCTCTACAAGTTAAGGCTCTCTCACTAGATATTCAGGATTCATCCCTTTAGAACGACATTCAACTCCCATTCTCTTCCAAGAACTTCCAATGGCTTTCAAAAATGATCCCACGATCTTCGAGCTTTATTTTTGCGCCTTCACCAACTCCTTCAACCAGATCGAATTAATCCACCTCAATGGGCGATTCAACCTGAAATGTGTCACGAGTCTGTGGAGTGTGGTTGTTCACAAAGACATTATCTGTGTTGTATGCAAATTCTAGGATGTCGATGAACACGTCTCCCATTACAGCTTAGATGAACATTGCCCTACCCAAGAAGAATTTTTTTCTCTGGTGGATATTCCGATTAATGTGTTGATCACTATTTCGGTTATCCAAGATGGTTACGCTAAGGCCCTCAAGAGTTTGCTGAAGTTTAAGAAGGAACGTGCTAGTTCTTTCATCCGAGGTGAATGTATTCTTCTTTCTCCCATGATGGAATATTTTACTGTTGAATTAAATGGTCGTGATCAGCGATATGCATGTGGTTGGTTAGCTGCTCTGGCATTATGTTTGGTCTCATTTTTTCTAGCCCCGACATTGCCGATGTGAGGCTGACCGAAATATTAATCCAAGTGTCCACGAAAAGCAAAACCTTGATACCTGTAGTGGTAGCTAAAGCACTGCATAGGGTTACTGATATACATGAGGATCCAAGCCAAGTTTTGAGAATAGCCCATTGCTTCTGTATATATGGTTGTTGATCCATATGCCACTGATAGTTACTCCTGCTGAGGGGACCTATCACCTAGGCTCTTATCGTTCTTCGCCTTTGGGCTTTGAAGGTCATTCAGGCATAGATAAATTGAGTCACTTCTTTTGTGTGCGGGAGTCCAAGGATATTCATTGGTATTGTCCCTGGTGGGGAGTCTGCAGCTCTACTTTGCAGACTTCCTGATATTATTGTGTATGTCTCTTGGGATTACGCTATTCATCCTTTTACTTTGCATTTTTTATCCTGAGACAATACATGTATAAGTAAGTCAGTCCGGACTAGAGTACCTTTGCTTCTGTGGAGATTGAAAATTCATCGACTATATGGATCTGGTTGCTGCTTTGATGTCTGAAGAGTATAGCTGGCTTTGGTTTCATATTAAAAAGAAAGTTCAGGCTTTTGAGAGTAGGCTGAGGGTAGAGCTAAACTAGGATTTCTAGAATGCTTGTGAATAAGATCTATGGAGTGTGCTAAAGAGGAGGCTCGTACTACTATTAGATTGAGGCTGGAGGCACCTGATTCTAGTAGCTCTTCTCAGGACATAGTATAGAGCTTCCGTCATCCTTAGGCTGAGAAAAAAGTTCGAGTTAGTTGGATCAGGTGGTCTTGGATTGGTTCCAATACGTTTGAAGAGAAGTTCGATGTGGACGGGAATCCGAGACAGTCTCTACACATCGATGAGCCCCGGCGACACCCTTCTTCGCCGTTTAATGAGAAACAACATAAGTGTCAATCAAAGCTGCTCAGGACCGGGAAGCTGATATGGATTCTTATTTTGATAGTTAATTTGATAGTTGGCATGACAAGGGTAAAGAAAAAGTGGATCTGAAGTCGGCTTTTGAGGTAAAAGAGTTAGAGATGTGATCCTGATATCTCAGTGATCGACTTACAAGAAAAGTATGGAAACATGGAAGTCAATCATATCTTTGGATGAAGAGGATCTTCTGGCTTCAAAGAAAAAGGAGAAATAGATTTGCTGATCATCCTAAAGTTGTTGATAGGACTTAGAATTTTCTTTTTTCCCTAACTTTTGCCTAGGCTGCCCTTTGTAGGGCTTTCGTCCTAGCGAGCATTTTCAATTTTTTTAGTATTTTTTATATTCATTTTTTCTTTGTTGTAACTTTTGCATAGGCCGCCCTGTGCAAGGTTTCATCCTAGAGGGCATTTTTCTCAAGAATGTAGTCAGTATCATAACCAGCGGGATAAAAGGCTTTATTAAAATTTGACTACACCCAAAGTAACTTTACAGGCTGCCTACATACCTCTACCTATATGTTTCATCGATATGCGTGTGCTAGATAATGTTCTCAATGAGGATCAAGTCATTCGTAATTCATTTAAAAATTGCTCTCAAGAATAATATTTTTTTAGCCTGTATAGATTGATAATTATGACAACTTGTTTCCATCTACAGCGACTAACAATGCTGCACCCCCAGTCATGATTTGTTTGATCATATATGGTCCTGACAATTGCATTTGAACTTTTCTCGTGGCTTCCAAAATTGTCTGATATTTTCTTTTAGCACCAAATCTCCTTCTTTCAAACACGTTCTTTTAATTCCTTGTTAAAGGCTCGGGCAATCCGCTTCTAATAACCCTGAATATGGTATAGGGCTTTTAGCCTTTTTTTCATCTGCCAGCACTAGTTCTTCATATTGGTGTCACACCTAATCTTCCTAAGCTATCTAATTCTCCAACAATACCCACGGAGAATCGACTTCCAATTCTATTGGGAATACAGCTTCCATGCCATAGACTAACGAATATGGGGTAGCTCCGGTTGATGTTCTCACTTATTTCCAATAGCCCCAGAGGGCGTAGGGGAGCTTATCAGGCCAATTCCTATAGGAGTCTATCATCTTACTCAGCATATTCTTGATATTCTTTTCAGCGGCTTCTACAACCCTGTTGGTCAGTGGATAATATGGTGACGAGAGATGTTAGATGATGCCTACTGCTCGGTTTGGTCTGTGACTTCTGCTTCAAAATTAAACCTATTGTCGGATATCAACTCTCGGCATACTTTGTATTGGCAAATGATGTTCGTTTGGATGAATTGGGCCACCTTTCTGGCATTGAGTATGGCATACGAAGCAGCTTTTACCCACTTCATGCAATAATCTATGGCTATCAGTATATACTCATGTCTATTAGAGGCCTTAGGACTAATCTTCTATATCATGTTTATTTCCCAAACTGAGAATGGCCACAGGGATGTCATTTTGTATATTTCTAGCGCCGGGGTGAGGGGTTGGGGTGTTGTTGCACGTTGGCATACACTTAACACTTGTGACACCTTCTTACGTGTTAAACAGAGTCTTGCTCCATTTTACTCCAATAATATCCCTATCAGAGATTCTTTTCCACTAACATTTTACTATTCATGCATGGTCTACATTCTTTTGCATGTATCCTCCATGATCAGATTGCTCTTGCTCTGGGTCACACACAGCAGGTGTTCTCCATTATAATGTCTCATACATAACATTCAATCGCAAATGATGAACTGGTCTACTCACCTTCTCGAAGTCATTCGGTCCTTTATGGAACATCCATCAGGGTATTTATTGTCTCAGATAAGATTCTGCACATTGGTGTACCAAAGTTAGGCTACTCCATCGTCTTCTACGGGTGCTAACATGAAGTAATAAGCTGGTATATCTCTCTAGTGTATCACAAACGGCTTTAGCTTCGGTCCCTCGAGTATATCCACCATAGACATGAGCGTAACTAAGGCATGGGGTTCTAGACCCCAGGTTGATGATGGAATTCCACATCTTTGAATTGGTCCACAATTTTCTCCAAATGAGCCTAGTATGCTTGTAGACGTTAATCTCTAATTCGTCACATACCCTGGATCTGATATATGATCGGTACTGAGTCTCCATACACCACAATCTCTTAAACTCCAAGGCTTAGAGCCATCTCTAAACCAATGATACAAGCCTCATATTCGATGGTATTATTAGTATCATTGAAAGTCAACTTAATTGCTATAAGTGAATGGGCTCCATAATGTGAGATTAAAAATATCGCTTCCCCAAAACCCTTAGTATTTGCTGCTCCATCAAAATACAGCCACCATATTTCTGAGCCCACGATGCATTCTCCTTCATTCGGGAACTTTGCCTCCTATTTGTTGGTATCATTTGTCAGATAGCCGGGTAACAAAAGCCTTCCCCTTGACTGACTTTTGAATGACATAGGTGATATAAGCAACAAAAGCCACTTAACAGCACGGTTTGATATGACTAGTTATTCAATCAGGCACTTCATGGGAGCTATTTTAGCTAACAGTCTGATGGGGGTAAGCCAAAACATAATGTCTCAATCTCTGTGTCACCTAAATTAGATATACACATGTCTTTTCCAAAGCTGAGCAATTTACTTCTCCTTGGGTTAACTTCTTGTTGATATAGTAAATAGCTCTCCTGACTAAGGAATTCTCTAAATGTTGGCTTCACATGACTCTGGCTACAGTACCGGTTATATTTAGGTATAGTAATAAGAGACTACAGGGTATCGGAGGGCTTAAGACTAGAGGACTACTAAGGTACTGTTGGCATAAGAAATTCCACTCTTTGGCCAAAATTTCTCTAACAATTTGAATACAGTTTTACAAATCATGGTCAGTTGGAATATGAACCTACTGATGTACTGGATTGTACCCAGGAACCCTCGAATCTCCTTCTCAGTCTTGGGCGGGAGCATTTTAACTATGGCTTTGATCTTGGCAGGGTCCACATCTATTCCCTATTTGCTCACCATGAAACTTAGCAACTTCTCGGCTGTAACCCTGAACACACACTTTTGGGGGTTTAGCCTCACATTTTACTATCTCAACCTTTCAAAATATTTTCTCAAAATTGTGCAATAATCTTTCTGCTTTCTAGACTTGATGTCATGTATCCGCATACACTTCTACCTCCTTTTGAATCATATCATGGAATAAGGTGGTAGCGGCTTACTGGTATGTAGCCTTGGCATTCTTCAAAGCGAAGGGCATGACTATTTAACAAAAGGTGCCTTAGTAGTTATAAAGACTTTCTTCTTCTAATCGTCAGGAGCCATCTTTATTTGATTGTACCTAGCAAAGCAATCTAAGAAAGGTACCAACTCCTGTTCTGCGGTATTGCCTATGATCAAATATATGATGGGTAAAGGAAAGTCATCTTTATGAGAAGCTCAGTTAAGGTCTGCATATTCTAACTTTACACGTGGGTTTAAGGAGTGGAACGATGTTGGCTAGCCAGTTAGGGTACTCAATCACTTTGATAAATTCAATGTGGAGAAATTTCATCACCTCCTCCTTAACCTTACGAACCATTCCGGTCTCAATTTTTAAGCTTTTGCTTGAAAGGTTTGGCTTTGGGTACAGTAGGCAAGTGGTGTTCCACGATCAACGGGTTTATACCAAGCAAGTCATTATATGACCAAGAAAATATATCAATAAATTTTGTAAAGAGTACATTAATACCTTCTCTCTCTCTCTCATATATCTAGGCTAGCCCATATTTTGATTTCTTTCATATTTTTGGGTGCAGCTATATTGATTTTGAATATTTCTTTGACTACTGGCTTGACACGACTAGATTCTTTGTTTTCTATTTCTTTCAGCATTTCTTTAAATATTATTTCTCTTCCGGGTCCATTAGTTGTGACTCATCATAAATCGTGTTGATTAATTCATCATAACCTATATCAACAACCGAGGGATAATCAAAATCAACCATAATTTTATCAATCAAATGGTCTAAGAAAACATATTAAGTGAGCAAATTCAAATTGGCTAATGTGACATAAGCATCCAAGTCTTCCAATTCCAGAGCGTCTTCGACAGCAGGACTCCATATTACAATCTCTCCTACAATCGTCCATAATATATCATCGAATTTCAGGCATCACTTTGTGCAGGAGTGATTAAGCCTGCTGTGGTCATTGTCTGGTCATCCACTTCGTAGATAAGTACCAGGATATACATATCATTAAGGCATGCTCTCATCGCTTCTGGTTCCATCACATCCATTCAAATCTGACACGTCTTTGGTACCTGGCTTAATCAAGATAGCAATTCCTCATCTTCTACCTATTCATAGTCATAGAATATTTCCATCCTTTGATCTCGTTCCCTATTTTGGCGTTATAGACAGGCTTAAAAAATCCATAGAAGGGGTTCATTCTCCTTCTTTAACAAAGCATCCATTCATTGTGGGGACCTTGGTCATGCCTTGGAGACTCGTGTGCTACTCATTTTCCTTGTCTTTCTTAGTTTGATCAATTTTTTTGATCGCCTTCTTCTTCCCCCTTTTGGTCGGCTTATAGCCATAGGCGAATTGGTCCTTCTTATTCTCGACTTTCGAAAAGGTGGCAATTCCTTGACAATTTTGCCTGAGCCATTTTTAGGGAAATAGCAAAAACTTCTCAACATAAGGAGCACTGTTGTGTTACTGTAAGGGAAAAAGGTAAGGAAGTTCTCACCGAGACAAACTTCCTCATATTCCAGACATTGTACTCGACTATCCATTCTGAATCCACTGAGTAGAACATCTAATTAGTCATGTGGTACCTGAACACTATCCTTGTCCTTTTTACGTGCATGATCTGAGATAGTTATGAAGCCACCGTGATTGTGAAGATGGCCTTGTCCAAAAAAAACTTAAAAGGAATCGCACCTACTGAATGTATCCATGGCCTTTCCAACAAGAGATTAAATGCTACAGGTATATCCCAAACTTAAAATTAAACTTTGAAACTGACAGTTCCAACAGTCATCAGGAGCTTAACTGTACTAGTCACTTCTCTTCGAGTATTTTCGTCTCAGACGGCTTGGTTATAAGGGGTGAACTCGGAGGGGTCAATGCTGAAGGCTTGGAAAGTGTGTGGGGGACAAATGTTCAAGGCAAAACCATTGTCTACAGGATTAAAGGAACCCTCTTATCAAGTGTTCGCGTGGTGATATGAAGCGGGTCGTTGTGGCTCAGTCCTGATTTAGGCAAATCTAACTCAAAAAGGTGAGGGCATTTTCATTATGTATAGCCCCTTCCACTTGGCTCAGCTCTTCAGGCTGGGTTTGGATCGATATCTGAGCCTTCCTAAGTAGTTTGATGAGGGCTTGTCGATGGGAGTATGAGGCGAATAACAATCCCTATATGGAAATGTTGGCTTGGGTTTTCTTCAACTGTCTTAGGACTTCATCATCAAGAAGGTCTTGAGAAAATAGCGGGTCAGATTTGGTTGGCTAGGATGCGACCTATTATACTCAGCCTGATTAGGTTAGGTAGGATACCTTGGCATTGGGTCTGAATACAAATCTAGTTTCCTCATTATATTATCCTCTACTGTAAAGGACTTACCTTCCATCAAGTCATGCAATGTAATCACACTACAAAATTGGGATGAAGAATCACATATTAAAACTGACTAAAATGGCTGGCTGACTAGAATAATAAAGATGGTCAATTTCCTAACTGCTTGGCTATTATATATAATAATAATTAACCCCGTGGTGGGGTAAGAATTCTTTCTAGACATTTGTCTTCGAAAGAGGGGAGACCTCACCCTTATCGATGAGGTATTGGATGGCGTGTCTGAGCTTCAAGCATCTCTTCATAGAGTGTCTTCTCCCGTGATAGGCACAAAAAGCATGCACATCACATCCTTCTTGTATTACTGCTGGCATAGGGGTAGGTGGCAACTTAGATATAATACCCCTTCTTAACAACTATTTGAAGACTTTAGACAACGGCGCATTCAACAGTATGAACTTTCTCCTAAACTCTGTAATTGCCTCCCATGACACTATCTGGGGTGCTTGCACATTGTTCACATAGTTGGCAGTGGCTGGCTTTGGTTGTGCATTAGAGCTCCTTGGACCGGCTCGGTACACGCCTGGCTTCGACTCACAAGAGATGATTCCATTATTGATGGCATCTTCTATCTGTATAAGGGATCCCATAAGGGCTTTAAACGACGTGCGGTAATGGCCAAAGATATACTCATGGTATATATGGGAAGCAAATTATTCCTGACAATGTTCAGTTACCCCCTTTTCATTGACGGTTCACCATTTGAATGGCCTTATTTCTCCATCTCATAATGAAGGCTAACATTGATTCTCTTAGCTCTTGCTTTGTGGTTTTCAAATCTCTCTGAGTAATATCTAGGTCAATATTCTACTGGTATTGCTTCAAAAACTCTATCGCAACATCTTGCCAAGTCTAGAATCGGGCTTCATTTAAAGTGAAGAACCAACGAAAGGCGGCTCTCGTGAGAGCACGATGAACCAACTGTATATACTGGTTTTAATTCACTCCATAAGAGGCTAGCACACGCATGTACATCTTGACATGGATTTTGGGATCTATGGTCCCGTTGAACTTATCCATCTTCGGCATTTTGAACTTGGGGGACAATCTATCATATAGGTACATGGTCAAGGCACTAAGGTCTAGGGGTCATGGACTCTTCTTATCCTGGCAATTTGGGATTCTAGTACTGCTAGTTTATCTTGCCACTCTGGAATAGCAAGGGGTTTTACTTCCTCATCCTCAGATTCATATTGCTAATCAAACTCTGGGTACTTTTTCTTGTCATCCTTTTTCCCCGCTCGCCTCATACTCTTAATCTTTCCTACCTCTCTTCTTAGGTTGTCTATTTCCTTGACATTTCTAGACTGCTAATATGCTAAGGTTATGAAACCATTAGAAAATCCTTCTGTAGCTCACTAATAATACGGATAATTAGAGATTTTTAGCCATTGGAGTTTGTGAGAGTTTTTGAATGAGTCACGATACCAACCATGCTTAGCTTTAATTGTATAAAGAAATTTATCAAAATTTTAATTACACTACCACATAGATCGACATGGTTGGCTCATACCTTAATGGGGAATTTTCACTGGTCCCTGGGGTATTTTTACGATGGTTTTTTGAAAACTAAGGGGTAGGACTGACTAACCGTCCTATTATCTCGGATAGAAAACTGGCCAGTTGGTCAATGAGTTTAGGGTTAACTTTTGGAAATTTTCTGGGAAATTTTTTGGAGGGTAAGATTCTGACTAACTGTCAAGTGATCCTAATGGATAAAATGACCGGTTGGTCAATATGGTTAGGGTTTGTTTCAAGAAATTTTTTCTAGAGAGTAAGTTTTTTTACTAACCATCTGGTCATCCTGATTGATAAACCGGTCATCGTGGGAAATGGGGAACAATCAATTCTAGACTACTAAACTAGATTAGAAAATTATAAAATGTACCTCACGAGCCTGCTTATCTAGAAGACTCGAGAATGGTATGCGACGGATCTATGATGCAAGAGAATTGAGACACTTATAGAGTGAATTATGAAGGGATAGATTCTCTTAAGAGATGATTCACCACTTCTAGAAGAAATGGTATAAAAGCTTTAGGAAGAAAAAGCTAAGATACTTGAAAATGTAGGCCAAGTGCCCTATTTATACAGGTCAAGGATACCAGAAACGATAAAGATAACCATATCAATCTGCAATTTGATGATAAGATAAAATATCTGATAAAAATTACACATTGACAAAAGTCAACTAACTAGCTGTTCATCCCATAATTTTATAATATTTTTTCTTAAGTTTTGAGACATTATCTGACCCTACTTCGGTAATTATCTCTGGTTTTCTAGATGAGATGTACCGGTGTGATGCCCCCGAAAATACCAGAAATTAATCTATCCATGAGTTTGATTAATTAAGGGGTGCCATTATTTTTAAGTAGCAATATGTTGATGATGATTAAGTTTTAGGGAGCTAAATTAGGGTTTAGTGTGGCCTGAGGGGTTAAAAATGTAATTTTGAAAAGTTAGGGCAAATATGTAATTTCAAAAAAAATATGGTCAACGGGATGCATATTTTTATATAGTAGCAATTTCGATGATAATGAGGTGTTAGGTGGCTAAAGGAGGGGTTAGGGTGATTTTGGGGTCAAATTGTAATTCTTCAAAGTCGAGGGGTCAAAATATAATTTTAAAAACTTGAGGGGCCAAAGTGCAAAATTTAAAACTTTGCAAAAGGTGGCATAACCTGAGGAAAACAGGTCATGCACGATGGCCACCTCCTGGTTGTATTAAGCTGACTCAAAGTTGGAAAATATAAACTATTTGGGATAAGATTTAATGGGGTTAAATATAAAAGGAAAATTTGGGGTGCAAAATAGAAATAAAGAGAAGTCAAGAACTCAGCTGAAGAACACACACTATAGTAGCCACGGGAAGGAAGGAAAAAAGGGGGAAAAGGAGGAAGAAGAAGGAGGGGAAGGAAAGAAAAAAAGGTTGAATCCGAACCATAACAGGGTATGATTTTGAACCTAAAATTGTAGAAATTGGGATGAATTTTAGTTGAATATATACATGTATGTCTCGGTTGTGTGTGTGTGTGTGTGTGTGTGTGTGTATTTGGTTATGCTAATATATGATTGGGGATGGAAGAATTTGCAATGGATTCTTGTTGGAATCGTGGATATAAGACCCTAAGACAACAAAGAAAGAGAAAATGAATTAGGGTTTTGAATCGGGTTTGATTTCAGTGTGCGTGGGTGTGTAATTTAATGTGTGTTCTTCATCCATGGAGATTTAATTCGAATTGTGGGTATTTAATTAGATGAAATTGTGTAAACCGAATGAATTTAGGGCTTTAATGTGTAGTTGTAATGTGATTAGGTGATTTAAGGATGCAAAAATGGAGATTCGTGCGTGATTATGGGGTGAAAATACCTGGGTATAAGGCTGGTTGAATGAAGAAGAAGACAGGTGTGAGTGGCCAAGGTGTGTTAGTGTGTGTTCATGTGAATAGTGACTGTTTTGTCACTAAAGATGAAAATTAAGTAAACATGTTCTAATTCAAACTTTTAAAAATAGTTAGGGCCAGATTTAGCCAAAGGGAAAAAAACAGACCCTAGTTATTTTTACGAGACCTGTATCATGATAAATTTCAGATTTTTCTTAGGTTGGGAAAGGGGTGAACGGACGCAGGAAGTTTAGAACTTTACGGTGAAATTTAAAATATCAAATGGACGCGGTTTTGCGCAAAAATTTTATGAGGACTCTAGGATGCTGAGAAGTTTCATTTTTTAAGATTTCGGGTCATTCTAAAGTCATTAGCTATTTTTGGTCGAACGGGCTTTTAAGCACTCGGTCCGAACACTGATTTGAAATGTTTGGGCAAAATTTTTTTAAAATGCTTTTAACTCAAAAATGACTTCGGTACACTTAAATAGTGTCTTAAAGCAATTTTGAGATTTTTCTGGTACCGGGAACCCCTAGGGGCATTTTGGTAAATTGCCACCCGGAGAGGGGTATTTTGGTAATTTTCTTTTAAAATTTTTTGAGGGACTATTTGGTCTATAAATTATGTGGTACATCTAAAAAGTAGTTTTAAAGCAATTTTGGGGTGTAAATGGTGTAGCGGCCATCAGGGGGTATTTTGGTAATTTGTCATGTTGGTGCTAAAATTTTTGGAAACACGCATCATTAAGCATCTAGAATGGTGGGAAGTGACGAATGGTGTTAATACATTAAAAATAAGATGGTTGTTATCGCTAATACATCGATAAGGCTAGGTTAAAGATCCAGTTATTTGATCGGGTTAACTAACTGTCATAAAATGCGATGAGCGATTAAAGGGGAAGGGGTAGAATAAGGAGTGTGTATATGTTGAATGATGTCTAACGAGCAAAGTATTATTTGACTAGGTGATGCAGCTAGTTACGATCAGAGATTGCGAGTTGCTTCAGCTATAAGTCAATCAGGTAAGGATAATGCGGTTCTGATATGCTAATTCATTGTTTCGGTTAGCATGCCATGTTGATGACGTGTTATTGAATTCTTGTTGTTATGATTGGATGTTGGTAGTCATTGCGACCGGTATACGTATATTTGAATTGTGTTGTTGAGGACTTAGGGTAGAATAAATTTTCTTAGTCTGCCCTATTGTTGGAATATAATAAGGATAATTTTTGTCCTAATATTCTTCGATTCGATTCGATTAGCATACCTGAAGTGGATGATGATGTTGCGTAGGGGTTATCGTGTGATTGTTGTGAGATGTCAGCAGTTATTAATAGTCGATATCTCTTCTCTTTGAGAACACCATTGAGGACTTGTGGCAAGCTTCTCCCGAGTCTGCCCTGTCATTGATGATGATGTTGTTAAGGTCGTTGTGTGTTGTTGTGAAATGTCGGCACTTATTGGTAGTCAACATTCCTCTTATGTAAGAACATTGTTGAGGGCTTGCGGTAATCTTCTCCTAAGTCCGCCTTGCTGATGATGTTACGTTGAACTTTTGTTGTTAGGTCTGAACACCGGTTGATCTTCTTATCCGGTATTCCTTGTTAAGCTGTGTTGTTGAGGGCATAAGGTGAAATAAATTTTTCCTTAGTCCGCCCCGTTGAAGAAGTCCTGCTGGTTGGTTATAAGGTGGTTAGGGAAAGCATTCTAGATGAGTTCCCTTATTGTTGATAATATCTCTTCTAATTATTTGAGACTGAGATGAACATCCCATAAAATAGGACATCAATATGAGAAGGATGGCCTATGAATTAAGATCACTGGCCAAAGAGGATGAATGTCACTTGAGCAGAGTCTATCGTGTCTAGTCGAGTCTTATCTGTCATGTCACATTCATTGAATTTGATTTTCTTTTGATGTTGATGGTGTTAATGATTTGTATTTCAATGATATTTATCTTTACGACCTTGGATTTCGGGTTCACTTGCATAGTCAGTCAGTCAGTCTTGTCCATGAGAAGGTGGCAATAATGTTATTCTATTGGGCCTTAAAGTGGCTCAGTCTAACGAAAGAAAGATTATCGTTTGACAAGTTATGTTGATGCTAAAATTTATTGACTACTCTTGATTCATTGCTATCGTTGAGATGATTATTATTCCTCCGAGTCTCTTGAATCATTTGTACACGATACTCATCATGTTGTCTTTACTGGACGATTTGCGCTCATTCCTTTTGTTGTATTGTGCATGCTATAAGGTTGATCAAGGAGAACCCTCTAGAAAATTTGAGCAAGGGGATAAGTCGTGTGAGGTAACACAAGATGGAAATGACATGATAAAGATTGAGCTGTGAGATAGGTTGATAAAAATCACACGATTGTAGTCGTATTCTAGGTTATAACCATTCATGTAAGTCTTCCGCTGTAGTATGATGTATGTTTGTAAGGACGCATTTTGGACGTCTAATAATGATGTATGAGGATGTAATTGCTCTGTATTCTACATAGGGTTTTGAAGGTGATTCTGATCGATAACTCAGCCCGGTGATGTCACCAGGGTTATGGGTGTCGCAACCAGATTTGGCAATTTTTCATATTTTTTTATAAATCAATGATTTAATCACTTGCATCAAGGATTAATCACAAGGAATTCCTAAAATCTTCTACACAAATCATAATCAAGACACTTCGATCGGACTAACTTAAGTGGACTCGACTGAGCGTAATTACTGACTGGACAAGTGGACTGGAGTAGACTACTAGACTGGAGTAGACAAATGGATTGGACTGGACCAAATTAAATTAATTAAGTTGTATTATTAGGCCTAACCCTTAATAATAAACTCTAATTAATAATGAAGCCCAATAATTACTTAATAAAAAATGACTAGAAAAATCGAGTGTCTACACATGGTCTCTTATCTACCGTCTGATACACTCAGAACATGTACTAGCTGATAGGTTAGTGATTGTGTTTTCATGATATCTCCTTTAACAAAATATCTGGTTGATACACCAGGCTTTTATAAAATAAAACTGATTGGTGTCTCCTGTTTAAGGGAATATCCATTGTAAAAGTCGGGTCAATGTGGCTCATCCCAGTTTCATGGTTCCTTTCTTAGCTCTTTCACAATATACCTCTCATCCATAACAATGTAGTTAATTTGGATGATCACGAGCAGGTGCGCGAATTGTTTGATATATAAATGCTAATAAGATTTCAAGTATTATGGCCTTAAAGCTGAGGGCATAATCGAATTTTCTCTCGTCTTAAATAGACCAGGGGTTTCAACAGTTACCCTTAAATTGATAGGCTAGAAAACCCATGTTGAGTATGTTTCGTATCTATAACATGAACAAACAGTAGCAACAAATATGAACAGTGTTGCAACTAAAATTATATAATAAAAAATCATTAAACCACAACAAGTACAGTGAGTTTACTCTTCTTAATTAAATTTGTCTCCAGCAGAGTCAGCACTGTGACGCTGGTGCATCCAAAAGATCTAGTCTTCCTTGATCTCAGTTAAGCTAATCTAGGCTGCGTAACCATATATCCAAATTTACGGACTATTTTTATACGACGAGGAGGTTTAGGCACCTTATCATGACCTCAATAGGTTCTACATGTTTTTATCTTGATTTGATGATTTTTATTGAAAGTAAGAACATACCCTAACTCTACCTAATCAATTAGTTTGAACTTAACATTTAGAGATAAGTGGCCTACGAATCCCATCGAAATAATCAGAAACAAAACCTTGTATTTATGAACCTAGGAGAGGCGATCTCAACTCTAGTTTATGATTCTAAGAAAATAGTTGAAAACTAAGTTCTATTATCTAAGTACTTGAACAAAACTGTTTTTAATCCATGGAAGGAAATTCGATGGCGGGGAGGGAATTTACTATAACTGAAAAGCAAAGAGTTTCACCTTTCGATTTGGATTGTCGGCTTGCTAGTGTGGATGTATTTACAATGCAAGAAACTTGAATGAATAAGTGTATTATATATATATATATATATATATATATATATATATGGAGAGGGGATCAAAATATATTAAAACTCTAATGAGAAGCCTCGTGAAATACTAGCAGCCTCTAGTGAATTCCTTCTATCTTTAAGGGGAACTTGTGAGCTATTTATATAGAGGTCTGACGGTCTAGTACTGCATAAAAGCTACATAAAAGGATTAGGACGTAACCCTAGCTGCCACCAAAAAAACATCAAAAGACCAAAATACTCCTCTTTGGCTAGTAGATTTTGACTGCCAAGGTACCAGCCAGTCTCAATGTGTACTCGCTAATGTACTTTTTTTGTGAATTTACTTCAAAGTTATTACTCTACAACGAAAAGTATGCACGTGGATTTGACAAAAAGGGACCCAAATCTAATCTAAGTAAACTAAATTCACTAGACTCTAACATGAGTTAAGCCCAACAAATATAAACTAAGTGGACTGGACTGGACTTAAAGGAATCAGAAATGAAGCCATAAAAATGGACTAACTGGACTGCATTAAATTAGACAGGACTATATTAGATTGGTTGGTCTACAAAAATAGTGTATGGACCGTCCACATCACTATATGGACAATATATATATATATATATATATATATATATATATATATATATATATATATATATATATATATATATATATAATAACAACATCTTGACCAATTGCCCCATCCTTAAGAGTAGCCCTTTGTTGATTTCCAAAGTGTCCCTACTTCTTTCTAACTAATACCATCACAACTTCCATTACCTAGTACCTTCAATAATAGCAGTTAGTCAAGTGTTCTTTCTTTTTCTAGGTTTTTCTTATAATTATTTATTACAACACTTTGTCTTCTTGTTTTTTAACTCAGAATCTATAATCAGTTCAAATTTTAATTCCAACTCCAACTCTAAATTTATTATATGTGGACCATAATAGAATCAAAATTTATTGGAGAGTAGAGAATCTGATTCAGTTGAATTCATGATCACCACAGTCCCCATAGTGTCCACTGTCGACCTCCACCACTGTAACCCACAACCCTCATACGCATACCTGCCATACCTATGACCTACCATCTGCCTTACCACCACACCCATCGTACACCAACATCACCTCAAGCATTGCCATAACCCACCAAGACTCCAACCACCACACCCCCGATCAAACTTTTTTTAACTACCTTATCCATAACCCAACCACCACTGTCCCATAACCCTCACCACCTACAAATAGTAATTATAACCCGTTGCCACCAAAACCACCATATCGTTCTACCCATCACCACCTCCACCACCGTAGCTGTAACCTACCACCACTCCAACTACCACACCACGAACTAAACCACCTCGACCACTGTATCCACAACTAAACCACCACCATCCCATGACCAACCACCGCACATAGATCTAAATTGGTCTTATAACTATCAATCTTTGTAAGATGATCGCATAGTTGAATAGGTCTAACTTCGAAATAATATATCCATCGATCGACATGAATGGGTTTTGTCCCCATATATGGACGACGAAGTTGACAGCGGTGCATCCGAAAGAGGCTGATGACTGTAGCAATTATGGTGCTCCGGTGATGCAGGTAGCTAGGGTGGTAGTTTATGGTGGTAATGAGATGCAAAGAAGTATATTTGAGATTTTGCAATGAGTTTGAGTCGTTGTGATTCTTGCAAGTTTGTGATGTAAATTTGCTGAGACTTAAGGTGACAAAGGGACAGTTCGGTCATCACGACGGTTCGCCCCCAATTTTTGGCGATGATCCATGAAGCGTTTAAAATCAATAGATTTTAACCATTCCCATGGTTAGGTGTAAGACTTTATCTAAGCAGGGGAAATCGACCTTTCTCAAATTAATTGCACCCAACAACTCAAACTATGGATCAATTGTACCCACCACCTTACCGCTTCAAAATTGGCATCCAGCACCTCCAACCTTAAAATTGCTACGCCCAACGCGAATTAACGGTCAACCCCTTTTGACCTAACTTCTGTTAGTTTTTTAGGAACAAAATAGTCACTTCTGCTATTATATCCACATCATTTCATTCCAATTCTATTAAACAATGCACAATAAAAAATTGTTCCTAATTTTAATTGTTTCTAATGTTATTTTTGTAACTTAGATCAAATAAAGGTTGAAATTAAAGTTTATCTTCACTGTCCTCAACCTTCTATTTTTCTCTCTCAGGTCATCATCTCTTTTTCCCACCCCATCCACGGCTATGCCAGTAGGCTTCTTAACGTGTAAGGGGTGGTAGGTGGTGGAAGGCTTTGAAGGTGAAGGGGTTGGTTGGGGATTTTGGGGGTGTGGGGGTGGGTAGTGGTGGATTGAGAGGTGGGGTGCAGGGTGGTCGGCGGTGGAAGGCTTTAAAAACAATGAGGCTGGGTAGAGATTTTGAGGGTGGGCAATGGTGTATTTGAGGTGGGGGCGGGAGGTCGATGCCAGTTTTCATCTCTCAGATTGACCTCCTCCAACAAGTTTGGATAGGAGGCAGGCTATCATGAGGCTTTGTTGGCTTGTGTTCAAGTTCTTCTATCTAATTTCCTCCTTGGATATATACTGTTGTTATTTAAATTTCAACCATGCCATTCCATTTTAGGATGGCCATTTGTCTTTCTTGAGTGTATATCATAAGGTCCTTGGTTAAAGCCATGTAGGCCATGACCTTTCTATTGGTGCTTTTAACGGCATGATCTATTCTTGGGAGGTGCATAGGTGGACAAAACCAGCAAGTGGGTTGTGTCAGTATTTGTATGTCTGTGTTTGTATGTCTGTGAGTGTCATGTGTGAATTTGTATATTACAGAACCGCGGCTATGCCATAGCTCCTTACGTGAAGCACAAGTACAAGTGTGCAACTAAAGTTCCACAAAAATCTAATCAATCACCGTGAACCGAACCAGTGACAGTCTTAATATAACATGTAAAGGACAACGAATCCTGTTAAAAGTGAAAATGCTTGGCCAATTATGAACAAAAAAGAAAATTTTGTTCAAAACAAATGGTGTGGTTATGGTGGCATGACAAGGGTTCGTGGTGGTAATAGTGGATGACAATGATAGCCACGACTTTCCAAATTGTAGCTATTTTATTTTTTTATTTTTTATTAGAGTTTAGATTTTTCAATTGACTGCAAATGTTGTGATTCTAATTAGTGCAAATGCAATTGAATGTAGAATTAAGGTTTCTAACATCTTTACACAGTCAAGTTTAATAATCCAAGACAAGATAAAATATGGCAAGCATTTGTCCAACATCTCAACTTGCAGCCAAGGAAAGCCCAACTGAGATTTCATAAGATTGATGCATTGAAATCACCAAGATAAATGAATCAAGGACACACCACAACTGCATGACTAAAATTTGTAGTGCAGAGAAACATTAACCTAGTAACACAAATCGAACAACTAGCCAAATTTGATTTGCTGCCAAATTTGAAAACAAGGATAAACATGGAGATTCAATGCTTATGTGAATCACCAACTAGCTGACCTCCATATAAAAGTTCTTAAATATGATAGATTATTTAAAGCTTCAATGTTTGTGTGACGTTGCTCCACGTGATGTTCCTCCATTATGTTCTTATGGGGTGAACAAATCTTGTAAGAAAAAAATTAGACTCTTCTTTTATCGTCCAAAAGTTATTAATAAGAATAAAGTAGCATGAGAGTTCATATGGCAAGAATTAACCAAACTCACAAAAATATTGGACAATCCCTGAATAGTGAAGTACATTGTCATTAACATATTACTGAACTAGAACAAATATGTTTCAATAAATTGACATTAGTATTACCAAAATAAGGTGCGAACTCATGATGCAAGTTGTTGTCCATTGGCTCGGAATGACTATATGAGAATGGTTGTGACACTAATATTGAAGGCACATCAAGGGAAACATCGGTTGTAAACTGCATATCTTAATATGCAAAATAAACAAACTTAATTACTACATATAATTTTATGCAAAAACACATAAATAATAAATATCACTAAAATTATAATAAAATAGTTACCATATGTTTCACTTGTAGGAAGTTGGCTAGTTGCTCCTTTTGGTGTCCTTCATTTTCATGCCTTCTCCAGTGCCCCTTAGTCCTACTATAGTGTGTTCCTTTAGCCTCACTCAGGGAATCTATAATTGGCAAGCCATCAACAGAAGGAGGGATGTCAGTCGCCTCACTAACTACATCATCATTTCCACACTTTTTTTCGAGTCGTCTAACTTCTTCGTTGGTCTTATTTAAAAGAGCAAAAGAAATTTTGGCTACTTCATTGCCACTGGCACTCCAATTCATGACAACGAAACCTGTCCACATCAATTTGTTCAAATGTTATGTATTTGTTTCTTTGGGAATATTTAGTGAGTTGAGCCATGAACATAGTCATCCCGTGCAATACTTCGCTTTGCACCTTTGGTCCATCTTTTCAACACATATTGCATTGGAATTCTTTTGACTTTAATACAGACATTGAGTACTCTTAAAACATTACGAGACAATCATTCTTTTGACTCAAAATTAATAAGAGTGACTTATCTCGCTAGCATCAGAGTTAAAGAAAACCTTATGCTCTCTCTTACCACCCTCACATTTAAAACCTTATGCTCCCTCTTACCACCCTCACATTTGAACAAATAATGACTAATTGTCCCCTCCTGGCTTGTATCTACAACATGTTCCGACAATCTTTGAATAAATTCATGTTGAATCATTCAAAAAATCGGGTGTTTATGCTTTAACGATGCATGATTCAAAAGTCCATATTGCTTCACAACTAGTTTTGGCTTACCATATGTAGAATCAAAATTATCTCCCACTTCTTTCTCACACATTTTGATTATATTTTTTCTCATAGTGGTCAACAAATTTGTTCAAAGTCATTGTCTTGCATGCCATATCATGAAACACATTATTTGTGCTCTCACTTCTTTAAGTTGACCATATATCAGCAGAAAATATTTATGTTTCTATTCGCTATGACTTAGTTTTGGCAATAAAATCAAGACAAGTAGAACAAGTACACTAACAAAAAGCATGCTCATGGTTATTTGAGTGTCAAACCATCCCAAAATGACAAAGATTTTGATGATGATGATGATGAGGGATCAAGCAATAAAAGAAGAGGCTGCAAGGTCAAGATATTTATAAGCTATAAAAAGAAAAAGTTGTTGGGATATTACTAGCTTAGAATTGATGTAGAATTACCCGTTAATAATACCTTCAAAAATTAGTCAAATGCCTCAACACCAGAAGATTACCACCATTGCAAAGAGTCGATTCACATAATGAATGCAACACTGATAGGACTTACTGACATATTAATATCTTATTAAAAAATATGGGTAAATTGAAAATTTAGATTGCGATGCGACAATGGTACATAGCCAAACACGAGAAGCTTTAGATCTCAATAATGCTCAAGCCATAGTAACTCTATTAAAGCAGATGCAAGTGAAAGACGCAGAATTTACATATAACATTAGTCTAGAAGAGAAGCACCCAATATCGACAGTTTTTTTGGTTGACCGGCATTTCAGACATGCTTATCAAGATTTTGGAGATGTTATGACTTTTGACACAACCTACAATAGCAACAAGTACTCGATACCTTTCGCTCCTTCCAAAAGCCTTAATTACCATTACCACTCTATCTTGTTTGGGTTTGCATTATTAAGGGATGAAAGCAAAAATTCTTTTCTATAGTTGTTCCAGACGTGGCTGGAAGCAATGACCTATAAAGCAAACAAAGGTATCATCACTGATCAAGAGTTGGCAATGAGGAATGTTATTGCTACTGTATTCCCAGATACTCAACATTATTTGTGCACTCGACTCAAAATACAAGAATTACCCTGAACGTCTACATCACGTGTATGCAAGCAAGTGTGTTAAATAGTTTTAACAACTGAAGAACTTGATGAGAGGTTGGAAAAACTTGTTGAGGACTACGGCATGAGAAAATCAGGCAGAAATGTATGAATGCCATGTTGGATCGTTTTAATGGTGCAATTACGAGCATAAATAATCTTGTAATAAATGCTCAAAAAGTGGTTGCACAAACAATCATGAGCAAAAGGCCTGCGGATTTTAAAAGCATGTAGAAACAAAGAAGATTGGTGCCTGAGACCTCGTTGGAGCTAAATGGTGCAAAAGTCAATATGAAAGAGATGTACAGAAAATACCAAATACTGCTACATAAATCTGGACGATGTAATGTACAGAAGTTGGTTACGAAGAGTACAACCTTCATACAAAGTTTATACTTTGACAAATGACCTCGCCTCTAAGAAAGTGATTAGAGAGTACATTGCTAGACATGACATAGTGTAATATCCTTGTGTTGCTCTAAAAAATTAATTAAAAAAAAAGTGGTCTAATTTCGTGGCTGCCAAAGGCAGCCACAAACAAAAGGGACTGACACCTCTCATTTCCAAGAAATGGAGTGTGTGCATGAAGAGATAACTGGAGGGTGAGGTGGCATGAGGGAATATCTACCTGGAAAGCTGTTTGAGGGAAAATCATGAGGAATACAGAGGGGATCATGGGATAACTTCAACTGAGAAGTCATAGAGAAAAGAGAGAAGAAGAAAACCCAAGAAATAGAGATTGATTTGAAGACCAATTGAAGAAGTTATGGACCGCCAAAGTTAGGAAATAAACAGCCTGCAGTGCGCAAAGTTGTGCAAGGCAGCTAATTAAGGGGGAATTTGAGGAAAATCCAGAAACAATTTCGTGAAAGCCCAAACAAAGAAGTTATATAAGGGAAAGAAAGAAAGAAAGAGATAGTACCTAACAAAAGGTACTTTCATCGAGAAACGAATAAGTTACGGGTCTTCAAAGTTAGGTAAAAATCAGCTTTGTATGTGTGTTCTTGGTGTTTTGATATGTGTTCTTGATGGAAATTAGGGTTGAATTGATTATTTTATGATATGATTCCATGAAAAATGAAGTTATGTAGTTAGATAGGTGGAAACAAAGTGAGATCAAAGTGGTTTAAATAGAATTTGAGGTGAAATTAAATAGGTAATGGGATAAGTTAGCATAAAATGCATGTATAACTGAAGAAGGAGAAATATTTCTGGCCATGCAAATCTGAAGCATGCAACTTGGAGTGTGGAAAGAGATGAAAAAGTATAAATTTGATCCAAAAGTGATGAGTAGTGACTGTAAATGTCGCTAAAAGTCTTAACCTCTAATTGATTTCAAACTTTATTTTTGAAACATGGTTTTAAGATAGAATTTGACCAAACATAAAAGAAAAACTGCAATTCTTTTTGAAGGATCTACATACTGTAAAATCTTGGGATTTTTTTTGAGTTTTCTAGCAATGTTAAATATATTTATCCTCCAATTAGGATTTTAAATTTTTAAAAATATCAAATGAATGTATTTTAATCTGAAAATTTTATGAAAATTGTATGCAGCTGAGACAGGAGCTTGTTTTAAGTGTGGCAAGCAGGGTCACAGAGCGAATGACTGTAGGTTGAATCAGCAAGTTTGTTATGAGTGCCAACAACCAGGACATAACTCGAAAGAGTGCCCTCAGCGGAAGACACTGACCATAGAAGGAAGGTCGGGAGCTGTAGGTTATACAAATACGATGGAATTAAAGGAAGCTATAAAGTTTGAAGACGTGCTGACAGGTACTTTCCCTGTCTGCTCTCGTAAAGCCCTTGTATTATTTGACTCTGGTGCTGCTCGTTCTTTTGTTTTGTTGGCATTTGCAAAAAAGTTAACGACGCCCTGTCAGCCACTTGATGCCATACTTGCGGTGAACATACCCAGTGCCAACACCCTTCTAGCCACTAAAATTTATAAGGAATGCCCAATTCAAATAGTTGATCAGATCTTACATGCTAACCTTATACCCTTAGATCTGGGGGACTTTGACGTAATCCTCGAAATGGATTGGTTAGCTACTCATCATGCTAATGTAGATTGTTGTCATACGTTGATTAAGTTGTCGATGTCTAATAGACCTAAAGTTGTCATACAAGGGGATAGGGTGGTAAAGCCCCCTTACTTAATATCAGCTCTACAAGCTCGTCGTTGTCTTCGCAGTTGGTGTCGAGGCTATCTGGCACATGTATATGATATTCGTGTTAGTGAACCATAACTGGAATAGATACCTGTAGTCAATGAATTTCCAGATGTTTTTCCCGAAGACCTTCCTGGGCTACCACCAGACCTAGAAGTGGAGTTCAATATTGATTTAGTTCCCGAAACTTGCTCTGTATCCAAGACACCTTATAGACTGGCACCTTCCGAGATGAGTGAGTTGAAGATACAAATGAAAAAACTATTGAAGCTAGGATTTATTCGTCCCAGTGTTTCACCATGGGGGCCCCCAGTATTATTTATAAGGAAGAAGGATGGGTCTATGAGGCTATGTATTGATTACCGAGAACTGAATAAGGTAACGATCATGAATAAGTATCCCTTGCCACGTATAGATGATCTTTTTGATTAGTTGCAGGGCGCAAAATATTTCTCTAAGATTGACCTTCAATCAGGATATCATCAACTGAAGGTGAAGGAAAGCGACATTGCTAAGATAGCCTTTAGGACCAGATATGGGCACTACGAATTTTTGGTAATGCCTTTTGGGTTGGCGAATGCCCCGGCAGCCTTTATGGATTTGATGAATCGGTATTTAGAGGATATCTCGATCGTTGTGTCATCTTTTTCATCGATGACATTCTAATATACTCAAAGAGCAAAGAAGAACATGTTCAACATATAAGACAAGTTTTACAAATACTGAGAGACCACAGGTTATAAGCCAAATTCAAGAAGTGTGAGTTTTGGCTTGAAAAGGTACAGTTCTTGGGCCACATCGTGACAAGGGAAGGGATATCGATAGATCCTGGAAAAGTTGAAGCGGTGTCAAACTGGGAGCGCCCAACATTCGTTTATGAGGTTCGTAGTTTTCTAGGACTAGCTGGGTATTATCGAAGGTTTATTAAAGACTTTTCTAATATTGTCTACCCGCTGACCAACCTGACCCGAAAGAATGTGAAGTTTAATTGGACAGAGAAGTGCTAGCGTAGTCTTCAAGAACTGAAGGAAAAATTAGTGACTGCCCTAGTACGTACCTTACCATCTGGGTCTGATGGATTTGTGATATATAGTGATGCATCCTGAGAGAGATTAGGGTGTGTTCTAATGCAGAAGGGGACTTATGCGTCACGGCAGCTGAAAAACCACTAGAGGAATTATCCAACACATGACCTAGAGCTAGCAGCAGTGGTATATGCCTTGAAAATTTGGAGACATTACTTATATGGTGCGACTTGTGAGACTTATATGGATCACAAAAGTTTAAAGTATATTTTCACGCAGAAGGAACTTAACATGCGGCAGAGAAGGTGGTTAGTACTCCTTAAAGATAATGATTGCTTTATATTGTACCACCCCGGGAAGGTGAATGTGGTAGCCGATGCCTTGAGTAAAAGAAAATCAAGAATTTAGCTTCTATGATTACCCAACAGAAGGCGATTATAGAGGAACAACAAACTAGAAATTCATGTGTAAGTGAGAGGAGAAGGGAGCAGTAGCCTATTCCAGATAAAAATTTGACCTACACTACTGCATCGAATTAAAAAAGCCCAAAGTAAAGATGAGAAGTTACTCAAGATTCAAGCGGGGTTCGAAAAGAATGACAAGGAGGATTCCAGTTGTGATGGGGAAAGAATTTATAGATATGAAGATCGGGTGTACGTTCCACCTAAGGATGAATTAAGAAGGGAAATCTTGACAGACGCACATAATTCTAAGTACTCAATCCATCTAAGAGAGACGAAGATGTATCAGGATTTAAAACAAAGTTTCTGGTGGCCGAGCACGAAAAAGGAAATATCAGAGTTCGTATCAAAATGCATGACCTATCAGTAGGTAAAAGTTGATCATAGGAAGATGGCTGAACAACTGAAACCATTACCTATTCCCGAGTAGAAGTAGGACCATATTACCTTGGACTTCATATTCGAATTACCCAGAACATCTAATAGAAATACATCTATTTGAGTGATAGTAGATCGTTTAACCAAAACAGCTCGATTTATTCCTATAAGGGAAGGGGATACGGCAGAACGACTAGCCCAAATCTATTCAAAGAGGTAGTTAACCTATACAATGTGCCAGTTACCATCGTATCTGATCAAGATACAAGACGGATAGACAATCCGAACGAACTATCCAAATTCATGTTAAGAGCTTGTGTCATAGACTTTGGAGGAAATTGGGATGAACAATTACCCTTAATTGAGTTTACATATAACAATAGTTATCAGACAAGTATTGGTATGGCCCAATACGAAGCATTGTATGGTCGAAGGTGTCGTACACCGATTTGCTTGGATGTGGTCGGAGAAAGGCGATTATCTCGTACTGAGTTAATCAAAGAAACGGAGGATAAGGTTAAAATTATACAAGACAAACTTCGTACCGCACAGAGCAGGCAGAAAAGCTACGCTGATAAAAGATGGAGAGCGTTGGAATTCAAAGTAGGTGACCTTGTATGCTTGAAGGTGTTGCCGTGGAAAATAATTATGCAGTTTGGAAGAAAAGGAAAATTAAGCCCTAGATTCATCAGACCTTTCAGGATCTTGTCGAAGATCGAAGTAGTAGCATATAAACTTGAACTACTCCCGGAGTTAGAACACTTGCACACTGTGTTCCATGTATCTATGCTAAGGAAGTATGTTCCGAATCCGACACCGTGATAAAACTAGAATCAATAGAGATTCACGACAATCTATCGTACCAAGAGATACCTGTGAAAGTGGTCGATAGAAAAGAGCAAGTGCTCCGCTCTAAAGTAATACCAGTGGTCAAGGTGATCTGGAAGAACCATGCAGAAGAAGAGGCCACTTGGGAGCCTGAAGCTTTGATGCAGTAAAGATTACCTCACTTAGTTGCATATTAAGGTGAGTTAATTTCAATTTCAAGGGTGAAATATTTTTAGGAGGGAAGGATGTAATATCCTTGTTGTTATTGCTTAAAAATTAATGTTAAAAAGAAGGAAGTGGTCTGATTTTGTGGCTGCCTTTGGCAGCCACAAACAAAATGGAATGACACATCTCATTTCCAAGATGTGGAGTGTGTGCATGAAGAGATAAATGGAGGGTGAGGTGGCATCGGGGAATGCTTATCCCGAATAGCTGTTTGAAAGAGAATCACGGGAAGTGCATAACGAATCATGGGATAACTTCAACCGAGAAGTCATAGACAAAAGAGAGAAGAAGAAAACTCAAGAAACAGAGATCGATTTGAAGACAAATTGAAGAAGTTATGGACCACCAAAGTAAGGAAAAAAAATAGCCTGCAGTGCGCGAAGTTGTGCGAGGTAGCTAATTGAGGGGGAATTTGAGGAAAATCTAGAAAGAATTTCATGAAAGCCCAAACAGAGAAGTTATAGAAGGGAAAGAAAGGAAGAGATTGCAACTAACAAAAGGTACTTTCATTGAGAAATGAAGAAGTTACGGGTCTTAAAAGTGAGGTAAAAATCAGCTTTGTGTGTGTGTTCTTGGTGTTTTGATATGTGTTCTTGATGAAAATTAGGGTTGAATTGATTATGTTATGATATGATTCCATGATAAATGAAGTTATAGAGTTAGATAGGTGGAAACAAAGTGAGATCAAAGTGTTTTAAATGGAATTTGAGGTGGAATTAAATAGGTAATGAGATAAGTTAGCATAAAATGCATGTATAAGTGAAAAAGGGGAAATATTTCTGGGGCATGCAAACCTGAAGAATGCAACTTGGAGTGTGGAAAGAGATGAAAAAGTATAAATTTGATCCAAAAGTGATGAGTAGTGACTATAAATGTCGCTAAAAGTCTGAGCCTCTAATTGATTTCAAACATTATTTTTGAAACATGGTTTTAAGATAGAATTTGGCCAAACACAAAAGAGAAACTCCAATTCTTTTTGAAGGATCTACATATTGTAAACTTTTGAGATTTTTCTAAGTTTTCTAGCAGTGTTAACTATATTTATACTTATAACAGAATTTTGAATTTTTAAAAAAATCAAATGAATGTATTTTAATCTAAAGATTTTACGAAAATTGCATGCAGCTGAGACACTTTAGTGTCTAAACTTTCATGACATTTGGAGGTTGATTAGTATTTTTGACAAAATTGGTTTTCTAACGCTCGGTTTGGTTATCCGGATGGGGTTTTCGAGCAAAAATTTCATCAAATGACTTTTTAGTACAAAAATCAATTTACTTTATATTAAAAGGGTAATTGAGCCAATTGGAAGTGTTTATTGGTGCAAAAGTCGACATAGGGTGTTTAGATAATTTTACCTATGGCCAGGGGTGTTTTGATAATTTTTCACACCCGGTGACGAATCTTGTGAAAACTTATGGTTAAGTAGTAAGAAGTATAATAAATGAGGAATTAAGGTTAGATGGGCACAAGATGGACGGTAGTGCGGGTAATGCACTATATGGGTTAGGGCAAATCCGGTTAATGGATTAGCCGTAATAAGTTAGAAACAAATAAGCGGTAAGGGAGGGGGGAGATAAGGTATGTGTATTTTTGTATTTTAGGGTTTTCTAACAAGAAAGAATTTTCTTTGATAGGTGATTCCATTGCTGAGAAAATCAGGAAGCGAGGAGTTCATTGGCTATAAAGCCAACAGGTAAGGATAGTGCGGTTCTGATATGGTGTCTATTGTTTTGCTTGGCATACTATGTTGATGATGCTTGTGTTGAAGTCATATATTTATGTTGGAATATCGGTTGATCTTGTGAACCGGTACTTCTTGTTGACTGGTGCTGTTGAGGACTTAAGGTAGAACGAATTCCCTTAGTCCGCCTGACAATGAGCCTGAAAACGTTGTTGAAACTTATGATCGAAAATAATCTCGAAGTCAGCTCCTTGATGAATACTGTTCTCTAATCTGGACAAGACTGAGATGAACACCCCGTATGAAGGGGTTCATTAAGTGGAGGGCCAGTGAAGTGAAGTAACTGGTGGTTAGTGAAAAAATAGTAACTAACAAAAAGAGGATGAAGCGCGCTAGAGTCTGTCATGTCCTGTCGAGTCAAGCATGCATTGCAATTGATTCTATTTGATGTGGCTGAATTTATTGTCTTGTTATTCTCATGATGAAGATTTGCTATAGTTTTTTCTTTTACATTGCACTTGCATAGTCCATGAGTTTGTCCAAGTGGAAATGATGATGTTCTGTTGGGCTTGAGCCGCTCAGTTTGAACAAAGGTGATGCAAAAAGATGGTTGTAAATGCTCGTTCTTGGCATTCTTAAATCCTTTGCCTTTGTTGGAAATTAATAATCGATTCTCCGAAAGTTTTGAAAAGGTTGTACGTTGTACTCCTCGTACTATCCTTACTGGGTGATTTGCGCTCATTCCTTATCTTATGTGTTTTTTTTTTCAGGTACTAGGTTTGAACAAGGAGAGACCTCGAGAAAAGGTAAAGAGAAATTAAGCTGAGGTCCTGTGAGAAAGTATATATATATATATATATATATATATATATATATATATATATATATATATATATATATATATATATCGACACGATGATGTAAAACTTGGTGTAAATATTAAGTTGTGTTACGTTATGCAGTTTATGCTGCGATATGATGTGTACTATCAAGGAAAATTTTTGTACGGACGTGTTGTGGCGTTTCTTTATGATCTTAAGGTTGAAGTCGCTCTGTGTTGTATTTCAGGTTGAAACATTGACAAGACTGACATCTCAGCTCCGGTGATGTCACTTGGGCTGGGGGTGTCACACATAGAGATAAATTTGATAGCATATATTTGTATGAAGTTTGAATTTGAATTTGAATTATCTAGTATGTTGTGTCGACACATCTATCGAAAGAATATGAAGGAAATCCCACCAAGAACTCGTCTTACAGTGGTGGACTAAAATTGGAAACAAGTTACACGATACCAAATTGCCTTTCCACAGCATTATTATATAGTTTTTGAAGAATCAAAGACATTGCGTTATAATCATCTCATGACAATGTTCACGCTTTAGTGTATGAAAGGTTCTTCTACAATGGCGGGATATGAATATCGCCAAAATCTAGCCCTTGAGCACAATCTCATTGTGGAAAAGTTTGAAGTGCCTCCAACAACCAATGCAGAGGACTATGGTAGCATTCCTACACAAGAAGAAAAGGAGGTAGTTGAGGAAGACGAAATAATATCTGACCTCTGAATCTAATCATATCACAAACCAAAGGTCGAAGGAGATCTACACGGATAAAGAACTCTAATGAACAATAAGCCACCCTAAATAACTAAGAAAGTAAGTATTGTGCAACAAATACACCTACCATCACAAGCAGAACCATTACAAAGCTTTGGGGATAAGTCCAACAGATTTGCAAAAAGAGGAAGAAGATGAGTTTGAAGAAGAAGAACTGCACCTCTAATCTATGTACCCTAGTATCATAAATTTTCATGCTTAAGTCTAAAGTTGAATTCTAGACTTAGTAATAAATTCTTTTCTTGTAAGTCCAACTCCAGTGGTACACAAAATAGATGTATACTACCTCTATGTGTTGCCTAAGTTGGAGAAAAATGAGAAGTTGAAAATTCGAAACGGACGACAGAATAAAAGCCAAATGTTAAAAAAGATGGTTATTTTTCTTTAAATGGTATTTTTCTTTTTTCTAAGAGTTTAGTTATCCACTACATAATGCAGCAGACGACCGGTACCTAAATTTTGAAAAAACACTTTAGATAGTCAAACGGACATCCGTGACATAATGAACTGGACATCATAACAATAGCCAACATCTGAAAAAAGAAAAACACTTTTGTTTAGTTTTCCACTATATAATGAGCAGACGTCCGCTACATTGTGTAGCGGATGACAATGCAGAACTCAAAAGTTTAAAAAGTGATTTCTTTTTCTACAGTGTAAGTGAGGCTTAAGAGTGGCTTCTTCAGCGTACTCTCTGCTACATAATGAAGTGGACGTCACAACATAATAAAATGGACAACGGGACAGAAACCAAGAGTTGAAAAAGTGATTTACTTTTCCAAGTGTAAGTGAGCTTTGAGAGTGGCTTCTGCTGCTTAGTTGTTCACTACATTAATGAAGTGGACAACATAACAGAATCCAAAAGTTGAAAAAGTGATTCTTTTTTCCCCTAAGTGTTGGTGTTTTCTTTTATTTAGTCGTCCATTACATAGTTGAATGGACGTCTTTTATATTATGTAGTGGACGACAGGAGAAAAGAAATAATTTGAGAAAACATTTCTTTTTTAGTGTTTGTGCGTGTCTTCACATCTCAATTTGTTTCCCAAATTGAATATTTTCAATACAACATTTATCAACAAAACAAAACAACACAACATATAAACATGTCAAAAGAAAGAACATATGTTTTCATTAAAAAATAATATAGCTTTACATCTTCGATTTTGGCAGAAATTCAACATCCCTAACTTTGTTGAGCTATTTAATATCTATTGTTGATTACATCTTGTGATCACTTATGGTTTTTGAGGCTTTCATAATGACAATTTAACTCCACATATACATCACACATAAACCCCCCGCAATCTGACATGCTCTGTTGTGTGGCCCTACGTGTCGGGGGGGCTGGCTCTTAAGCCTAGAGGTATGCCAAATAGCATTGTAAAGCAAGTTCTACGCAATAGCAAGACAATTATCAGATATGAGAACAAAGTGTAGAACCATATTATGAAATAAAGGAATTGTAAAGACAATAAAATTCTCACTATAGCTCCTAGCGGTTCATTTAAAGTTGCGCAAGTGGCATGTACTCTATATCATTCTGTATACTACCAAACAACTAACGTGTCTTGCCTATTGCATAGCAAGAACCAATGGTTCTGCTTGAGGACAAATGAAAACAAGACATCCGCCATCTTGATCTTCACTCGTTGGTCCGTGTCATCAAAAAGCTCCAAGATATGGGCAGCATGAATCTAACTAGTGATTGCCCACTTCTTCTTTCCTCCTGAACATCACTATTGCCATTCATACAGTAGCAAAATCATCAGCTTTGCTCTGAAGAAGTATGCTTTAAGATACGCATCTTCCCTACCACATTTTTTGATCTTCAAAAGTTGGATGTAAGCGTTGATAACTTCATCATCCAACCAACCATCTACAGCAATGGTGGAAATACAATCCTAGGTGAGTTGGTAATTCAGATCAAGAATATATCTTGAGACTTTGCTGGAGAGGGCCGGGCAAAAATACTGCTTATCAACATATTTCTTCTTTTTTGGTCTCAAGGGTTTCAAAGGATGACCTTTGGCATAAGAGGTTTGCGGTTGGTGCGAGGTGTATTTTATCTAATTCACTCTGACCTCTTGGTGTAGAGGCTCCTACAACGGCACGTGCACTGCCTCAGATACAAACAAGTTCCCCAATTTCAAATCTCATGTGACTTGACTTTGGATCTATTGTACATCACCCATCTCCCTTGGCACAATACCCTGACCTATCTCACCCGGCCCACCCTCGACACATCCGTCTCACCCATATTGACCAACGCATGTCACTTATTCGCTTAATTATACCTGAAGTCTCCCCTATAGGTGCTTACAAAATGTCTGCACCTATACTTTAACATATCAGCCTGGGCAAGAAGATCATTTCACATCGCATCAATAAGATCTTTTCGCTTAGTCCACTTCTTATGAAATGTGAGGCTAACATCAACCTACAGTAAGAGAGGTTATATGTAACTGTAAAGAGCTTAAGATCGTGCTTGAGGAAAAACAAAGTAATAGTATGGATTACTCATGAGATCAAAGGCTACTCGCTAATTAATTTAACCTGTAGGCTAGTATTTCTCGCATATGTACCACGACATAGGTTTATTCTCTTCCGGGTTATGCGTCAGTACCATTGCATATATTGTCCAATCCTTGTAACTTAACTCTGACGCAATAACGGAGAGACCAATCCTACCATGAAAGCCGTAGTGCAATTTCATCTCTACACAAATCCAAGCAATTAACTTGCCCGAACATTGGTGTTTGTACATTCCTATTAGGTCTCATGTCACGGGCATCTGCCGACAACCCCCGTAAGCAACAAACTGCTCCATCGTCAGATCTGCCAGGTGCTACTTTGCAATATACCAATGGATTGTAATCCATAAAATGCATAAGCACTAGTGAGCTGAAGGTACAATCTTTCCTTCACTTTCTCATTAGGCGCCCAACACATTTGACCTGCAGCCAACATGTCAAACTCTCTTTGATAAGGGTAAGTTATGACGCTGGTCCTTTCTTCTAGGGCATTGGCTTTCTTTTTTGCCATATTCCTAAGCACGCGACCTAGGCCATTTATTTTCATTTTTGGCCTAGGGTGGGGGCACTTACACTTAGGTGTTAAAAAGACCATACCTAATAATTAAGACAATAAGGTGAGGTACGGTCAACATGAATTTAATTTAATGACTAATGAAAAATTAAAAATATTTGGAAAAACTATGATATGATATATCTATAACAACGAGGGACATGTACATATAGCTTTACATTTGGTCCCCGTTGCTTTGTGTAAAGCGTGATACAAGTACTCAAGGGTGCATGCACTAAAAGATAGTCGCCAACCTTGTTCATATCACCTGGAAATAAAACCGCCCCCATCACATATAACAAATAACCCTTTGTGTACAACCACATATACCATGGAATCTCCTGGCAATTGTTTGAATGTTGACAACAGTCATGTCAAGTTTACACCATAATGTCCAAATGTGATCTCCCGACTGGCATATCTTTATAGCCAACCACAAGGTTACTAAAACAAACTGGTCTTCCAATCACAATTAGTTCTAAGATCAACCCAGCTTTATTGTCATTTCTCAAGAGGAAAATGAAAAGTATTCGTTTCACTTCTCCACCGTTCAATGTGTGCACTTATCAAAGACAGGTCATGTTGAACGAACATGTCACCATACATGAATATTCCAGACCCTATTGCATGCAACAAAACCTTCTGATTTCATGCAGCTTCAACTTGTTAATAGTATGTGTTACTTCTAAGATACGAAGTGTACCTCTTTCCTATGGAATAACAGACTATTTTTCAATCTAAAATACAATATTCTAAACTGAAAATTAAAAAATGATTGCAAAAATTAAGAGCTTACTTGTCTATTCCAAATTGATGAACTTATGAGGTTTGCTCGGTCATACAATACAGAAGGATCTTTCGGTCCGAGATTAAAGTCCATTATTGGACTGAAATTTTAACAACTCTAATAATTTTGTAAGTACTTTACGACGTAAGCAAATGTAGGTTTGCCAACACTAGCACAATGCGTACTACATATATATATATATATATATATATATATATATATATATATATATATATATATATATATATATGAGCTGATCTGTTGATAGCGCTAGCAAAATAGAAGATTTTGCTAATGCGATCTAGCCGTCCATCCTGCCCAGATCTTTTTTTTTAAAAGCTGACAGTCGTCCGCTACATAATGTAGCAAACGGATCTTTTTACCAGACTGCCCCTCATCTTCCGTCCGCTACACTGTATGGCGAACAACTTTTTGACATGACATGTGACAGTCAAAAAGTGGTCTGCTACACAGTGTAGCGGATGATTTTTTGTCTGACATGACATGTGACAATTTTTTGTCTGACAGTTGTCACATCAGTCATGTCGCCCCATGACTGACTGTTACTTTTTCCTTATCCCACCGTCCGCGATACTATGTAGCGGACATGCTTTAAATAAATACAAAATAAATATTATCCGCTACACTGTGTAGCGAACGATTCTTACTGTCCGCTACACTATGTTGCGGACAGAACATATAAATAAACATAAACCTAACTTCGACACTCTTATTCATTCTTTCTTCTCATAAATTTTTCTAGCTGAGTTGGCAAGCAGATCTGCTCAATTTCTTCGCAAGAAATCCTTTAATCGTCTCATCAATCACGTAAGTTCACAAACTAATCCTTTATTTGTTCATAATCTAGAGTTGTTATGAGTATTGCGGCTTATGCATAGTTTTGAATATGTATTGAGCATAGCGTTTGTCAATTTATATATGTATATATGTGTGTGTGTGTGTGTGTGTGTATTGCGTGTTATTTGTTCATGAGATTTCAGTTGCAAAATCCGATTCCGTGTATGTATGTATGTATACATATATAGACAGCATGTGAACGTATGAGAGCACATGCTAGCGTTGTATGTATTATGCATGTGCTAGCGTTGTATGTTTGAGAGCGTTTGATAAAAGTTTCTAACCTTGCCATTTTTTCATAATTTCAGTTGTAAAAAATAAATTTTAACCCTGGACCAGAAGATCCATCCGTATTATACGACCAAAAAAACCATATCAGTACCTCATATAAGATGGTGGAGTAAGACACTTATTTTATCAACTTTCTTATTCTTATGACGTTGTATACCGTTTGTTTTGCTTAATTTGTAATTATTAATTCGTAAGAAAGAGCATTTCTCAACACAATAGAAGTATCCAATAATTTCAAAGCCTGAAAATTGAACAAATACCAAAAAAGATTACTGCGTGGGATTGGGTTTGGGATTTTCACGCATGGGCAGATCTTTCAACACCTTGACCGGCACTTAATAGGTGCTCTTGTTGAAAGGTGGTTCCCTCTCAGAGAGATGACAATTACCCTAGAAGATGTAGGGTTCATCTTAGGGTTATCAGTGACAGGGCGACCGGTAATTGCTCCTCCGTTGGAAGCAACGAATAAGAGAACCGCTAGGGACTTCTTCACTTCGATACCTGAGGAACAATTTAGCATTGGTGATATAAAGTTGAAGTGGTTGGTAGATACCTGCAAGGTTTTGCCAGAAAACTACACGGACGAGATGCTAGTGTTGTACACACAAGCCTTCCTCTTGTGGTGATGGGAGCAATTTTATTCCCAACGACGTCGAAGAACACGGTCAGCGTAAAATATTTACTGTTGTTGGGTAACCTGCGGAAGGTTGGGGATTATGCCTGGGGTGCAGCAACTCTTGCGTACCTGTACCGAGCATTACACAAGGCAACGAGGCCCGACTCTAAAGTTATATGTGCATGTGTCTCGCTATTGTAGGTATATCATATAAATCTTGATTACGTGTTCGATTTTTTTTGTTGAATCGACAATAAATTTTGACGATACTTTATATAATTTGTCTTTGCTCTCAGGTGTGGTCTTATGAACACCTTGCTACCGGCGCACCCAAGCGTAGGGACGGAACCGATAATGTGTGGCCTCGATTGTGAGCCTGGGAGTACAGCCGGAAGGGCAGCCACTACCCGAGGAAAAATGATCCCCATCACAACATTACGTACTATCGGGGGGAGCTCGACTCGCTATCTCCGGGCCAGATGCGTTGGGCACCGTACAAACGTTTGGCGCGACGGGTGGGAGAGTCGTTCGTCTTCAAGCTCTTCGGGTTGTAACGCACACCCCTGATCCATTTTGAGGTCGCAGAGTAGCAGCTGCCAGATCGCGGTACGTGCCATTTTGACTTCCTGCAGGGGTTGCTAGTCGATGCCCCAGATATAAGGGTTAACAGGAACCCATCGGGTGTCAGACGGTTTGGCAAGTCAAATGTGCACGACCTGTGCGCACGAGAAATTAAGGTTTGGATTTCCTGATAGGACTCGTTGGCGTCCATTGTGTCAGAGCCTTCCATGATCAGCATCGAACAGTACAATGAGTGGTACTACCACATCACCCGGAGGAGAGTAGCCCCAGTAAGGTTTGAACGTGGGGAGAAGTACCACCCTAGGGGTCAGATCGATGAGCATATGGCATACGATCTGTTAAGTTGATGATTCTAAGTGTGTGTATGAAGTTACTTATTTATTATCTCTTTGGATGTAGGTTAATGCTTTGTTCGCCTTCTTCCAGAAGTTGAGCGAGCGGAAGGATCTGGTGGATGCAGTGGGCGAGGAGCTTCACCAACAGGCTGAAGTGTCAGCGTTTGGCTGTCAAAATTTTTTGGGCCTAACATCGGGATAGCCTTCGGGCATCAGCCCGGGAATAGGTTATCTGGGATGGCAGCCCCCTTATGTGAGCGAGGGATACGGTGATCCCTCGGGACAGACTTCAGGGGTGAGCCAGGGATACGGTGGTCCTTCTATAAAGGGAATGGGTGGTGATTGGGGACTGCCAAGCACCATAGGACAGGCTCAAGCGCTGTGGTAAGAGTACAGTGGCCCATCGTTCTCTTTGCTTCCAAACTCGGAACCCCAACCCCTCTCTCAGAGTCAAGTCATGCAGGGCTGGGGTTTCAAAAATATCAGTCTATCCGAGACACTGCCCATTATCTCGTGGGCGGGACCATCTGTTGCCCCCGGAGGGCAATATCCCCCGGTCGACCTCCGAGGGCAATATCACAAAGGGCATCCATTAAAGTCCCTAAAGCCGCAGAAATGCCAACTAATCTGAGAGCGTTATTTTAACGGGCCCCCCCCCCCCGAGACAAAGCATCGTATGGTATGGATCACCCGAATTTAATAGATTACTATTGTTTGTGGGGAGAAATGGCCTCCCTGGCTCCGAGGGATTGGTTAGACAGCGGTGTCATCTCAACCTACGTGGAGATTCTGAAGCAAAGGGGTTGGAAGCGGCTGGACGAGTATCCACACATTTTTATGGTGGATGCTTTCTTTCATTGTCTCCTAGTATCTGAATGGCGTGAGTGGGTCGATCTAAGGGGGAAGAAAAAGTTGAGTGAGTGGAGACCGCTCGCTAACCTACAAGCGTATCTTACTAGGGATACTCCAGTGAGCGCAAGGGTTGCCGACGTGTTTCTAATCCCATTTTTAGGGGAAAGCCACTAGTACTTGGTTTGCTATGAACCAACACATAAAATCGTATCAGTCATTGATCAGTCTCCACGACGATACCATCCACATGCCTGGGTTATGGATGTACAAAGCCCAGTTGGATGTTATGGTAATCTTATGATTGTTGTTTAATGCTTAATGTAACTTGCCAATTGTAAATGTTAACTCGTGTCTTACGCCGTTTTCTGTTTCTCGCAGAATCTATTTTGTGCCATGGTCCACTCTATCCGTGATGTAAGAGTATCGGCGCGGCCAAAGCTCCAATTTCGATTGAAGAAGAGGAGGCCCAAGCAACGTAATACTTCGGACTACGGCATCTTCGTCTGCATGTACATGGATTGCATTTGTCGGTCTGAGAGTCTCAAGGTGGCCATCTGGAGTCAAGAATGCGTGGAAGGCTTTAGATATATGATAGCTTGGCAAATTATGAAAGGCTGGCCTAGAGCGGTTAGGTTTATTAAAAATCCATCTAAAGACGAGAATCTGGCTCAAAATGAGGACCCCAGTTGACATTGTAACATTCGAATTAGTTTTTTTAATAAATCTTGATTATTTTTATGAAAGTTATCATTGGTTTGATTTAATTTGTATTGAGATCAGTTGATTTATGTTGAAATCAGTTAACATTTGATTTGGGTTGATTTGATTAGATTTGATTTGAGTTGATGTATATATTTGGATTTTTTTTGCTCTCATTGAGAATGATTGACATATATATTTGGGTTTTTTTGCTCTCATTGAGAATGATTGAATGGTGGGAAACAGATGGGGGAAAGTCCTATAAATTGTTTCTGCTGCATCGTCCGCTACACAGTGTAGCGGATGCTCTTAGGCCCAAAAATTTTCCAAGTGTTGAAATGCAGAGTTTCTGCTGCGTCGTCCGCTAAACAGTGCAGCGGACGTATAGAAAATAAATTTTTTTCTAAGTGTTGGAGTTTAGAGATTCTACTGCACCATCTGCTACATAGTATAACAGACGTATATAAAACAAAAAAATTTCTAAGTGTTGGAGTTTAGAGATTCTGCTACACCGTCCGCTACACAGTGCAGCGGACGGTGAGAAAACAACAAAAAAATTAAGTGTTGGAATTTAGAGATTCTGCTGCACCTTCCGCTATACAATATAACGGACGTATAGAAAATAAAAAATTTTCTAAGTGTTGGAGTTTAGAGATTCTGCTGCACCATCCGCTACACAGTGTAGCGAACGGTGAGAAAATAAATTTTTTTTGAAATGTTGGAGATTAGAGATTCTGCTGCACAAACCGCTTTACCGTGTAGTGGACGATAGAAAACAGATTCTGCTGCACCGTCCTCTACACAGTGTAGCAGACATACAAAACAAAAAATTTCCAAGTGCTCTGTAGAGCCATCCACTACATTGTGTACCAAACAGAGAGAACACCAATTTCTAAGTGTGCTGGAGTTTTAAGACTTTGCAGAGCCATCCGCTACATTGTGTAGCGGACATGGTTATAAATTAGCAATGGGATATCTGTCGCTAATTCTATTTTATGTAATCAATTTTTTTAAAAAATTAGCGACGAAATAAATGTTTTAGCGACGGAATCAACAATTTCAATATCTCATATGCATGATTAACAATAAAAAAATCATCAATTAACAACCTAAAATCATCGATTAATAATCATAATTCTCAAATGCACAATTAAGAACCTAAAATTATAAAACAAATAATCAATGTTCAAATAACACAAAATTGTTCAAAATGCACATATTCGATGCGATTAATTTGATTTAGGGTTTAATTAGGGCTCAGAGTTCAACATTGTGGGAAAGCTTTTTCACAAGTGCTTTGATCAAACACCAGCACTTGAAAACGCATATGACCATGTGTTCAAAGATTAGAAAGTCCCCTAGATGGAGGTCATGCTGCTGCACGAATTTGTTCCAACCCTATTCGAAACAAACTTCCTCTTGGCCGTGCTTCTTCTTGATTAACAAGCCATGACCCCTTTCCGGCTGGTTAAGTTGCTTCATTTGATCTCATTGTGGTAAGCAATTTGCAAAAGACTATTGGTATGGCCTAACATATTCATAATACAGAAAGACAGGTAAGTTTTTAACCAAAAATAAAACTTTTAACACACACAAAAACATAGAGAAAGAGGGATGGCCTACAAGTTCTATATGAAAACAAGGCATCATGACCTTGAAGAAGTGTCTGTCGACTGAAACGTCCATGTTCACTGAAGCAGAAGCCATCAGGATGGATCTGTCGACGGTGGTGTCACCAGAGATGTGGGTCGCTATAGAGGGGGTCGCTGGTGGGTGAGATGTTCAAGACAGATAGAGAAACGGGAGAAAGAAGAATGGCCGATCTGATTAATATTTAAGAGGAGTTTTAGCGACGTGTTGAAGTTTTAAACTGTGTAGAGACGTCCGCTACATTGTGTAGCGGACACAAAGAACACCAAAATTTTTTCTACAGAGCCGTCCATTACATTGTGTAGAGGAACTCATAGAACTCGTCGTCTGCTACATTGTAAAGTGGACAAAAAGAACACGTGTTGGAGTTTTAAGACACATAAAGAACACCAAAAAAATTATAAGTATTGGAGTTTTAAGACTCTGCAGAGCCGTCCGCAACATTGTGTAGCAGACATAAAGAACACCAAAAAAGTGTTGGAGTTTTAAGACTTTGCAGAGCCGCCCGCTACATTATGTAGCGGACATAAAAAAATTTCTAAGTTTTAAGACAATAAGATGAGAAAATGCACTCTGTCTGTTACACTATGTAGCGGACGGGGCAAATAAAAAAAAACTTAAACTTAGATTTGATGGCTCTCATAGGTCCATCAGAAATAAAATTCCAGTCTTCGGTCGAAAGATTATTAGAAAAAAATTACGAAAGATTATTAGAAAAAAATTACAAAAAATTATTACAAATGTTAAACAGACTTGATGGCTAATATAAAAAATTAAAGGTCCACTGCATCTTCTTCTTCCTCATCTTCGACGTCATCTTCTTCCTCATTTTGCAAACCCCCTAGACTTATCCCTAATGCCTTGTAATGGTTTCGCTTGTCATGGTTGGTCATTTTGTTGCACAATGCACACCTTCTCAGCTTTTTAGGTTGAGTTGTCTGTTCAATAGAGCTTTTCATCCGCGTAGATCTCTTGCGGCCTTTCGTTTGCGATATAATTGGATCCAAAGGCCGAATATCATTGTCGTCTTCCTCTCCCGGCTCATCATCTTCTGATCCCATTGTAGGCTTGGTGTCAACCACATTACTAGCTGAAGCTGCTTCAAACTGGTCGACGATGGGCTCTTACTGCTGAGCTACCTCAAGGAGATGTTTATATTCGGTCATTGTAGCAGCACCCTTTATGGACAAACGGGTAAACATTGTCACCAGATGATTGTACCACAACGTCTCTGATTCTTCAAAGTCAGTATACGGATGCTCCGAAAAGGCAATGGTACCATACAACTTGTTTGCACCTTTCGTCCACCGTGGCAAGACATATTTATCAGAGATTGTTTTGATATTCTTCTAGGTGAAAAACCGCAGAATGTGTCTACACAGGATTCCATGGAACTCAAACTTCTTGCAAACACATGTCACCGAATCCGTCAATGTGTCGTGGCTCACCGTATACATTCTGAGCAGCTTCTCAGGGATGAGGTCATTCACGAGCAAATAAACCTTGTACTCACGCGTAGACTTTTCTGCCACCTTTTTATACTGTATCGTCCCGATTTTCGTAGCTCTACTTGGTACAAAAGTTAGATCTCCTTCGAATAGACTTTTGCACCGTTCAGCTCCAACGGGGTCTCAAGCAACCTTCTCCTTTATTTGTATGTGCTTGCAAAGTCTACAGCCCTTTCTTTCACGAATAACGAGGCAACCACTTTGTGTGCGGATGTGACGAAACTCTTCAAATTCGTAGTTGTACCCACATAACTATCGAACCAGGCATTCATAGACTCACTCATGCCCGTCATTTTCATGCCCGCTGAAAAATACCTCATCGTGTAAACGCCAATCCATTGCTCTTTGAGCTCGTATAAGTGCTGGAGCCACTCGTTGTCTTGCAATGAGTAATCCTCAACAAGCTTTTTCCACCTCTCCTCAAATTCCTCAATCGTTAATGACTTATTAACGCATTTTTCAAAGTCCTGTTTAAAGTCTGGATACTTTGCATACACGTGATGCAAACGTTCAAGGTATTTGTTGCTTATGTGCCAAGTGCACAAGTTGTGTCGAGTATCTGGGAAGACGGTAGCAATAGCCTTCTTCATTGCCAAATCTTGATCAGTGATGATAACTTTCAGTGCTTTGTTGTTCATGGCTTCTAGCCACGCCCTAAACAACCATTCAAAAGAACTCTCGCTCTCGTCCCTTAACAAGGCGAACCCAAACAGGATGGAGTGATAATGATGATTGACCCCCGTGAAAGGAGCGAACGGCATTGAGTACTTGTTGGTACGGTATGTGGTGTCGAAAGTCACGACATCCCCAAAATGCTTATAAGCAGGCTCATTGTGGATTGAGAATAATTGAGGTCATACGCGGCTTGTCTATAGGTTCGGACCGCGTTATGAACGTCTGCCGTGCTAAAGTTTAAATTTTGAATTCCCTCAGCCTGTTCAGCAAGAACATTAACTATGTCGGTAGGTCTTATCCGCGCATTGCTCATTGTGTGAATTAGGCTCCTTGCGACCTTACCCATCTTCTTGTGTTGATGCATCTGACTCACCTTAGAAGGGGTTACTAACGGGTGATTGTGTGCCAGTTCCAGGCTGGTAATAAGCCAATGATCTTTCTTGGGTTTATAGCTTACGAACATCTTGACCTGGCAATTTTTGCTAGCAAAGCAGTCCCATCTTCTACGCGAATATCCTATTTCGTCATCACTGTCATCATTGCCTACGTGTGTCTCATTTGCTTTAGGTTTCTGCCCCTATGACACTCGTATAAGCGAGAGCATATCTTTTTTGTGTTACGTTGCTTGTTCTTGTAGTCTTTATTCTAATGCCAAAACCAACCCTCAATGAATACGCTCGAAAACATTCTTTAGCTTCTTTCAATGTTTGAAACGTTTGTCCTAGATACGGATCACTAGCATCTACAGGAGTGTTGGAGCTCGACACAAAATCAGACATTGTGAAATAAGACCTATGTAGAAATAGACTATACTTAACAATCAAATGACATTTTTAACTGAAAATATTACCTCAAAATTATCTTGGCGAATAGACCAATTTAGGATGACAAATATACCATATACATAATCTCAAAAGTGTCTCCAATTTAACAATTATTAATTTATTGAACATAACAAATTAAAATTACTAAGATAAATAGACAAATTAATCATGCCAAAATACAACAAACATATCTCAAAAAATTTGAATTTAAATAGGATAAATTTTTCGAAGTTAACGAACCTAAAAAAAATTAAATTTAACTATAATGAATTTGTTTAAAGTTAACAAATTAATTTCTAAAACAACACAAATTGATAAATATAGTGACAAATTTCTAGAACATCACAAAAAATCTATACTTTTTTGTCCAAAAAAAATTATACTTTATCAGTCAATTCATAAAGAAAACTTCACCATTTACAAACTTACCTTGCTTGAGTGAAGCTTGAAGCAAGTGTTACTCGAAGCTTGAAGGGAGCTGAAAATGGAAGCAAATGAGTCTGAAGGAGAAAAAAATTTTGCTGAAAGAGCTGAGAATCTATTGGGAATAGACAATACTGTCCGCGATACTGTATAGCAGACAACATTGGCGACAACTTTGACGTGTGCAGAAATAAAGGTACAGAAATTAATGGAAGTGTATCAGTCGTGTCAGTAAAAAAATCGTCTGCTACACTGTGTAGCGGACTACTTTTTGATTGTCACATGTCAGGTCAAAAAGTTGTCTGCCATACAGTGTAGCGGACGGAGGAGGAGGGGCAGTCTGGTAAAAAGATCCATCCGCTACACTGTGTAGCAGACTACTTTTTGACTGTCACATGTCGGTCAAAAAGTTGTCCGCCATACTGTGTAGCGGATGACTGACAGCTTTTGAAAAAAAAAAGATCTGGGCTGTCCATCCTTTCAGGATGGACGACTAGATCACGCTAGCAAAATCTTCTATTTTGCTAGCGCTATCAACGGATCAGCTCCATATATATATATATACCAAAACACAAAAAATCAAGAGTAAACCACGTATAGAACTTGATTTGTAGACTTATATTGTTAATGGCAAGATTTAGGGCTTATTTTGAGATCTAGGGCTAGAACACCGCCAATCTAGGGCTAGCAAGGTTGCTAGTGGCATTGTCAACATGATAAACAAGAAATTAGGATTGGCAGATTGCAATTTGGGGTCTTATATATCATCTGCAACAGTATGTAATGGACGGGCACTGTAGAATGTTGAATTGTAGGGCAAGGGGTATTTTTTACAAAAGTATATGTTAAGTATACTTCACATATTGAGATTAATTTGTAGACTTATATTGTTAATGGGAATATTTAGGGCTTATCTGGAGATGTAAGGCTAAAACACCACCAATCTTTAGCTCGCAAGGTTGTTAACGGCGTTGTTAAGATGATAAACAAGAAAGAAGGATTGACATATTACGATTTGGGGTCTTATATATCATCTGCTACATTATGTAGCGGACAAGAACTGCAGCGCGTTAAGTTGTGGGGCGAGGGGTATTTTTTGACAAAAGTACCATCTGTTATATTATGTAACGGAGGACAAGGAAACTTAAAATGGATGGGCCAATATATGTATGTGTTGGTGGGTGTGTGTGTGTGGGTGTGTTTTTTTATATATCCTTCTTCCTAATTTCAATTCATTGCCACCCAAGCACCGTAGTGGCACCATCAACATCAACCTCCTCCATAAAAATAATAGCCTTAAAATCACCTCAAAATCGCTCATCCTCACCATAGCCACCATAAAGAACCAATGCAGCACCACCAATATCATCGCAACACTGCTAGACAACAATAACCACCACCGATCTCATCCCTACCACCCTATCTTTACCCACCAGCCATCACAAAAATGATAACAACACCACCCTGAACCACCACCATCACCATGATAGCGCCACCCACAACCACCAATCTTGTCAACACCCAGCGCTATCAGCAAAGAGATTAAATTACTTTATTTTCATGCCCATTTACTCCGTCGGTCAACAACCTCGTTAGTCACCCGCAATTACCAAAGTCGTCCTGAACAACCTCAACAACCACTATCAAAATATAATTAGACCACCACTAACAACCATCGGTGTTCATTCCTCCCCACGGATAACCACCACCAACACTACACCACCACAACCATTTCACCAACACCATTACTTCATCAACAACCTCTCTTCCTCAACTATAACCGCCACGAGAACCCCTCGTAGCACTATCGGCAAAACAGACTATCCACATTTACAATCAAAAGAAATTGAACGCCTTAGATATATTTATAAGTCAGGCTCGATATGAGGATAGATTTATCTAGTAGGCCCCTTCGCACCAAACATCAGATTGTGAGTGGTGCGTTAGATGAGAGCTCCCAATAAGATAAAATTTGTCATATCGGCGTTTGGCCAGCATCTTAGGGGCAGATAAGATATTTGAGGAGTAGTTTAATCCAGTTGGCGTGGGATAATTCCATATTAGGGGGTGGTTTTATTTTTGTCCATGCACTTGGGGTAAAAAAAGTCGGGCCAATAAAAAGAGAAAAGCACTACCGGAATAACACCCACGTCCATAGAATTCATCTCACCGACCATAAGCAACTTCTTGTCGTTTTTTCCCTCGAACTCTGTATCTCTTTTCCTTCAACGTGAGGGTGGAGGCACTAGTGGGTGTTGTGGTGGTGTCAATCAATTGTGTGTGTGTGTGTATAATGCAATTAATGGTGGTGGATGGGAAAATTGACAGGGAAGGTAAGGGGGTGTTTGGTGGTGGTTAAGGTGATCGGTGGTGGGTGTGAGCTATGGATGGTGGAGATTGGCGGCGATTGATGGTTGGTTTGATCTATTTATCATTTTTATACTTTTTTTATTCTATTTCTCTCTCCACATTTAATTATCTACCAATTCATTTTTTTTCATGACTCGTCCATTTATACTTTTTTATTCTATTTCTCTTTTCACATTAACATTCCACCAATTAATTTTCTCTCTCTTGGCCTACTCTCCCCCCCCTCTCTCTCTCTCTCTCTCTCTCTCTGTAAAGGGTAAATTGAAAACAACAAACCATATATAATATAAATTCTTAATATGTAAATTAAGTCAAACCGATGGGGAGGGCAGGAGTACGATAAATCACAACATAAAATAAATGAATTTTGGTGTTTCAAAACAGAAATGAAAAGCCATGCTTGGTTTTAGAGTTGTCAATGGGCCGGGCTTGGGCCGGCCCGGCCCAGGCCCAGCGGGCCTCCAATGAAATCGGGCCAGGGCCGGGCCTCACAAATGAAAAACGGGCCGGGCCGGGCCTAAAACCTGGAATATATGGGCTCAGTCCAAGCCTAGGCCCTAGGCCCAATATTTAGGGCCGGGCTTGGGCCGGGCTCGGGCCCAATCCAAATTTTTTTTTCCTTTCTTCCCAACTTTTTATTATAAAGACTTCTTCTTCAACAAAGGGCAAAGAAGTAAACGGACCACTGAGTATACAATCACTTTTTCACGAATTAACCCCCTTTCAAAAAGGCAAATTGATGTTGATTGACCATTAACCACGGATTAAGTACAAAAACTAGTTGTTCTAGCCCATACATACTGATTTTAAGTGCAAAATTCAATCTCTTTCGTAATATGGTGTAAAACCTGTAAATGTCAAAGAAAAATAGAGTAGATCAAACAAAAACAATAACGAGATCGATGAAGATAAAATAATATATTTTTTTGGTACATTCAAATTCTTTGGTCATTTAAAGAAACATGAGATTATTCTTCAAGGCTCTTTAATACGTCACCCACTTCATGAAATTAAATTTAGAATTCAATTCACCTCTTTTGGTTTGAAACAAAAAGAATACATAATTTTTATTTATGTTTAGAATACATGATAATTGTTTTTATAATTATTCTCTTAGCTTGTGATGTAGAACACAAAGCAAATTCTGTAAAATACATTAAATGAAAGCCCACTCAGAAATCATCAAAAACACGTCACAGTCACCACACACCCATACTTCTCTGCGTATGTTAAAGAAAATACTGATCATATGAATTCAATAATACCTCAAAAACTATTAATTTAACTAAAAAGATCCAAAATATCAAAAAAAATAATAATGTAATAAAATAGATTTCAAAAAAATAGAAAAGAAAAAAATTAGGGGGGAGCCCGTTTCTCAAAGAATTCGGCCTGGCCCTGGCCCAGGCCCTAAGGGTTAGGCCAGCCCGGGCCCAAAAACGGGCCGGGCCGGGCCAGCCCGCGAGCAACCCGGCCCATTTGACATCTCTTTTTGGTTTCTTTGAATGGTTGAACAAACGTCCCGTCAAAGCTTACCAAACCTCGGTTAGAGCGTGACTCCACCCAGCGCTCCCTATAAGAGTGTGAGTCAGGCCCAAACCAATTCGGCGCTTCAGATTATGTCGTCATTCTTCTGCCTCATTAATTTCTAAACTTTTAATGGGTCCCACAATTTTGTAATTCTCGAGAAAACCTTTCTCGTAAGTACACGCTCCCCGGCTCTCTCTCATTCTCGTCTCTCTCTCATTGAGACGGCTTGCTTTTAATTTGAAATTTGCCTATGGTACCCCAAATGTAAACACCTACTTCTCCTTGTTTCTTTCTTACGTGCGTCAAGTCTTTGTAAATGCGTAGAGACGGCACCACTTTCCCCTCACCCTAGGGTCTCTGTTCCTTTCTGAAGTGGGTTTAAGTTACATCAGTAGTTCCGGGTACTTTTACTATCACAATGATTTCCTTTTCTGGGTATACGACTTTCAGATACTATTGATTTTCCTTTGTTGGTTGGTATATTCAGTGTATCAATGTGGTTATTTGCTGTGTTCGGCTTGGTCTTCTTGTTTTGAAGATACCGTTTTCGTTGCTGAATTTGATTTACTTGATGGATGAAGTGGGTACCGATTGTGCAATTCTAGTTGTAAGAGATAGTCAACCAACTTGGTCTTGATGTTTAATTGGTCCCTTGGCTGATTTTGATGTCAACCCTGGTGGTCGATTTTGTTTTGGGATTTTAATTGTGTTGGGTGAGCAGCGTGTATTACCGAAAATTTCGTCATGTTTTAACTCCATCAATATATTATTATACCTTATCAAGTGTCTGAGTCTTCGGGGGAATTCTGTCAGGCTATTTATTTGGAAACTTCTAAGCAAAAATTCATCGTAGCTGGATGTGAGACACACTGCTAGAATTGCAGAAACCCATTCGTTAATGGCATTTTAATAATTTTCCAAAACCCGGGCAAGCTTATAAGTGCGTTTCGAAAAGTTAAATTTTGATATTATGGCAGTTAGTTGCCATTGTTTCCGTAAACAAGTTGTTATCGATGCAAGTTCTTAGATTTCTTACAACTGCCTATGACGAGTTTCCAGATGATGAATATGTTGCATGAATTCCGCATTGTCGTCATTAATAAATACATGCAAGCAACAATCTTTCTCAGATTGATCATCGATTCAATTTGAGAATGGAGGCTGTCATATTTTTGTTGGACAATGTTTCTTAAAATGCAGCACTTTTTAGTAGTAAACACATGTTATCATGAATATTACTAGGGTCCATGAATATGTCCTTACCTTGTTTCAGTTAAAATTTGGGCAAGGTTGCAGCAGATCCTCCAGTTTTGAGAAGAATCTTGGGCAGCATATTGATGCGCGAGTCTGAAGTTGATTTAGGGTCGTGAGGTTTACGTTGTATAAGACAAATGGCTAGAAATGTGTGAGACTTATCAACTTTGCTTATAATTGGAACAAGGACTATATGGATTTGAGAAAGTTACACATGAGTTTCGTTAAGCTCTTGAAGTTGCAGGTCTATAACAGTGTAACAACATAAAGCAGGAAAAGTGTGAAATTGCATACCCATGTTTTTATTGATCATGTAAGTTAAGCTGAACCAAAAGAGGTAACCGGATGGTTGGAGTACTTAGATGGAGTGCTTGAAAGCAATTTAGTAAAACTAGGAGGCGTTACTGGGAGGAAGTAAATACGGATGGTCAACCAGTATCTAAGAGAACCTATTTTGGTATGCTGGATGGATAATGCTAAAGAAGGGAGAGATTGGTGAGGATGTTGCCCATAGGATAAGAACAAGTAGGCTAGAGTGGAGGACTGCTTCCTGTTTGCTGTGTGGTCTTAGCATTCCTCTCAAGTTGAAGGGAAATTTACAAGACAGCAGTTTGGCCAGCAATGTTCTATGGTACTTACGTGGATGGGTGGCCACACAAGGAGAGACAGAATAAGAAATGCGGATCTCTTCAACAACGTAGGGGTGGTGCCAATTGAAGAAAAGAAGATGGAACATTGGTTGAGATGGTTTGATCGTCCCCATGGTAGGCCTTTAGGTACCCTGTAAGAAGAAGTGATTTGCGGCGAGTTAATGGGGTAAACAAGGTAGAGGAAAGCCGAGGATAAGTTGGGGAGAAGTAGTGCGAAAAGACTTCATTGCTAGAAATTCATAAGAGGACATGTGCTCTACACAGGGAGTGGAAGAAAAGGATTCATGTAGCTGATCCCAACTAGTTTGGGACATAGGCTTGAACGATTATGACGATGATGATGATAAAGTGGGTGGTTGAAAATATTTCTTGCATACAAGATTGAGAATGGAAGAATAAAAAACTAGGGGAAAGAAAAACACATTGGAAGCGTTGCCGGATAAACACATTATCAATGATACTGAATATCCTTAATATCCTTATTAAATGTCCGTAAAGAAACAACAATGTATTTGTCGGTCTTTAGTTTTAGTTGACAAGTATTGGTTGGCATGTTTCATTAATCTATCATATCATCAATGATGTAATTGATCCTTTGCTAGTGTATGTAGCCTGCATTGATCTTCCAATTAATTGGGCAATCATGTCACATCGCATTTATCACGAGAAAGTTTCTTAACTGGCAGTTGAGATTAGTAGTACAAATACTTAACTTTTAGACAGCTTACCACTCCTTATCAGTCAAACTTTGTGTGACAGCACACAAATAATCAGTTCTCATGTTAGTCTGCAACTACCAAGGATTCTATTGCAGAGACCCTAATGACCCTTTGCTACATGACCAAGATTCCCACTCCCATCCAACATCACTTTTTCCTCTGAGAAGCCCCCAATTTACATCTCTGCTTTTACCAACCTCTCATAGTTGACATAAAGCTCTATGCTAATAAAGAATATGTTGAATCCTTAGCTACAGGAAACTCCTCATATGGTGACGCTTTTCTCTCGAAAACTCGCTTTCGCGATTCCAAGTTAGGAGCTCTATGGGATCTCGTCCCAAGTTCAGATGGGAACTCGATCCCGTCAGCTGGACAGAGATGCATGGAGAGAGTACCTAGAAATTAAGCCCTTTTCGACTCTATTCCTTGTTTTTCTCTTCCTTCTAATCCTTAAACCCTCCTTGTTTGTTGTTGTCCTCCCTCCCTCCCTCTCTCAAACTATATTCAAGAAATGGTAATACTTTTTAACGAATTTATTTATTCAAGCCGCTCCTAACCTTAAATTCTCCCAACAGAGATGCACGGAGAGAGTACCTAGAAATCAAGCCCTTTTCGACTCTATTCCTTGTTTTTCTCTTCCTTCTAGTCCTTAAAGCCTCCTTGTTTGTTGTTGTCCTCCCTCCCTCCCTCTCTCAAACTATATTCAAGAAATGGTAATACTCTTTAACGAATTTATTTATTCAAGCCGCTCCCAACCTTAAATTCTTCCAAGTTCTTACGCTCCCCCCCCCCCCTTTGTGCAACTAAGGTTGAATAGCAGGATGTAGTAGTTTAACTTAACTAAGTCTTAAACTGGTTTGGTTCGGCTGCAAGAATCCTTTCTTCCGTTTTCCCCCATCCAAACAAATTTTCTTGGATGACTCCATAGCACTGAAGTCATCTCTTACTACCTCTTTGGCATCTTATTGTACACAACTGAATTTGATGACCTGTGTATGGTTCAGAATCTAGATGGCATTGAAGTAACTGGTCAACTGAATGAAATTTAGTTGGAGCATACTAGTTGGTTTAGTTATCAGTGTAACATAAATGTGAATCTTTATATGCTTTTGTTCTATAATATAGTTAACTTTCAAACCCCACTAACCCTACTGATTCGTTTTGGCACATGAAAAGCTAGCTATGGCAACTGGGAATTCTTATTTTGATGACATGCGAATTAAACCTGAGGTCATTGATCCACCCCAGGATGACATGACTGATGTTACTGAACATGTGAATGACCCCGGACTATGTGCAGTAAAACCTAATGGGGTTGTCTCTAGCAGTGTTCGTGAACTACTGGAGTGTCCAGTGTGCTTAAATGCCATGTACCCTCCGATCCATCAGGTATAATTGTAAAAAACTGGTTAGGATTTATCATTTCTTAGATAACGATGCAAGTAATATCAAACGGTCTAAGCCATGGATTTCTTTCACGCTGCTAGTTAAGAACAAACCAAGCTGAACTGGTTTCTGACTCTTTTGTCAGTCTTCCTGAGTACATTACTGTGGCGGTAGAGTTGGAAAAGTTTATGAATGGACTGCACTAGCTTATTATCCGGCCTTCACAAATGACAGTTCTTGCAGTCAACTTTGAAGCTATATCTCTGAACTCATTGATACACCTTTGAATTTGTACAAATATCCTCTGTAGGGTAGATGTGCATCTCTATCCCATCTGTGTAAATTCAGCAGTTGATTTTGGTTTACATACTAATCCTGGAATAGAAAGATGAATCAATGAAATTTGGTTTATATTTGTTTTTGAGAAAATGTTTGAAATTGAAATTTGGTTAACAATTCAACTCAAATTGACCTTTTTGCCCACATTTTTCTCCTTGTTTTCCAGCCCTCCTGGGAATCTCGAGTATCACCTCCTGTGCAAGAATTAATCATTGACTCTTAATAAATCTCGGTGAATGGTGGTCGACATTTAACTTTGACCCCATAGTTTGTGTTAGGGATGCGTTGAGAAAAGAATTTATTTTAGTTTTAAAATCCATTAATCCCCCACCAACTGATGTCACCAGCACACCGTCAACAGCTCTGCACCGTATTTTGCTTGGTCTTGCTGGCGACTGCTACTGCTACTACCACCTGATGGGAGGGAACATTGATGGGGACAGGACATACAGCATTGACGATGGAAGGGATCCCAGTTGTGATATTTGTAACCGTCGCCTTTTGCTGATAGCGGTATAGATCAAATAGTTGGAGAAGAAATAGCCGACGTATCAGCGATGAAGTTCAACCGTTGTCTCCTGCCCCAGCGAGAAGGTTGGGCGAAGAACACGAAGGAATAAGGGATTATTTTAAGCTATGTTACATGGACTCATTACGAGTGTCGGAGTCGGATACGTGTCCAAGTGTCGGATTCGTCTTTTTCAAAATCCAAGACACGGGGACACGGCAAATTATTCCCACCTATTCTTGCTTCTTACTTACTCCATAGTTTATATACTGTTTTTTTGTATGCATATCGTTTTAATTGAGAACTGAGATCATCTCAAAGCTATAACGAACTAAAAGAAAAAATATAACATAGTGTTCATAGTGACACATCCTACGGGATGTCTTAGACACATATCCCATACTTATGTTCAAGTGTCGAGTGTCCGACACAGGTACTTCACGCATTTTGAAGAGTCCATGTAACATAGATTTTAAGAGGCAAAAGACGGGCCTGAGTATTTGAGTAAGATGAGAGTGGGAGGGAGAAGGTGTGGATTACTGAAGTTACTGGCACTATGGTTGTGGCGCTCTCAAATGGAGTTAAGAACAAAGGAGAGTAGTAAAGAGGGTGAAATGGTCAAGTTGGGTGCAAAGTTAATTATATGCTGTTTCAACAATGCAACATCATATTTGGCTGTGGCAATATCACTGGCCTTAAAATTCCTTTTGGATTTATAGTCCTTGAAATGTAACATGCTATACAAACTTATCGTATGAAATTATTGATCACTAGTTGCATGCATGCATGCTGAGAGAAGTTGTAAGCATGTATTACCGCCATTTTCCGTAAGTCGATTGACTTGATTCTCTTTTCCTGGTTGTGTATTGTGGAGCCAAGCAAGCCCGCTAAGGGTTGCCTGTGATTGAGAACCAGGAAGAGAACGGGGAGAAATACCAGTGAGAAGGGATGAAAAACAGAGGGAAAATGGTTTTTAATAATTATCCAGTGTTAGTTAATAAAAAGTGGTATTACGTTTAGCTCTTTCCAGACCCTACAATGGCATGAGCCTTGTGCACTAGACCACACTTCTAAGATTGTTAGTTTTACCATTTTCACAGAAGTTCCCAAGTTACTGAAAATGCTTAAATGTGTAAAGCATATACGTTTATCTGGGCTTGAACCTACCAACTTCATAGAAATGCATCCTTTTGCATGGGACCTTACTGCATAAATTCCATCCTCTGGCGCATGGAGTTCGACAGTAATTTGCGGAAAGCTGTGAAATTCTAAATAAGAACAAGTTCCATTTAAATGGAGTTATAGTAGGATGAAATAAGAGAGATTCAGATGAGGTTCAGTGCAGCCTTATTCTTTGGTTTTAAAACGTGCCTGCCTAACGCTTGTCATTATTACAAGTTTTCATGTTTGTTTTTTGCTTGTCTCTCTGTTTCCTCTTTCCTTGTTGCAGTGTTCAAATGGTCACACACTCTGTTCTGGTTGCAAGCCTAGGGTGCACAATCGGTGCCCAACTTGCAGGCATGAACTTGGCAATATTCGATGTCTTGCATTGGAGAAGGTTGCTGCATCCCTTGAACTTCCATGTAAATACCAGAGTTTTGGGTGCATAGGCATTTACCCTTACTACAGCAAGCTAAAACACGAGTCTCAGTGTGTCTTCAGACCCTATAGCTGTCCTTACGCGGGATCAGAGTGCACAGTCATTGGTGATATCCCTTATCTTGTAGCCCATCTAAAAGATGATCACAAAGTTGACATGCATAGTGGCAGTACTTTCAACCATCGTTATGTCAAGTCTAATCCGCATGAGGTTGAGAATGCTACATGGATGCTCACGGTATGGCTTATTCTTCTGAAGTTCATGTCCTCTATATTGAAGTAACAGTTTTGTTTTACGTCGCTAATGATCAAAGGTGCTCGCCTAGGTGGCGAGGCAATGCTAGACCAACCAGGCAGTGAAACTCTGGCATTAAATTACACTTTCACCCGGTTCAAGTTTGGAAAACTGCAAGAACTGCCATAAAATGTTCCAAATTCATTTTATCCTTTAACTTCAGATGCTGACCCCTTAGTTTCGCTGCGGTTTGCCAGCCAAGGCAGAATTTGGTATACTATTTTTTTTCCTTCCTTTTCCCTGAGCGACCACCTGGGCGCTTAGGCGGTCCCTGAAAACCCAAACGCCTGGCTTCGCCTGGGCGTTTTGACTGCTATGCTCTATATCGGATGTCTTCGTTATTTTTAACACTTGTGCTACTGCAGATCTTTGCTATGTATTGATGCTGTAATTAGTGAAACGCCAGGACCAAGGTTCAAGTGGTGGCATGCCTCCCCTTAATAGTAGATTAGTTAAGTTCTGTATATAGAAAAAAACACAGTTTTGTCTGAAATGCTCCTTTCCCTCACTGGATGAGATTTGACACTCACTTTTGGTACAGAGACTCTTTCCTATCGCTTTGGCCTATGAAGTATGTTAGATGTCATTGTTGTGGCCAAAAAAAAAAGGTGTCCCTTTGCACAATATAGAGAAGATTTCAGTAGAAAATCCATAAATACATGTCATTTGCGTAAAAGAAAACTGTGGATTCGGTGGGTTTATGTGCATTTTTACCCTCAACCTTTCTGAGCCAATGTGTATTTTCTGTCAATGAAATCAAAGAATGTATAATATCCTGATTGTTTTTGTTGTCTTGATGTAATATTGAATCCTATGTCCTAGACACTGATTAGTTCCTGTAATGGTCGTGTGCTAATCTCTCTCTCTCTCTCTCTCTCTCTGTGTCTGTGGCAATCTCTAGGTTTTTAGTTGCTTTGGCCAGTATTTTTGCCTGCATTTTGAGGCATTCCAGCTTGGGATGGCTCCTGTCTACATAGCATTCTTGCGGTTTATGGGGGATGACAATGAGGCGAAGAACTACAGCTACAGTCTTGAAGTTGGAGGGAATGGGAGAAAGATGACCTGGCAAGGCGTTCCGAGAAGCATTAGGGACAGCCATCGAAAAGTTCGCGACAGTTTTGATGGTCTCATTATCCAACGCAACATGGCGCTCTTCTTCTCAGGGGGTGACCATAAGGAGTTGAAGCTTAGGGTTACTGGTAGGATCTGGAAAGAACAATGATGGTACTCTTTCTGGTTGCAAATTATATCCCTTCCCTACTTCCTTCTAGTAGATTAGTATTCATTATGCAGTCTTCTGTTCATGTATTTGTTTTGGGGATTTTGGATGGCAAACACTCTTTGCTCTGTCCATGGCCAGATACATCAACGGAAAGGCGTTATTGATTAATGATAATGTTTGTCAGAGGCGTTTTGAATCTTTGATATTGCGGCAGTAGTTTATACTTCTCAGTTCATGAATGATCTCTTGGAACCTCTATCTACATGAGCTATGAAGATGCTTGCTGTTCTCTCCTCTTGTCTATAAATTACTTAATTTAGGCTATTAAATAGCCTTCTTGTTAGATTACAGTGTTGAGAAATCCTGGTAGTTTACTTGATTTAAGAAAGTAAGAAAGCTGCCTAGGACTTCTTGGTAAAGGAGGCACCAAGCTTAAGCTAAGAGTGATGGCGTTATACTAGCGATCAGCTACTCAAACAAATCTTTCAAGCTACGAAGTATACCCCTGAAAAAACGTAAGCTTCGTTCTCTCTCTGCTTCTATTCTCCTCCTCCTCTCTTCTTCATAACCTCTTAACTCTCCTACCTACCTTCTCATAGCTGTAATCAAGAACTACCCAGAGTAACAGTTGAACCCTTACCTTGCGTTGACATTCTCCAGCAATGTAACCACCTCAGATCCCTTTAGCCATTCCTCTAAAACCATGACTTCCTATTCTCCCTGTTTGCTTGTACTACACTCACCAACTTAGCCTCAAACTACAAAACCACTCTGTCATTCACCGCTTGCTTCAAACCATCACATAACTTGCTTGCATATCCGTAGAGCATCACGGCGGCTGGCTTTGAAGGGGACGAATCGCCCAGACTTCCAGGATTAGAAAGGAGCAGCATTATCATCCCTGTAAACCAACAAAAGCTTATAGCAGATAGAGCTAATTTTCAGAGCATGCTCATGGGAAAAATAGTGGATGCTGAAGTTTTTCTGAAGGAGAAGTGCAGATATATGTTGCTAAATATTGGTCACTACAAGAAGATGTAATTGTTCCTAAAATCAACAGCCGTTGGATAATGGTCCGTGGAACATCAAAGGATGTCTCTTATTTCTGAAACCGTGGATGGCACATACAATTATTCTCATGTTACATTTCGTACGGTGGATTTGTGGGTTAGAATAGTCAATATTCCAAGTGACTGTTATCATTAATTAGGTCCTAGCTCTCATAATTGATACGGTATTGAGTCAAATTCTTGATCTTGACCGGTCAGAAAGGAGGTGCAAATATAAGGATTATTTTAGGATTAAAGTCCGATTACCATTGATGAGCCCTTTTTTCTTGGTGTTTTCATTCCTTTAACTTATCGGCGGGAAGCATATTTGATGAACTGTGATGTTAAATTGCTGACATTAGGGGTGGCAATGGGTGGGTTGGATCAAAGAATTGTGGGTCAAAATGGGTTGGGTAAAAAACAAGTCCGACCCAAATCTGACCCAAATAGGCTAGGATCGATGCGGTCAGGTCAAGAACGGGTTAGTCTGTATGACCCTACCCGTTAAATCTATTTTTCTTTTTCTGGCTAATTTTATTCTTGCATTTCCCCCAAAAAAAAAATTTACCGTAATCACTGAAGATATATTTTTTATACTCATCATATTAAAAATTGTAAAAACTATTAAACATGTATTGCAAACTAAAAATCTACTAGTATTGTTGTCCTTGTGAACAAAAACAAGGACAAAGAAGTTTTAGTAGCTTTGATTTTTCAACCAACACAAAGCTTGATTAAATTTGTACTGGGAAAGAACCCAGCCAAGAAAATTCCCAACTCATCACTCATCTTTGACCCTCTTTTCCTTGATAATTACAAAAGGGGACTCGGCCTTTTCTTTTTAAAGCTCAGCATTCTCAGAAAAGTAGCAGTACATTGAAAGCAATCTTGAAGTTACTCCATTACTATTTAAACATTATCATTGTCTTCAAATGCATCATGGTTTGTTATGTCCAGTCAAGACTAGCTATATTTTCCCCCTCCCTTCTCACTTCCTCAATTGCAATAGTTGTTATCATGTGGCAACAAAGAGTAGCACCATAAGGCATAAGCTAAATGCTAAACAATTAGAGATACAGCACAAACATGACTTGATTTAATGATTCAAAACAGATACAACAGTGTGAAAGTAGATCTTTGATGGAAAAAAAGGAAGATATATGGACAATGGATATGGAAAGATTTTTCCAGACAAAATCTGAAAACCTTTCAGAAATGCAACATATCTTGCACCTTACTGACCATGATAGAAGATGAAAATCTAGGACAACATGGAGTCATAAAGCAAATTCACCGGCTTACACAAGACTGTCATTTATCATAAAGCAACTTCTTGTCCTTTGTCTTCATAGTGTTGCTAATACTCCTGGTCATATATGCATTTAACAGTTCAACATATCAACACTTCTTGGTTGCATCCAACAAATCTTATTGCACCTCCGCTCGTACTTTCTGCAAAGAACTCAAGTACCTTATGTGTGTTCCTCGAAGGGCATTGACTCTGCAAATGACGTCTCATGTTAGACGTGTAATATCTCGAACTTCAGGAGCCAGTTAAATAACCATCCGGGCTCCAAAAAATAAACGGAGAATAATTTTGAGCAATGCTCAGGTGTTTTTTATGGTATTGAGGTTTCAAAAAATTTCGGGGCAAAAATGTAATTTTTGAAATTTTGGGGGCATAAATATAAATTATAGTTTTAGTGATAAAATGAGTAATAGTGTATGTTTTTTTAGTTATGATTAATTAAATTAAGAATGATTATACAAGGTTTGGGGTTATCTTGTAATTTTTCAAAGTTGAGGGGTCAAAAAATTCAATTTGAAAAACTTTGGGGGCTAAAGTGCAATTTTGTAAAGTTGCATTTAGGTGTCAAAATTTGAAAGAAAGTAGTCATAATGTGGCCACCTCCAGCTAGAGTCTCGGATGACTAATGAAATCTGAAGATAAATGAAGGGAGTGGATGAAATTGAAACAAAAGAAAAAGGAAAGAATGTGTTGGGGAGGAAAATGTAAATACAAGAAAGTTATGAACATGAACAGTGGCGTGAACAGCAACCTGTGAAGAACAGAGCAAACAAAGGAGAAAAACAGAAAAGAAAGAGAAGAAAAAGTGGGGACGAAGAAGAGGAAGAAAGAGAAAAAAAATCATAAACTCTAACGGGGTAATCCCTCAATCTCAAGCCATTAATTGTGAAGAAGTTGGGGTTAATTTGGTTGTAATTTCGTGTTATATATGTCTATATATATTTTGATATATATATATATATATATATATATATATATATATATATATATATATATGATGGAGATTATGATGAAATTATGAATAATTGGTGACTATGAAGGCTTAGAAAAGAGAAAAAGAGGAAAATTGGAAGGGATTTCAGTGTTGTGCGAGCGTTTTGTGTGAGTTTAGTGTGTGTTGTAGGTGTGTGTTCATGGTGTGTTTCAGGCGAGATGAGGGAGTGAATTTGGGTGGATTAAAGGATGTAATGGTATGTTAAAATGTGTGAAACAAGGTGGAATTATGTGAATTTGTGTGGAATTGGAAGTGGTTGTGGATGAATGAGTGGGGTTCATGTGAAATGGGTGTCTTAGCCGTGAGAAATGTGAGAAAGAAAATGAATGTGTGAAAAAAAAAGGTGAATTAGTGTGTGTGTGTGTGTGTGTGTGTGTTTGATTTAAATAGTGACTGTTTTTGTCGCTAAAGAAGGTACTGATTAAGGAAATTTATCGAATTATTTAATATAGCAAACCAAGATATTTTGATTTGAAAATTTTAGAAAAATCTTGTTTTGCTAATATGATTCATTATCTAAAATTTCGTGTCATTCCGAGGTCGATAGGTATTTTTCGCAAAACTGGCCTTTAGTGCTCGGCCCGGATACCGGTTCAAAATTTTCAGACAAAATTTTTTTAAAATATTTTTTACTCCAGAAATAATATCAGGATGCTTAAAATAGCATTTTAAGATATTTTTGAATTTTCTGGTGCCGAAAATTCCAAGGGGTATTTTGGTAATTTGCCACCCTGAGGGGGGTACTTTGGTAATTTTACCCATAACGGTATTTTTTAGTAAAGTTACATACACTGAGAATATTTTAGTGAATTGCCTTACAGAAAGATTATTTTGATGATTTAAGTGTAACGAGGGTATTTTAGTAATTTTCCATCCCAAAGGGGTCTTTTGGTAATTTGACCTAAGAAATGTATTGTTGCATAAATTCACATATGGTAAGCTTATTTTAGTGATTCTACTTACGAGAAGGCTGTTTGGGTTATTTAAGTCCAAGAGGGGCTTTTTGGTCATTTTACACCTCAGGGACGTTTTGATAATTTTACATACGTGGAGAGGGAGATTTATTTTGGGAGCATGTGTGAGTCCGTAATAAGTTATAATATTGTGTTGTAGATTACGTTCTGATGATTTGATCATTCTGTTTAGGATGAAGCTAAAGACTTTCGGTTAGGATAAGCTAACTGCGGATTCAGGTAAGGGATTCTATCTGAATCCTGGGTAAGGACTTTTGTCTGAACCCTTATTTGATAACTCGTACTTGTAAGTACTCCTTTGAATTACTTACGACTAATGTCGAACTCTAAAGTCTGCATTGATATCAGCATGTTCTTGTCCAGAAAACCCTAATATTGAACCTGGATCGATTATTTGAAAATCTTGTGATTCTCGCATCTTATTGCGTGCTGAGCAAATTTGACAATTGTTTGTATCCGTTCTTCTGGATTGTTGTGCTTAAATTCGATAATTATTCACAATCGTTTTTGTTGTATATCTGTGGTTTTTCTTCTGAAAATTTCAATTTCTCCTAAAAATTCCGAATGTTGACTTATGTCAGTATAATTATTGTTATTGGAATCCGAATTGATTTCGGTGATTAAGCTTATGTTAAAGCTCATTGATATTGTTGATTTTTTCATGTTGACCTAGGTTTTCGTTTTGTGGGAGGGCATAATAAGGCTAGTTTGAATCCCGCAGAAAAAGCAGGTTAGTACCAAAGTGGACTAGTATTTTGGTACATCATGCATATGTACACTCTGATTAGCTTGCCGGAATGGCATAGCAATTGCCTCAAGATCAAAGTTAATTTTTTATTTTCTCTGTTCTATATATTGAAGTGACTGCTACGGTAATGACTAGAAAATATTCTCTGAAATAATTTGTGCTTGGGTTGAAATCTCTTGAGAAATCAGTGTATTTTGGAAAGAACTGTCTCAGATGATTTGTGTACATTTGAAATACCTCGAGAAAACTCTGTTGTATTTTGAAAATGATGACTTTGAAAATAATCTTTTATTGATCGTTTTGGAACCCATCGTAATGGTGTTTGTCTATTTTGGTATTTATTTCTGATGAATTTCGATTATTTTGAAAATCATTGAGTTGTTCAATTCGTTGAAGTATTCTAGAAGTCTTCATCAGTTGAATTCTTGGAATTGTTTGTAATTCTTTTGTTGGTCCTTGTACGACCTTACTGAGCTCTTAAAAGCTCACCCTTCGTTTGGTTCCCTTCTGCAAGTAATGATAAGCTGTAGCAAGTTCAGGAATAGCTTAGAATCTGAGTGAGATTCCAATGAAACCGTATAGCGAGAACCTTGGGTGGGTAGGTACTGTTAATTTGTTTCTTGGAAATTTGTATTGCAAAGGACTTGAGCTGTAATAGCTTAAGCTAAACGTGTTGTAATCTAGTATTTTGGGAAGTCTGAGTTGATGCTGAATTAGATGATTTAGAGTATGTGTCAAATTTGACAGGTTGAATGTGATCCGATAGGTTAACAACCCAGAAGTTCGGGGCGACGGAGCTCCGGATTTTCAGGGGCATTATAAGATGTGTCATGAGAACTACCAGCACTATAAAATTTTTGGCAATATTTGCACGCTGACACAACTTTATCCTCTTCCGTCGTTCTCTTGATATAAAAACTCCACACTCCTGACTTTGATGTTCCATGAGCTTCTTCAAAGTCTAAAGTATCCTCAGATGTAGTCGACATTCTTTCAAAAAGATATTTAAATTACTGATGGCATTCTTGCTAAGATGCAAAACATATCTCTAATGAAAAGGACATGTACATGTCTAATAAGATCTATTCCAAGTGAGGCTGATTTGGTGGACTCAATGAGCAGTAATTACATGGTGTATGGACTTATAGATAAAACCTCAAGATTTTGTTGATGTAATAGTCTACATGAGCAAGCGTTATGTGACTGTAATGTACTTGTGAAAATTTTCTAGTTTCACTAGATGGAGTGATAGCCATGGTTTGACACATAACTCTGCAAGTGACAAAAAAGATGAATTACTTCTTGTATATTTGTACAATGGCTAGCCAAATATCATTCACCATATGTTGATTTTGGATAAAATCATTTGGATGTTTGTTTCGGTGAAAATCAGTAAGGGGACTGCAGATTACTGACTTGTTGCTATCCTAGCCTTGATATAGTGGTTGGTTCATTTTACTTGGTAGTGGAGGCAAGTTAGATATAGCACTAGGGAGTCCAAACGGTGTGACATGCATGGCAGCCTGGCATGCATGTACGAACGATGTGTCATGCATACTATTAGTGTGGGTGCATAGGGCATAACCGTGACTTTTGCACATAATTACTGACTGTTGTTTCGAAATCACTCAGGCAAATATTGGCGTCACTTAATGGACCAGATTATTTCCAACATTTGTGGCAGCTAGTGTCCAATGTTTGAATTATCCTTGCGAGCCTATCCAAATGTGAATATCAACGAAATTCTCAATTTCTAATTATGGATACTAGTTATGGCCTGGATCTTTTCAACGCAAAACAAGAATATTCTGGCATATCTTATAATTCTGGTATGTATTCTACAGGCAGTGGCACCCATTATTCCTCTATAGAAAACTCTTCCCATGAAGATACCACTGTAGCAAGCCCTGTTGCTAAGGAAACCACCGAAGTTGTGCACGTGGAGACTGAATCTGGGGATGACGTCACTATGCAAGATGTACCTACACCTGCCAAACCCATGCAAGCTTCTAGTCACTAGCCTACCAAAAATAAGACTTTTGGACAAACCTGTCGCAACCAAATCTAATTTAGGATCCTCCCTTGACAAAAGCCATTTAGTCTCCTCACCCCCATGTGGAGTACGTGCCTTTGCCCACAAAAAACCTCCATAGATATTCTTACCCACTTGGCTATGTCTCAGACCTTTCAAACCATCAAATCCCTATTTGTTAGACTTGATCCCATCACTTTAGGACAAGCTTTTCCCAAGCCTAATCAAAACTCTACATTATAGGCTAGTGCAACCTTTCGGCTACATTCAGGACTTCCTAATCCAATAGCTACGCCAGTGGCCTGCCTACACCTGAGCCCATCCCAACAGCCATCCATCCTAAGGCCTGGTCCATTTGAGCTGGAACCCAACTTCTAGCTTACTAGCCTACTCATTCGAACCTCTGGCCAGACCTATCTTACAGGTGATGCCACATGAGCCCAACCCCTTGTCAAATCTGGTCCAAGCCTTCACTTGACAACAAGATATTACAAGGCCTATCAATTTTGAGAAAAGTTCGGCCTCATCACCATCAGGCCTGTTTAACATCCTGCAAAACCTCATAGGTAAGCCTAAAGGGATGGGCGAAACCAGCCCGTTTAATTCTCAAAACCCCCGACCCAAACCTGTTATGGACCTCACTGAACAGGCCACTCACCCAAGCCTCCACATAACCCATGAACCTCACAAGGCACTTATTAGTGCTCCAAATTTCTACACTGCACAGCTTACACCTACTGGCCCAATACCAGATCCTTCACAGCTTTTCAAAATCTATACTACTTATAAAAGTATGAATGTTATAAATAATTTCTGGACGATTTTGTCTTCCGTTAATTACATTAATAACATTCTTACCTACCCTTTATGACTCCCTTTTAATTTATTTTTTTTAAATTAAATGAACATTGGATTCAATGAATCTATTCTAAACACTGGGAAAATAAAAGTATGATAAGAAAGACATATAGAAATCAATTTATTAGTCCCTTTTTAATTTGGTTGAAAATTAAACATTGGATAATGAATTGGGTACTAAGAATTGTGATTTTTTTTCTCTCACAATTTTAGGTTAGCAAACAATTAACCAATTTAAAATGAACAAATAAAAGGAGAAACTAAAATACGTGAAAATCACTTCAGAAACAAAAAACTGTTAGAAAGGAAAGAAAAAACGAAAAAAAGAGGGTAAATATGCATCAAAGAATTGGTTTTGGGGGGAGGACAAGGCTTGAATATGGCGCCAATTTGAACTTAAAATATGTTCAGTTATTGCAGTTGAACACCAGAAGCTTTACATGATGTACAACATTTGTATTCTGAAATACAAAACACCAGATAGTCTTGAAAAGTATAAATCTTTAGTATATACTATGAACCATATTAACAGATTACAAAACGAAGATGCAGATTCATTCTTTTAATTTCTCTATTTGCTCTTCTTTTCAGGAGCACCATCAAACATGTCTTCAATCCATAAGCCTACAAAGAAGATTTTCAAACAGTGAACTTATTACAATTGCGAACATCAAATATACATTTCTTCTAAAATAAGTCAGAAAAGAAATAAGAACATAATTGAATTATATTAATTTGATCTCAAAAAAGCTAATGATCGATATCACCTGAAAAATTACTCTCAACCACATCCTCGTGCAACGCACGTGCTACGTACTAGTCTTAATAAAAGTCCCATCTCCTACTCCAAATCAAGCTGGTCACGTGGATCTCTAGAATCCAAGCCAATTGATTGAACCTGTGACTAAGACATCTCTAACTGGGAAAAAAATTGAAGTTCCAGAATTTAAAGTCTCATCCGAGGAAGATAACAAATAGAAAATGGCTATTTCTATTAAACCTAATACTGAGCAAATGGTTTGAAAATCAGCTGGACCAAAATCAAAGAAAGCATTGAAAGATGACCAAAGAGATATACTATCAGGTGGCTCGAATAACGTTAAGAAGAGAAAGAATTGCGTGGCTATGGAAATTTTGGCAATTCGGCTTCATCACAGGAATCTCAAATCTCTCCTATCCTACCTCTGCCAGGTTATTTCTCTCATAAGTACATTCAAAAATCTTTACTATCTTGCTGGTATGATATTGTACAATCCACTACATGCCTTTATAAAGCTGATACACAATTGAAGCTTGCATTACCTGAATATTGGCATTATCGATGTAGTTCTAGATTTTTCACTACTGCTCTCTATGAGTCTTCTTCTATGCTTCTTTCATAAATTGCTCAAGACTATTCGCGTTATTATCCCTGTAAAAGGAAGCTGCTTTCTGACTCATGTCTTGCTGATTTCATCCCTAAAGTGAAAGTCCTTCTCAACAAAGTTCGTGCTTATTTATTGGCCTTCTTTTTACTCTTCTGGGTTTCGGTTGTTGTCCCCTATACAACCCCAGAAAATTGGATGAAGGGACTCTGCTGGAACTGTTGAGGGTTCGGTCAACCTCGAGCAACTCACTTGGAAAAATTACTTGCGCGGTCTCTAGATTTAGATTTTATTTTTCTTTCAGAAACTAAGACGGACTTTGCCGTGGTTGGTACCAAATTTAGTTGACTGGGTTATTCTTCCTTCATGGGTTTTGACTATTATGGCACTAAAGGTGGCCTTTGGTTAGGCTGGAAAGATTCACTTTTTGTCTCAGTTATGTTCAGAGACAAGAACCTTATAGTCATTTTTGCCTCCTATAGAGCTGGCCCCACTTGGACAACAGGTTTTGTTTATGGTCATCCTAACTTGTCTAAAAGACAAGCCATGTGGCATTGGATGGATTCCATCCTACTATCAATAACAGGCCATCTAATTTTACTAGGGGATTTTAATCAACTGCTACACCCAGTGGAAGAAGATGGAATGCATAAAACCAACTTCACGAGACATGCTAGACTGAGAAAATTCCTTTTCACTTTGGGTCTCTATTACTTGGCCTGGGACGGCCTGCCATTCACGTGGACCAATAATAGAGAAAGGAGCTGAGCTACTGCATCTTTGAAAAGCTGGATAAAGGGTATGCTAATCCCGATCGACTGTCTATTTTTCATAACTCAATTTTTCTGAACAAAGGAATACAAGGATCTAACCATGCACATATAATCTTTCAACCAAGTAAGTATTCTAATTGAAAATGTAAACCTTTTCGATTTGAAGCTATGTGGCTTAACCATCCTGACTTTCTCCTTATAATTAAAGTCACTTAGGAATCTCCACTTGTTGGTTCCCTTTTATTCCGAACAATGACTAGTGGAAGGCTTCTAGCCAAGGCACTGGGATCTTGAAATAGGGAGGCCTTTGGTTCTCTAGCGAACGAGATAGACACTGTCTAACAACGATTTCTGTTGGCACAAAATAATATCTCTGACAATATTTCAAAAAGCCCAATTTTCTAACTTTATGCTCATCTAAACTGGCTACTTGAATATGAAGAGATGCACTGGTCACAAAAATCAGGAGAGAAATGGCTCAAATTGTGTGATAGAAATACAAGTTTTTTTTTTCATACAGCAACAATGGTTTGAAGAAACAAAACCTCTATCCTGATCATCAAGGATGCATAAGGTATAACATTTTTTGATAAGGAATCCATCAAAACCTGTTTTCATAATCACTTTAGTTGTCTTCTACAAGGTACCTCAAACTCTGACTTGCTTGGCCTGAATAATAGCTTCGTTAATGGCCTCAATAAAACCATCTCGCCAGAATAGTTCAATCAAATTAGTACGCCTTTTCAGGCCGATAAGTGTGGTAAGCTCTTTCCAATCTTCCTCCAATATATATATATATAGGCACCTGGAACAGATGATTCTCCTGCTTTATTCTATCAACAATCTTGGAATCTTGTTGGTACAGAAATTATTTGAGTTGTTCTTTCCTTTCTTCAATCAGGTCATATGCTTAGAGAAACAAATAACACATTCATTTCTCTCATCCTGAAAATAGTAAATCCATTGACCCCGGGAGATTTTAGGCCATTTTAGGCCAATCAGCCTTTGAAACACCGTACATAAAACCATTGCTCGTATTCTAGTTAATAGGCTCAAACCTGTCATGAAATCCTTAATATCAATATTTTAAAATGCTTTTGTACCGGGGAGTAGGATTTCTGACAATATTCTTATTGTTCAAGAGCTAACAAATTATATTAGAACTAAAAAGCAGGGTCTAGAGGCTTTTTGTTCTCTGAAAATGGATATGAGCAAAGGCTATGATATCCGTTCAGACTTCCTGAAAGCATTGCTAATTAGATTTGGCTTTCCAGCTTACTTCGCTCATCTAGTAATGGAATGTGTTCAAACTACTTCTTTTTCAATCCTGATTAATTGGGAACAAACTCAAAGAATTCAACCAACACATGAGCTTAGACAGAGAGACCCTCTATTTCCTTATTTATTTATTCTATGTGCAGAAGTTTATCAGATAACCTTTTGAGACCCAAGAGCTTGGTGGATTTAATGAAATTAAATTGGGCACTCTTGGTCTATCAGTGAACCACCTCTTTTTCGCAAATGACTCTATCCTTTTCTTCAAGTGCAGACCCAAGTCCAATTGACATAGAAAGCCTTCTCAAAAATCTCAATAAAGAAATCAGACAACAATACTCAAATGAATCAACTAACTTCGATATATCGTCCTAAGACTTTATATAACCTCCATATCAACACGTGCATGTGTCCTCGCCCATGCCAATTGACATATTTTGTTTATATGAGATCTCACTTTCAACATCGCAGACAAAGATTAGGACTTTGGATATGTATCGCCAAATCATTAGGGAACCTATTGGGATCACATGCTTCTACTTATTATTCTCAAGATCCATTTACTCCACAAGCCCTTGCAATGCTGAAAACACAAAAGTGGGCAAAACAACGGCACTTAGACCATATTGTCCTTTATACTAATTCTAATTCTACTCGTTTACTTGGGCAAATGACAGGACATGAGGAGATTAACACAGTAGCAACACTAGTAATGTATGATATGTGTCTACTCAACGCATATTTTCACTTTTGTCAGATATTAATAGGAAGCAAACAACTACTAACTAAAGCAGCAGGATTTGCAACTTTTGCTTGTAAGGCTAGATCGACAATCTCTATTGTCTCACGAATTAGATATTGTTAGCTCTACTCATGCATATATGGACAATGTTTAGTTTCTATTTTTTCAATGTCTCTAATATATTGTTGTGCACACTTCTATGGCCAGGACAGCTTGTTATATATAATTTATTTCTCTTCTTAACCAAAAAAAAATAGCCTTCTCGTTACATTTCTTTCTGCCTTTTCAATTAAGTTTGATTACCATTTTAAGTTTTCACGTTTAAAACAATCTTCGCCAATTTATTAGGAAAGTATAATGCTCACTGATACATAACTTCTATTCTACGATTGACAATGATAGCCAAAAAGCACTAGATGGCTCTATATTTTGAAAAAATGTACACTTATACATTTAATTGTTATTGTTTTCGAAATTGGTTCGATGAAAGATTGAAAGATATAGACAACATCAGTTCGACTGTTACTCTGAAGTAGGCCTCTCTTGCTAGGGAGACAATCCAAGATTGTTTAAATTTTTCAAAATGGTATGATTATGTACTAGCAGCATTGGTTCCATGGTTGCTCCGTAGCAGGTGTCGCTTGGTAGGGAGTCGATCCAGAGAACCCTAGAAAAATGTATAGTGTAACGGGATGAAAAGTTTCCACAGTCGACACCAGTAACTCAGCGGGATAGAAGGAATTGATGTAACTTGATTAAGAATTATATCCAAATCATGCATTCCCCTTGAAATTGATGAGCAGATTGTACAGGGTTGGTGTCAGACAGATTGTCCCGAAACAAGTTTATTTGCATAGTCCTCATTTGATATGAAAATAGTAGAGATTGATAGAAAAAACAAAGGGGTCTTACAAGTTACTGAAGCTTGCCAATGCTCGAACGATCCTCATTCGGATTATAACATCACCCACCAACAAGGAGTCGTCCTAAGCCATTAAACACCCAAATCATTCAACCCCTTAAGCCCCACGGACCCATTGATCTTACTAGAAGCTAATAGAGTGACCATTTCTTGCAATCCAACTCACCCTATCCTTAAGACATCGTGCTGATAAAATATGACATATAACCAAAGATATTGGCCTTTTTAAGAGCATCAAGAAAGGAAACGGTCAAACAACACTCTGCTTGGAGAACCAAGCAGAGTGTTGTTATAAATTAAGGATGGATCTATACTGTGATTATAGCTTCCTATTAATTTGCTTGGGTGCTTAAGTCCCATGAATGTTGATAGCAATCGTGTCTCTGCATCATTGTTTCACGTCTCATATTCCTTCCCCAGAATCCTCCAAATATCGTGGTTGTCTTAAGTGTTTAGATCTCACTTCTATCTTGCTCATCATTGTCTTCCTGTTTGGCACAGGCTTATCCGGCTATCTGTATCTGGTAAGCACCAACAGCTTGGTAGCATTTTGTAATATATGTGCATTTATAAATTCATATTATTGCAGATATGGGTCTGGCTTACCTTTCCATTAGGCAGTGGCTTACTGTTATGTTTCTTTGGATGAAACTCTTCTGATAGGATGCCAATATCTTTTAAACTTCTCTATTGCTTTGGCTGGGTGTACAAGTCGCATTGTCTTGTGAGCTATTATGTAGGCCATTTCAATCGTCTTGATACGCTTCTTTTGGTATACACTGAGTTTAAGACATCTTTAAGCATACATGGGTAGCATACGCAAAGCTGATTTTGGTCACATGTGGGTAGAATTTCAACTTGTTTGTTTTCTGTTCGTAGTTCTTTTAAGACAATTGCAATCACAAGTTTCATTTTCATTCTGCTGATATGGCGCGAAAATTCCCCCAATTGATTTATTATGCTTAAGTAGTGGTGAACTCAAAGTACAGGTAAGTACATTAAACATTCTTGGTTGAAATGTAATTATCACAAGTTTCATTGCCCTCTATTCGTGCGTCCAATTTAGATATTTTAATTAGGTCTAGCTCATGCATCGAGGTTAGATAGTTCAATTAGGTCTTGCATGGACTCTGCAGTGGTGGATGTACAGGGAAATGAAGGGGAAGAAGGTTATGACACAGCTTAAACCTAGACCGGGCAAACGGGTAGACCCACGCGGGTACGGGTAAAATCCGATCGGATTCAGATAAAAACGGATCGGGTATATTTTACCCGATTTTTCCGGGTAGGCATTTTTAGAATCCGTACCCTACCCTTGCGGGTAGGGTATTACCCGCGGGTAAAAAATTAATTTTTTATTTATTTTTAATAAATATTCCTTTCCTTTTCTTCTCCTTTCTACTTTCTTTTATTACACAAACACAACTTGAATATTCTCCATTACACAACAATGGCACAAAATCTACACAACAAGACTGAAAATCAAGACTAATCTTTTTTACTAAACAAAATAAAACAAAAAATAGTTCAAGATCATCAGATCTGCGTTCAACAGTAAGAGATCCATTACACAAGAATCAAAAGTCTACACAACACAACTGAAAATCAAGATTAGGCATCTGGAAAAAACAAAATAAAACAAAAAGAAAAGTTCAAGATTGGCTAGCGACGGTCAACGGTAGATGTACTCGACGACGGAGTGACGGTCGTCGACTTTAAATGATAGATATGATCGAACACAGCGACGACGGAGTGGCAAACCACGATGGATGACGGAGCGACGATATGGAGGCTCTACGATCGCTCACCTACTCGAACGGCATTGATTGCGGTGACGGATGACAACGGTGGCAGCGGTGAAGGATCGACGATGGTGGAGTTGCTGTAGATCCGTGACGTGGGAGTGTGGGGAAAGAGGAGTGAAGGGTGTCGTAGATCTTGAGTGAGAGGGGTGGCGTAGATCTAGAGTGAGAGGGGCAGCGACAGAGAAGTGAGAAGAGAAGTAAGGAGAAAAAATGAAAATGAATGTTAGGGCACCAATGGTCCTTTATATATACTCGAGAAAACGGGTAAACCGGGTTACCCACCAACCGACCCGATCCGACTCAAAAAATACGGTTCGGTTCGGGTACGGGTCTATTTTTCACGGGTAGTACATATATGTACCCGTACCCGGGGTTTTTGACCGGGTATGGGTAGACCCGCGGGTACGGATATAAAATTGTCAGGTCTACTTAAACCAGAGGAAGACAAAAGATTGTGAAGTCACTTGTAGTTTCCATGTACGATGTCCGTGGAAGTGTTATGAGTTTAATTAAGTACTAGAAAGGGAAAATTGCAAAAAACACCCTCGTGGTTTGAGCCATTTGCAAAAAGACCCCTATAGTTACAAAAGTTGCAAAGATACACCTGCAATCGCAAAAGTGTTGCAAATGTCAAAAAAATCGTTCAAACTAGCGGCTTGTGATGTTCACGCTCCAGAATAGTGCGTTTGGTAGAGATTAATTCAACAAAATGACAAAGTCCCCTCTATTTCTTCTTCTCTCCGCAAACCCTAATTTTCTTTCCTACTCTAATCACCTAAACCTTAAATGCCGCCACATGCCTCATCACAATCACCGTTGCCGCCGCCTGCTCCACCCAATCGCCTGCCGCCATCAGCCCCTAAAAAACCACTAGCCGCTCTCACCAAGCCCCATCCACCACCACCCATTTCTACCATCACCCAGCCCTGCAGCCCCGTCACTATGCACCGTCGATGTAAGCCCTTCACAATCCTACCGCCACCGCCCCGTCTGCCAGCCACAACCGGCTCCACCATCATCGCCCAAACTTATCACACAAAAATTCGCACAAGCTAAGATTAATTCCGGTAAGGGCACCGATCATTCGAATCCTAATCGCACAAACTAAGATCTAGGTTTTCAAATCGCAACGTGCGATTGAAAACCTAGATCTGATTTTGTGCAATTCGGGTAAATACTATCTGGGTTTAGATGGGGTTGTGGTGGTGATGAGAGAGAACAATTTCTGCCTGTGGACACGGCAGGTATGGCTGGGTGATGTCGGTAGGGGCGGCGTGGTTGTGAGTGAGAGAGAGAGAGAGAGCTTGGGCTTGTGTCGATGAATAGCAGGCTGGAGTGGTGGTGTTGTGGCTAGGTGGTCTCTGCTCGAGACTTTTGGTGGCGGGGTATTTTGGACAATATTTTTATTTCGTTACAAAAACCGTTGGTTGCAACACTTTTGCAATCGCATGTGTATCTTTGCAACTCTTGTAACTACAAGGGTCTTTTGCAAATGGCTCAAACCACGAGGGTATGTTTTGCAATTTTCCCTATTAGAAATGCAAATCTTTTTCATGACACGCCAAGAGAATTTGAAATTGATAAAGATAATTTTTCTGGCTGTATCCAAGGGATAGTTTTGTTAAGCAAATTGTTAGCACATTTTTAGGAACAAATCTTACATATTGGCGTGTTAATTGGGTTGCTCTTACTTTGTGTAAGAGACATCACAAGTACATTGATGTGAAACAATATTTAGTGAGCTTTATTTTATCACTGTAGCATCTTAGAAATGTAATGCATCACGATGAAATGTTGTTGAAGCTTCACAACAGGGAGACCCAGAGATGTATTTTTGTCGCTATAGATGAAGTTCTAGCTACAACCATCCTTTGTGACACAAATCTAGAGTGGTGGATGCGACACCTTTTTCTTTAGATCCAAAAGTCTCAGTCACTTTTATGTGCACAATACAATACTCGATTGGTAGAACTTGATACGGACTTTGTTGTGTGCAAAAACCACCTTTTAGTTTGTAATGCATCACGGTGAAATCTTGTTGAAGCTTCACAACAGGAGACCTAGAGATGTATTTTTGTCGCTACAGATGAAGTTCTAGCTACAGCCATCCTTCGTGACACAAATCTAGAGTGGTTGATGCGACACTTTTCTTCTTTAGATACAAAAGTCACCGTCACTTTTATGTGCACAGTACAATACTTGGTTGGTACAACTTGATACGGACTTTGTTGTGTACTTTTACGACCTTTTATTTTGTTTGGAGCATCTTAAGTTTTTAGACGTTCATTAGAAGTTGTACTTCATACGTGTAACTATAGGGTTAAATGTTCACAAGGCTTGACAAAAATGCAGAGCTTATTTGACAGACAAATATTCTTTTGTAAGTTTTAGATATATTAATTGCTTTATGTGTAGTTTATTTATCTCTATCTGCAAGGACAAAACAAGTAAAAAAAAGGTTTTCTTATTAGTATATTTTAAGATTTGTAGCATTTGGTCCTTAAAACTCACTAGAGGTAAGGTAAGTTAATTATTTCTAGAGATCTTATCATCAAAATCCTCGACATACTATTCATTATATATATGTACGTAGTTCACTTTGAGTTACTCTTGGTAAATATGGTGTCAGTAACTCTATCACTTAACAAGTATGTAATCTCTATCCGTTGCAGGTATATGAAGTTGTTGCATAATTTGAATGTATTCTATATCTTGAGATGCGTGAAGGTTAAAAATTTCAAGAGAAGTCAAAACTCAGAAGCATTTGTTTTTTAAGATTGTCAAAGGTAACTTCTAAGGAAATCGTAATATTGTCATAAGCTTTACCATGAGTTTGAAGTCTTATACACTGATCTTTTAAGTCTAATATGTTACATTTAGTTTTGAACCAATTATTTTTAAATTTGATTACACGAGAGAATTGGAAGTGATCGGAGAATAACTTTTGACGAGCTATGAATGAGTTTGCAAAAGTTGAAAGGGGGATAAGGTTTTAGATAACTTTTACCTCCAATACAAGTACAAACATTGCAAGTGGTACTAATATGGTGGATGAAAGGGAGATAAGGTTTTTGATAACTTTTACCTCCAATACAAGTACAAACATTGCAAGTGGTACTGATATGGTGGATGTAATGTGACGTAGGTAGAAGTGGTAGTTGAGGGTGGTTCAATGATGAGAGTAAATGGGGCAGCAATGGTGTGCGTGTGAGAATGGTAGTGGTAGTAGTGCTAATTGTGGTTGGGTTGATGTCTGTTAACAGTGAAAATGTTAGATGTAGACGTTTGTGCTAACCAGTAGCGACAATGATGGCGGCAATGGCATTATTATTTGTAGTGTTGGCACAAATATATTATAGTAGTGGCAGCTGTAAAGATAATGGTTTGTGAAAAAGGGCAAAGGAAATTGGTAGCAATAAAGTGTTGGTATAGTGATAATACACCGTTCCTAGTTTTTATTGAAGGAAAAAAAATTAAATATCGTCTCTTTTAAATAACAACAAAATTCATTTTGTACAATTCTAAAATTGTGGTTGTTCACGCTTTTTTTCTTTCTTTTGTGATTGGTGAGGGCTTTTTAACATGGCGTTTCTTTGCAATTTCCAATAACGATTGAATTCCATTTATCAAATAAACATTTAAAGTTAGTTGCAAAATTTAGAGCTTTTAAGGGGAGCAAACCTTACACTTACGGTGTGTTTGATAACGCAATTAAGCACTTAAAACTTAAAATTTTTAATGATTTTCAATTAAATGCATTTCATAACGTTAAACCTTGTATCACTTAAAAAAATTAATTTCTACAAAAAATAGACTAAAATTTTAAGTCAGGTGGACTTACTTAATGCCGATAACTTAATTCTAAATGAGATGGTTAAAAGATTTTTACATAAAAAAATAATTACTACTACGATGCCGCCTCAATTAATTTGCTGGTAACACTGCCTCCACCACAATACAATCATCACCACAACCGTTATTTCCTTTTGCTACCACTACCATAATTACCACGACTTAGCCACTATTATCATCACCACCGACACCACCATAAGGACACCGCCACATCTACCATACCGTCGCTGTTGTCACCACGTCCATTTTCGTCAAGATAATCTAAAAATTCGCTACACTATAATCATTGTCATGACCGCCATGTTGCTGTTTATCTCTATCATCACAATTACTGACATCATATTTTTTACGCAACATTACAGCCAACATTGATACTTTTTTGTCGCCGCCGCCACCAACACCACCGCCACCACTAATTTTAGCCCCAAAAAAGTTATAAAATACATAATCAAATGCAAAAAATTTGTTAAAATGGAGAAATTTATAAATAAACAATTTTCAGGCATCTATTTTTAATTTACCAAACATGTTAACTTATTTTTTAGTAAAAAAGTTGCTTAAAGTTTTCAGTTTTACGAATTCAGTGCTTAACTTTTTTAGTAGTTAAATTTCAGCTTTATCAAACAACCCTTTACACTTATCATTATTATTATTATTATTATTAGAAATATACGACTCGAAAAGTTGGATACAACAAAGTTACAGGGAAATAGCAACAACTTGGAGGACAGACCCATCCAGGCTAAAAAAAACGAAAATACAAAACCAACTAGATACATAGCAATGAAAACCGCTACCAAAATATCACGTAGGAAGCACGATCGTGAAGTGGCAAGATTTAGGTTAATACAGTAGCAGCTTGTGCCAAGCTAATCTACTGCTGCTGTAAACCATTACCTAAATGACTCACAAGATGTTGATGCACAAAGTAGAGTCAAATTACTGTATTTTCTTCGGCAATATGTACGGAGTGTAACACTTACGATTACTGTTCACTTGTTCATGCTTTGCCTCATGAATCACACACAGAAAATTTTAACATGACTCAACAATATGACAACATCATTCATGCAATATGATAAATTACTATTGCACTATTTTTCAACTACCCTAGCTCCAAACACCTCCCCCCCCCCCCCCCCCCCTCCCTCATTCTTGCATACATTCGATAAAAGGAAGAAGTGGGTTTTGGTTTCCATATCTGTCCTTATTTCTTATTGGTTGGGTCTCTATGGATGTAATAGGACCCACAACCATCAAAATCATTTCTTTTTAGTAATCAAGATGGCGAATTGTCCATTGAGTCGTTGTTACCAAATTAATTTGCAAGTGCGAACAAGAATTGATATTATTTTTTCGTCACTTAGGCATGAGAGTGTAAATGAATCGAGTTGTTCACGAACAACTTGTTCTTCACGGGCGTGGGAGAGCACGCTATCTTGCGTGTTTGTGCAGGTTAGGATTGGTGTTGGTATTCGTGTCAATTTTGTAGCTACCATGATTGTGGTTGGTGGTGTCGTAGTGGTGCGGATGGTTGTGATTAGTAATATTGTGTGGAAGCGATGATTGTACTTCGTGATTTTGTTGTGGGGACGTGATTTTGCACGGTAGTTGGCGCTGAAACTGGGGTGGTGGTGTCGGTCTTGAAGGGAGAAAACCAAGAAGGGGGTGAGGGTATTCTGCTAGAAAGAAAATAATAAGATGGAGAGTGACGTAGATGTAAAAGAAAATTTAATACAGAGAAGGAAATAAGTCGTTTTTTTAATTTCGTCGCCTCAAATTTCCCTCAAGTATTGAAACGGTGTCGTCACCATAACGGTTGCATTGGAAAAAAAGAAATTCTTGAAAAGAAAATGGCGCCACGAAAGGAAAAGTAGAAGTCCAACGCACAACCACAAATCTAGGCCCCAGCTAACCCCGTTCCGGCGTTTGATCACAGCCATGCAACCACGACTTCGAAATTGGAGTACACTCTGCCATCCACGTGTCAATCTTTCCAGCCCTGCAAAACAGGGACCTCCCATTTCCACCACGTTTCTTGGCTCGCAGGCCCCATGTACACACGAACACACACACAGAACGCTCTCACGCTCTCTGTCTCTACTTTATATCCCTCTAAAGTTTAGTGAATTTATTATTTATTTATTATTAGTAGCTAGCTTCTTGTTGGAATCAGAAACATACGTTGATTAGGGAGTAAGTGTAAGCCGATCAATAACTACATACCCCTTTGCAATCCGCGGAGGTGCAACAGCAAGCACCGGTTTATACGCAGTGGAGTCTGATTTTGATATCTTCAACTTTGTGCATCCACGTCGAGCTGTCTGAGACAATCTTCCCTTGAGAGTGAGTTTGCTCGGGATGTTTGATTGGAACGACGAAGAGGTAAGTGGGTTTTCTTTGTGAGTTACGTTTGACTGTTTATCTACTGACAAGGGAATTCTTGATTTCTGATTTCTGTATTTTGTCTGTTCTGAATTTCCTTGGCAAACAAAAGCAAGCCAGTCCTTCTAGTTTTGTTAGCTTATCACAACGTACTAAATTTGGGGATTGTGGAGAGAGACAGAGCATGGAATAGTTATATGAGAAAAGTTGGTGAGAAGATCACAATAGAAGGAAAATGCCCGAGTAGAAAAGTTGTACTGGGCCTGTATTGTTTGAAGGAAGGGGGCTGAAATATGGATTGATGCCATATGTGAAGTCTGGAGAAGCTAAACAGTTTAGAAGGGCTTAAGATACGTGCATCAGAACTAAATAAATGTAATTTAAATTAAGCATTTTAAGATTTACAATTAACCTAAAGTATGATCTAAGCATTTATTCGGTCTCTTATCCATAATTAAGAAAAGTATTCCTTGATCTATGCAAGCAGGTGATTAATATTTCATCGTTTATGGCGTTTTCACCCACAATCCTCTAGCTTTTGCAGCTTTTGAATGTGGATGGAAGATTTGTTTGGCACACTATTTGATTGTAAGGAGATTTGAGATGGTACAAGTTGTGTTTACGTGCCTGCTTTCTGTATATTGCATGGTCGATATTTGCTGGAAGAAGAGTCTTATAAGATATTTGTGAGGCTATTTGTGCTCTACAGGAGGGTTGAGCAACTAAGGGAACATGTTATAAGATAGTCTGTAGGGCTAGTGCGGTGGACGAGGTTCTTGCCTCTATAGGGCAAGACAAAAAAAGAAACACCAACTGGCTGGGGGAGAAGCAGGTGAGAGATTTATCGGGGGCCACTAAAAATATAAAAGGTTCTATGAGGAACGAAGAAGTATTATAATCAAAGAACAAATAACAAATAACAAAGGAATAAGTCAAATTATTAGAAATAAGTATATTGTAACGAGAAAATAAAAATGAAAACAAAGTATATTGTAACGAGAAAATAAAAATGAAAACAAAGAATAAGGATGATACAAATAACTATGGCGCAAATTTAGACAAAATATATGCATAACAATCCCGTAACAGTCTGCATCCGTGCAATGCCAATGTGACACATAACGCGTATCTTGTGTTTTGGGCTTATGTATTTAAGGAGGCCCACGATTGGGTGAAAAGTTGTATATACCATCATCACAAGGCCAATAACACAATGGAGATTTTGAGACTTGAGGGATGGGGTGGGGGGAGTGCAGCCAGTCCCCTTCTGGTTCCCTATGCGTACTGGCATGATAGGTCTAACATCCATTGAACAAATCAGAATGAATAGGAGAAAGGTGTAATCGCCAGTAATGCTATATACAGGGGACGATAACATTAACATTGGTTTTTTGGCAAAATCAGCATTGACCAAATAATTGGACAAGGCTTTGTGGAGTTGAATCAAATTGCTAAAATGTCAAATGTAGCGTGCGAAAACCTAAAAATTGCACTGTGGTTTTTTGGTTGGTCAGTGGGTCATGGTATAAACAACATGGATTGTGCAACATGTAGATGAGACTCAGATGAAAGTAAATCATTAGTATATGGACCCAGGGTAATGGCGGTTCTGGAGAAATGACAGATATTCTGTTCTTTAAGGCATATATAATATCCTGCGCATGCTGCAGTCAAGACTGCAATAGTTCGCTGCAATCCTGGTTAAGTAAATTGTCTACAGCAGCAGCATTATAATTAAATTATTCATACACTTGACAAACCGAGACATGGTAATTCCAATTGTAGCTTCGGTCTTGATATTCATCCACAACATTCTCTGCTGCTCCAACATCTATTGCTAATAAATTCTGCATCGCTTTAGTTACATCTGGTGACTGATTCAATATTTTCTGCTCCTCACAGTAGATATGCATATCTATGCTCTAGAAGCTCTTGCATGAACCATAGCTATATGGCCTACGAGTCGCATCTGTAATGTATCTGATGTGTATGCACTAAGAGATCTTTCAAGAAGCTTGGAGTCCAGAATGAATTTATCTTGTCATAGTTATGAGGAGTTATTGGGTTAATTTGGTTGTAACATTAGATAGTAACTTATATGGGATTATTAGATCAGTTTAGTAGTTAGCATAATTATGTCTCTTCTTTATGAAGTAGCTTTAGGATTTTATTTTCGTATAAATACCGATATACTCAGCACTCATTGTCAGAGTCGAATATTCTTCAATTTTGGGTTGTGCCAGCGGCCGTGTGTGCCTACGCAGACCTCTGCGCCAGTGAAGCAACTCCCTTCCCCCCCCCCCCCCCCAATTCCCTTTTTCTTTCTAATCTTCCAATCTCCCTACATCAGTTTGGGTGTGCTCTTTCCAAAAGGAGACATGGGATTCTAAACAATTTCATTTATGGTTTTCTCTTCTCCAAGATATACCTTATTGTGGGATGATATGACGAGAGAGGTAGAATTCTGTGAGAGATGAGCAGTATTGATTGTTGTACAGATTTGACTGCAAAAGAATGGCTCTACTGCATAGGATATCAAAAGAGAGGTAAGGAGGTGTGATAGGAATTCAGGAGTATGACATGGAAGTTTTATTCCGGACGTAATTTTCATTAGCCAGGCTTCTTTTAAGATTCTAGCTGTGTATAACTGGGTTATGTAGGTGATAGGGAAGGAAAAATACACTAGCTGTAAGCAAGTGGCGCATGTCCTTTAATATTCAAACCTTAGTTGCACAAAGCGGGGGCGGGGGCGGGGGCTGGTGCAGGAGCGGGGGTGGGGGCGGGGAAGCGTAAGCACCAAGAAGAATCTGAGGTTGGGAGCGGCTTGAATAAATAAATGCGTAAAGAGTATTATCATTTGTTTAGCATAGTTTACATAGATAGCAACAACAGACAAGGAGACTTTAAGGACTTGAAGGAAGAGAGAAACTAGGAATTGAGTTGAAAAGAGCTTGATTTTTCATGTATTCTATCACTTGTTCCATGCATCTCTATCCAACTAGCGGGATCGAGTTCCCATCTTAGCTTGGGACAAGATCCCATGGAGCTCCTAACTTGGGATCGCAAAAGCGAGTTTCCGAGAGAGAAACGTCACCATATTAGGAGTTTCCTACAACTAAGATTCAAACATGGTCAAGGGTTGGCCAAGGACGCCCATGTCTTTTTGATATATTCTAGATCTGATTGGGAGACTCTAGAATCCTTGCTTTATAAACTACAACCCTTAGAGAACAAGGAATATATTCCCGTAAGGTAACTACCTTTAAGGTGTAAAAACCCTTCACAAGTCTAAGCTATGTCTATTTTTTACTTTCTACCTGCTTTCTCGTCTTGTTCAGAATTGCATCTCATGCGAATTCTGACTTAAGGATCGGAGATTTCCCGTCAAGCATTGCTCCTGTGTGCTTTGCAGATCTGTTTGTGTGCTCGTCTGGTCCTATCCTACTTTTATCTATAACATTTGATGCCCTCCGTGGGACTCGACTAGCAAACAGATTTAAAGGCTCAATCCATTCAAAGCCATTGTCTTTAATGTCGCTTGGATTTTTTGCTGCCATGAGGAAGCTCATGATGGAGGCAGTATCCAGAGATCCCTATAAAAAGTATCAATTTACAGAACACCATATTGCCATTATATTAGTTTAGCTAGTGTCCACGCAACCCTTCTTGAGTCCTATCATCATCCGCACACATCACAAGATATCCACTGACTACAATCCACGTGATCTCATTCTCATGTAAAAAAGCCGTCCAAAGCCACAACCAAATCCCCCAGATCGGCATCTTTTTTGAGTATCAGCATTCTCGTCGAGAATCATTAAGCTACGATGGTGCCACAAAATTAGAACCTAAAATATATGTACCGCTTCCCTTTGGCGATTGCTTGCGAATCACAACTCACTAGGAATCTGCAAGAAGTCGATGTGCATCAGTTTTGCATAACATGGTCACAGAATGTTTCTCGCTTCTGAGAAACTTTCCAATGCACCAATAGGATTCAACTTAGCTGGTCTTCAAACCTCGTCACAGACCTCCATTTTTTTGGCAAGCATACAAGGACTTGCCTCTTTCTACAAATACAACTTCGGTGCAAGCCTCAGCTGGTCTAAAAAGACAAGCCTCACCATTAGGATTTCAACTCAGCTGGTCTAGAAAGACCATGTCGGTGCAAGCCTCTCTTGTGTTAGAACTTGAGGATGACAAGCTGATCTCTCGTTTGACCAAAGCTTTAAAGCTTGGCAATTATCTCTAACAGACCGCAAGTCTATCCCCTTGGACTCCTGTGCCTAGTTCAAAAGTAGCTAGCAAGGCTCGGGCGTCATCTATGCAGAGCTCGGCTAATCATTGCAATGGCTCTCACGATAATAGTAAAGCAGACTTTGTGACACCGGATTTTACCAAAGCAAACCGGCGTTTCTTTTAAGGCACCATCTTACTAGAAAGGATCTGTTGTATGCATGATACTTTCCCTTCTACGCTACGAGAGAGCACATCTTGTATGATACCAATATTATTGGTATTTAATGACTAGCAACTACATTGTACATGGCATCTCACACCTCAACTTCCAGCTTCACCTGCTCACATATGCTTCATGTTCATTTTCCCATGGTGAGGTGTTTTTCATCATTGCGTTCTACAGTTGATCATTGTCCACACGGTTGTATGGCACCATGCACATCAAGTATTACCAGGCCCTGCTGTGCATTGTGTCCGTGATCAGGCCAACCTGGTAAATGGTTTTGACACTCAGAGTCACTGCCTCTACTAATACCTACACTGTTGCGCTTTTGTCACTCATGATGTAACAACTTACTCGTGGATATTACACTTATACAGTTCCACACTTCCTATAAGGTGGAAGTCTCTCCAAATTTTGACTCGAGTCACAACTTTGGAACATCTCCACAAGAATAGGTGTTGTTATGCGTTGTTCTCATTTGTTTACAACTGCAAAACGACGCCTGACATCCAAGGGATCCTTGTGTTTTGGCATCACTGGGATCCTTCTTGCTATTGTGGAATGTTTGCGCCACTTCTTGAAGTTTCTGGCACATTGTTGTGTCTTCAAGAGCAAAATGCAGAAGCAACTCAACAGTAGTTGCGTCGGTGACCTTCAGTCTTCCAAAGTTTTGGATACCATAGCAGTCTGGTGAATGCATACTTTGGCATATTTTTGTCTACATGGCTGTCACTCATTTCACATCCTTGTAGCCATGGGACACCCTACAAAAGAAACAGCAACAAAAGTATATCAGCACTTACACTCTTCATTGGATCCGTTATGATATCCTAATAGCTGCTATAAATACAGTTGTACAGAGGATTCTGGCCATCATACTTGCAACAGAGGAGGATTTCCCAATTTCAGTTATATTGCACTCATGGATGATTAGAAGTGCTTCACAAGTTATGTGATTCAGACACTGCCTTGAGCAAGGGTCTTTAAGCAAAGCAAAACATATTGAGAGCACCCTCACGCTGTCGGTGACTTTGTTTTACTATGGCTTCTACTGAAGTGCCTTTATCCGCCATCTGATCCCTCAACCATTTTGCTGTAGTAGGGTTTGGAGCCTTCCCCTTGCAGATTTGTGACTTGCCCTGTGCAACGTAATTAATTAAGCGTCCATTATCATAATGGTTGCAACATTGCTAAGGCATGCACACACCTTTAGACGTAGATAAGTTTATCAGGCACTTCTGGTGGCGCGCTGATGGGGGTGCATTAAAGGGAGGAAGGTTATAAAAACTGTAGAACACAACTTAGAAAATGAAGTAAACAGGGAGCTTTGGAAATGAAGTGACAGAGATTAATTTCTAGAAATAACTTCGCATCTGTCCTACAATAACTCCTTCCATCACTTTATGTATATGTGTATATATATATATATATATGGCCTCTCTAGTGCTCTTCACTTTCCTTACGTCATGATCCTTCCAATCAATACATGAACTGAAAACTAGGTGCTGCATACACGCATAAATATTCACTATTGTGCATATTAATCTCTTTTGGTTCAAAGTACTATTGTGGATAATTTCACCAATCAGTCCAAGTTCTTAGAAATTAGAATCCAAGTGAATCCTACACTGCATCATCCTCCCCAGGTAAAAAAGAACTCGTCCAAGAGTTTTTGTCCAATTCACCTTGAGATGCTGTCAACTCTTGGATGTTAAAGGTGGAGTGATTATTCTTATTGGGAGGGAGCTCAATCTCGTAATCGTTGTCATGTATTGTCTTTAGAATTCGACATGGCCTGATCTTCTTTTTCTTAAGCTTGTTTTAAGAGTCTATAGGACAACGTTCTTTCCTCAAGTAAACCTACAGAAGATCACCTTCGTTGAAGACCTTTACCTGCCAATGAATACTGGCAGCTTGCTTGTACTTCTTAAAACCCTCTTCGAGCTTCTTTTTGACTTCATCACTAATCCTTGCCATTGTAGCAGCAAAATCTCCGGCTTTCTGATGTCACATGGGGGATTAGTAATAGGTATCAAGGTAATGAACCCGACTCTTCCCGTAGATAATTTCAAAAGGACTCTTCCGGGTAGAACAATTCGCAAAGCAAGTGTGGAATGGGTCATATTTTGGGCCTCTTTGCAGCTATATTTCTAAACAAATTTCCCGAGGTCGGATTCAGCAGTACAGTTTGTCCATCCGTTTGTGGGTGATATGCACTAAAAGCGCAAATTAGTATGGTCATTCTCCAAAAATGACTTCGGAATTTGGTATCCCTATCCGAGACAATGGACTTGGGAACTCCGTGATGCTTAATAACCTCCTTGAAATGAAGAGAAGCAACATATGAAGCATCAATAGTCTTCTTACATGGTATAAAAGTGCCATTTTCGGGAAGTGATCAACAACCACAAATATGGAGACATTATATCTTTGAGAGCGTGCCAGACCATCCCAAAAACCCGTACTAACATCTTCCCAAGGAGCATTCAGACCTGGTAGTGGAATATAGGTACTGGCGTTTTGAGCTTGTCCCTTACAAGTTTGGAAGATTCGACACTTCCTCACCTAGTTTGTTACATCTCGATACATTCCAGGCCAGAAGTACTTCTCCTTCACTAGATACGTAGTCTTGTCTCGTCCAAAATGTCCACCTCATTGAAGCTCCTTAATGATGTATCTAATGTAGCACTTTGGAATGCATAGCCGAGTAACCTTAAAGAGAAAATCATCTTGGAGAAGATAATCACCAGGGTGTCCCTTTTTACGAAGTTTTGTAACTTTAGCAAGTTCCTCATCTGCAGCGTGCATTTCTCAAATCGCATCAAATCCTTCAAGTTGCATGACCATACAGTTAAGTAAAGCAACCCTCCTACTAAGAGCATCCGCGACTTGGTTGCTTTTTCCACTTTTATGCTTTAATAATCATCATATGTGTACTCTTGTTTGCAGACTTCCTTGATTGTTGATGTGCTTGGGAGCTTCATGATCTGAACTTAGAACGAATTCCCTTTGAATTAGGTATGATTGCCAATACCGATGGGCTTGCTCTATTAACTAAAGTTCCACATCGTAATTAGAACAATTTTCCTTGCTTCCTTGAGTTTTTCACTGAAAGGCAAAGGGGTGACTCTCTTGGCTAATCTATCAATGCCAATACAAGAGGCATCACAATCAACCTCAAACACCCTCTCAAAATCTGGCAAAGCAAGCACAGGAGGGCTGGACAGCTTGTCTTTCAATAATTGAAAACTCTTTTAAAGCCTCCATTTGTCCATATTTCAAGAAAGAGTATCTCTATCTCTTGTTTCTCATTCCCATTCATTTGTTCACTTGAATACCCCCTTCTTCATACAGCTTGTCAAGGACACTGATAAAGTGTGGAAATTTCGTATGAAGCTGCTGCAAAACGATGCCAATCCATGGAAACTTCTCACCTTTTGCAAGCTCCACGGTGTAGGCCATTGTTGGAGCCTTAATCTTCTCATCAACTTTAAGCCCTGTGACCAACGATATAAAGCCTATGAAAGCTAGACTATCCGTCATAAAAGAACACTTTCTGAGGCTAACACAAGTTTTTTAACGTTGTGAAGTGGTTAGAACAGCCCCAATACCCTATGTGATCTCTCTTATTCTTGTTAACAACAATATATTTCCAATGAAAGGCCGAAGAGTTTGGTTCATTTGCAGCACTGGATGAACAAAAAGGCATAACAAGCCATTTGTATGAGCCTTCACGTGTCTTGATAGCAGTTTTTCATTCGTTACCGCGTTTGATGCGAATTTGATGGTAGCCACTTCGAAGATCAATCTGTGAAAACACCTTCGCACTAACAAGAATGTCAAGCATATCCTCGCTCACAATCGGAAATCAAAGGTCGAAGCGGGCGCAGCCGTCTCACGTATATAACAGTGATCCTGTTGATAGCACAGCTGTCCACACACATCCTCCATGTTCCATCTTTTTTTGGAGTTAACAAAGCTGGCACTGCACAAGGACTCACGCTCTCCTTGATATTGCCCTCATTCAACAACTCCAGATCTGCCCACTCAGCTCCTCATGTTCCTTAGGGCTCATATGGCAGTAAGCTTTATTAAAGAGGCTAGAGCTGGAATAATCAATTTGGTGTTTTAAACATCGCTTAAAGGTGGAAGTCCACTAGGCAGCTTCTTCGGTGAGACGTCCTTAAACTCCTCTAAAAGTTGTTACTAACTAGGCACATAAAAATTCTTGTCAACCTGTTTAGGAAACAGCATGCATGTGATGTCAGTATCTTGCTTTCTTTCAAAAACTTTGACAATGTGAGAACACTGCTACCCTCCTCTTGAGAAGACTAAGGAGCTTTTTCTTCCTTACTAGGCAAAAGAACAATTTCTAATTTCCACATCCAGAAAGTGTCAGTGTTTTTTTGGCTATTATGAGTAACATGTCTATCATATTGCCATGGTACTCCTAGGAGTATGTGACACACGTCCACATCACAGCAAACTTAATCATGATTATTTTTTCCCATTAAAAATGAAACAAAGAGGTTAAGCTTTCTCGTTACCTTTCTTGAACCACGTAATCTGGTAGGGCTTTGGACGAGGCATGGTATGAAGTTTGAGCTTGTTCACCATATTCTTTATCACCGAAAGCCACTACTTGCCTTTTGGACATCCACTGTAACGAGGACCAATCTGGCAACATCTATAGCATGCATTTGCAGTGCTTGTGCAAATGGGCTGTTTTCCATTGCGAGGTATAGGGACTGTTTGTGCAGGATTCTCTGAAACAGTCCCGCTTTTCAAGTTAAGATTCCAAGCACGTGAAGATTCATTTTTGGCAGAATGGTAGAGGTTGCGACCATCTATGATCTTGTTGCAAAAGTACGAGTACACTTAGCCTCTACTTGTTAAGGCTAGTTGGTACACGTCATTAACCCTCCAAAGCCTATGCAATTCAACTTCATCACGAATAGTAAATGTCAAACCACCAATCTAACTAAGCCATTAAGTTGCTCCTCACTTTCTTCGATATTGTTATGGGCCATGAGTTTGTAGAACTCTTTGGTGTAGTGCACTACATTTTGGATTCTTGATGTAGGTTGTTAATTGGGAGCGGGCAGATTGCCCAGAATCTGGTGGAGGAAATTTCTCCTTGGGCCTCCACTTTATCTTCTCCCAAGAAGTGTTCTAAGACTCTCCTTTCCGAAGTCTCATTTCTTGAACCTTATCCCACCATGCTGAAGCATAACTATGCAGCCGTGTAGCCACAAGATTGACACGTTGATTTTTTTAGGGTTTCCTTGTGCTCGAAGAATTTCTCTATGGCACTAAGCCAATCGGGAAACTCTTCAGGTTGTATAAGGCCATGAGATTCTGGAAAATAAACCTTGAAAGTGTTGAAATCACGAGGAACCCTCCTGAACCTTTGGTACGATTATTGGCAAAGGGGTTTACGTCAGATTCGTCACTAGAGTCACCATGGCTTGATCAACCATGCTCACTGCGTTCTTGACGCTCAAGTCTCATAGTAAGTTGCTCTACTTGTCTTCCTAGTGCTTGAATTTCTACACCTCAGTGATCTCTCAGATCACCTGTGCCATAGTTACAAAGTCATCCATTACCTCGACGTTCCGCCATAGTGAAGAGACAAAAGGCTGTCCAAGAGTGTAGCCCAAGCTCTGCTACTAGATGATGGGGGTGAACTAGAGGGAGGAAGTGTATAAAAACTCAAGAGCATAACTTAGAAATGGAGGTGACAGGGAGCTTTGGGTGACCAAGTAGCATAGACATATTTTTTAAATAAAGGCTTTGGAGGGCTCTTAACTTTCTGACTTTCCATACATCATAATCGTTCCAATCAATGCATGAACTGAATAGTACATGAACTCACCGGATACATACATAACCATTTACTACTGTGCATATTAAATTGCCGTAGTTCAAAGCATTAATGTCGATAACTTCGCAAATCATTCCAAGTTATTTGAAGTTAAAAATCCACTAAATCCTGCATTGCATCTCACACATACTAAAATAATGTTCGAGTATTTATGGAACTATTCGTAGTGTCCTACTCTACAATCGCCTTCTGCTTAAATAACTCCGGGATTCATGCCCACGGCTCAACAACGCAATAAATCTGCAGTAGCTTCTAAAAGGATGACTAATTCGTCATGCACACTGCTCCAGTAGCTTTAAGTCACCCTTGTGCTTATAGCAACAGTTGATTGCATCATGCAGACTTGCTCGCATGGCTTCCCTATTACTCGCTCTCAGCAGGGGGTTTTCACTGCCTGAATAGTTCCCCATCATGACAGTCTCTTCTTATTGCGCCAAAGAAGAAATATCCCTGCCAACACTTCACTTATAATGTTCGACCTCTTTCTAACTATAACTAACGCTACATAATTTTTCTGTTGTCGCCCCTACTTTTGCTACCATTACCCTAGTGTTCCAAATTTAAATTATTATGGCATTTTTAAAGTTTTGATGTCTTGTGTATGCACGCGCACACTCATTACGTGTTCCTTGTTCAGCCACTTCCATGCGCACGCACATGTAATTTCTATAGACACGAGGGATATTCCGGCGCCCATGTCTCCGTCACATAACTACATTTTGCATCGCTCTTGTGTGCATTACCCCATCAAATACTACATTTCATAGCCCAGTGGCCTGCTCACTATTGCTTCTGGTGCAACATTTGATATAACCTCCCTCTATAGCCCAAGGTACAATAATGGTGCATGGGGTCTTGGTTTGTCGGGATTATGGAGTTCAACTATTCTAGGACAGAAAAAACAGCCTCCATCTTGCTAACGGCTGCCCAAGAGTTTCGCCCATACTTTTAGTTGCATCCCATTATGCTTATTACAGACCCGCCACTTGACAGGTCATGCAGTAACCACGGGCAAGAAGATGATGTATATCTATACATGTGTGGAGTCCAATTTTAGTCCCTCGGCCACCCAAGCGGGCAAGCTCACGAAGCTCAAACTAGTCAAGTGACAAGCCAAGTGGACGAACTGACGAAGCTCAAACTAGTCCCTTGGCCAGATAAGTGGACCCTTGGGCAGCCAAGTGGATGAACTCCCGAAGATCAACCGATTCCATTGGCCAACTGAGCGGACGAGCTCCCCAAGTTCAAACTAGTCCATTGGACCGGAAAATCAACAAGCTTATGAAGCTCAAACTAGTCCATTGGCCAGCCGAGCAGATGAGCTTCCGAAGTTCAACCGAGTCCCTCGGCCAGTCGAGAGGACGAGCTCCTGAAGCTCAACTCCCTCCCGGAGCTCTTGACTCTAGTCCCTTGGCCATCAGAGTGGACGAGCTCCCGACGATCAATTTTTGTCCCTTCGGCCAGCCGGGTGAATAGGCTCAATTGGCCCAAAAAGACTTTTAAATAGCCCAAAATTGACTCAAAAGGGCCTAAAATAAATAAAGAAGTCCATCACGTGTGGACAAGCTCAAATGGCCTAATATACTAAATCCACTCCACGTGAAGGGCTCCAGTAGTCCCAAATTCCGGAGAATGGGGAGCTCGGATGCGCTTATGCTCCACTTTTTATCCAACAACACATGTAGGTTATATCAGCGTCCTCTCTCTTTTGGCCATTGGAGCAAAAGCATCCAGGGTAGAGCTAAGATTACTTCCTTGTTCTGAAAAAATAAACTACCAGTAAGCGAGTGACACGTGTCCTTTTAATTGTCAAACACGGTCAAGGGTTGACCATGGATGTGCATGTCTTTTAGGTATATTCTAGATCTTATTGGAAGAATCTAAAATCCTTGTCTCAGTAAGTTGTAGAATAAGGAATACACTCACTTAAGGTAACTATAACTAAGGTAATTGATCCCCACTGCAAGGAAATAGCCTTCCTAGCTCCCTATAAATACCCTCACGAGTCTATGGTATGCCCAACCTGTACTCTCTACATGTTTCCTCTTGTTCAGAGTTCCATCTCATACAAATTCTGACTTAAGCATCGGAGTTCCCTAACTTGTACTCTCTACATGTTTGCTTGTGTTCAGCTTCGTGGATCTGTTCGCTTGCTTGTCTGGTCGCTTTTGTTTTTTCATCCACAACAGTAAGTAATCCATTACATTTCTCGCACTGAGAAGTTGGCATATCCTTCTCAAGGGTATTTTGAGTAGTTTTTCGACACATCCAACTTACCCAGATTCATCCCTCTTCATGTTTGCAGGAGCCCAAGAGTTTATGCACTATCTAGGTAGTCCTAAACAAGATGATCTGCAAGAACCCCCCATATCGTAGAGTGAAACAAGACACAGTTATCCTACAAAGAATGAACAAGACGTGAATGGATCATTGAAGAAAATCCTACAAATTTTAATTTCCCTCAGCCTATGAAACGAAGATTAGATGACTAAAGCTAAAGTATCCTTTCTTCTCACTCTCTTTTCCTGGGCTAAGGGGGTTTACACCAATCAAGCCTATCGTGAGTTTTTGGATGGTTTAGCCAATTGGATAGTTTCTTGAGCTAATATAGGGATTCTGGGTTGTGGCTCCCTTTCTGGCCTGTTCTGTCTAATAGAATTTTACTCGTTACAAGATAGAAGTTAAAAAGATTTCATCTCCACCCATCCAGTGGTACAAGCTAATATGCACTTGAGCAAAGCCAATTGTTTAAACAACGTCCAGTTTCTGAAAGTGGCAACTATAGAATAGAAAGCTCCTTCACATGTCAGGTCACGTGATTTCTACTATGGATAATTAGTTGGCCGTAATTAGGAATATGAAGGCAGAGGGAACTTTTCAAAGGCATTTAGGAAGAATGGAAATTTCTTTTGATACATGCAAGAATAATGAACTAAAAACTTTGTTGGAATTGCGATATGATTAGTAGCCCAGTGTTGATGACCAGAGCTAGACTCGACAGTGGTAGGGGCCTTAAGAACGCTCCCTGCTTGTATGAACCAAATAGAAAATGTACGTAGTAAATGAGGACGCAGAGGTTTAGAAAGGCTCCAGCCTGGTCATCAGGCACTTTAGAAAAAATATATTAAGAGTCAGCCTGAGAAGAAGATAATCTGTTGCATTCACCACCATGATCCAGAGGGAAACAACCATGCAGAACAAGTTCTACTTTATGACGTGCCCCAAAGTATACACTTTAAAGACCTGTATTAGCAGTTGCATGGTCAATGCAATGGGTCCATATAGTATCTGCTTTGCAAGAAGGCTGAAGGAACAGATACCAAAGGAAACCTCCCCTGTGGTATATACTGAAGGAATATAATGAGCCATCACTGTACAATGACGGTCCACTTTCGTAGCTGTTCATAAGCTTGTCTCAACGTCGGAGAAGGATTTTGAGAAGAACCTGTGAGTGAGTTTTGTCATGCTTTGAGTACAACTTACTAAGAATTTAGACATTCGATCTTTTTTAATTAATTTTTGAAGTTGCCAAAATCTAAAGTTCAATCTGCATGAATTGCCTATAATTCAATCCATGATACAGACCAGCAAGAGGCATCTCTCCCTTCTTGGTTTAGTAAAACTATTTTGCTTTGTTCGTAAGTAGTTATCTGATATCTGTTGTTCTAGGGTTGCTCGTATTGCTGCTGACTTAGTGGTTTCACCAAGAATCTATCCATATTCTCGTAGCCTCGATAAACAAGAAAGAAGGGGGCGTTCCTAGTAATGATACTGTCTAATTTGCAAGGCCCCAAGTGAAACTTTTATAGTTTGAGGTTTCAACTGCAACTGGACGTTTTTTATAGCAGAAATATTAGAGCAGATACACAAAAGTTGAAGTTTTAATTTCTAAATCTGGAGAGATAATCTTTTCTTCATTGGCGTCTTGATTCTCGTGCAAAGATAAAGATAAAGGGAAAGGGTCAATGGCAAATTTTATTGTTTCCGAGCGTCCCATATCCTGATTATTGTTCATTACTGTGGTACATCTCTCTAATCTATAATGTCAGCATAACTTCTAATTGCACATATGGAAGTCTAACATTCTATATTGTGATCCCAAACTTGTTCCACAAAAGCTATATTTAGCACAACTTTTTTTCAATTTCTGTTCAGCAATCTCATCTTACATTTTCTTTTATGGTGTTCTGGCACTTCCATCATGTCTCCTTGTCCCTACTCAACTTTTGGATCCTTATTTGACATGTGTCCAGATTGTTGGATCGTATAGGTTTGAGACTTTGACATACCTGCACCCACATTTATGTCACAGTCACAATGGCAAGGGTCATACATTGGAAAAAGATGCAACGTTAGAAAGCATGACATCCCATATATCCTGTTGCTAACAAGATTCTCAACTTGAGAGAATGTGGAACTTTGGAATAGATCTCGAAGAAGCACCCAACAATGTTGGAAAATTGTATTTGGTGGCTTGTGAGACAACGACAAGTATTGATGGCAGCTGTGATTTGTTGATAAAGGCTCAACCTACAGCTACTATACTAAGACTCGGTATCTAGTTTTCTATGAGGGACATAAAGTTGTACTGCAGGCAAGCTTAAAGATCATTCTATTCAACTTCCCTGCCCCTTCTAGTTTATGCCCAGATCTAAGAGTAAGAATTGTCTCTTTTACACGTCAATGAGTCTCTTTTATGCAACACTTTGTTAGAGCAGGAAACCAGGTAGAAGTTGGGGGGTGATGCTTATTGCTCAGATGGTACTGTAAGAAAACTCTTGAAGAGGTTTGATCAATGCGAAGCACCTATATCTATAACCTCGACACTGTTCAGAAAAGGTGCTTTAGTGGAGTGAGGCTGATTCTGTATCGGCCAACGCATGAAAAAATTATTTATTGCAACTACTAATTAATGCACAATAAATTAAAGCTTACAGAAAGCAGCCATGTCTAGACTGTCAGAAACTCTAAAATCCACTCGGCACCTCTTTCTTTGGTGGGCATCACGTATCTTTTCTTTATCCTCTCCATTCCATGTCTCTTCCTCCAGCGGTGATCTGAGGGTAGCTAGGTGGTTCAAGTTTCCTCTCTTGACGTCAAGACAAAGATGATGAAAGTTTAAGTAGGAAGGTAGTAGAAATTTCCACTTTCGGCTAGATGGTTGATTAAGTTCAGAATGCTAGTTTGTCTCATGGAGCATTGAAATTGACAATCCACTGAAGTGAACTAATTGAATTTGGTATGCCAGTGCTATCTACAACAATTTTCTGTTGTTTTCATTTGACTAGTTTTGGGAGCTGAACTTTATGCCAACTGTACCAGTCACTTGAGCTTCTCTAAGTGTAGCTAGGCAGTTCAAGTTTTCTCTCTTGACATAAAGACAAAGTTGTATGAATGTTCAAGTAGGATGGTTGATGATGTTCAGAGTGCTAGTTTTGTCTGATTGAGCATATAAGTTGACAATCCCTGCAAACTGAACTCACTGAATTTGTTATGCCAGTGCTACCTACCACAATATCCTTTTGCTTTCGTTTGACTATAGTGTTGGGAGCTGAACTGTAAGCCAACAGTACAAGTCAAATGAGCTTCTCTTTTCTGCACGTTTGTGTGCTCAACCTTATGCACTTAATGCATTTGCGAACCTATTTGTCATTTTTTCCCTTACTATCAGTTCCTTTCACTAAATTCACAATGATTACTAGTTAGATCAACGGATATCCAAGAAAGGGGAACCAATATATACATATATATAGTTTTGGTCGTATTGCAGAATCTGATATTCTCTCATGCACACCCACACAGGCCCATGCAATCGCTCTTTGATATGTGAGCATGTTGCTCAACTTGTGATATCTCCTTTGCCTTTTTATCTTAGCACCTGATTGAATATTTGCTGTTGGTTGCAAATTGTGACAACACTTCCTTCTTTTGGACTTAGCTTGCCAATATTATATGGGGTGAGTGGGGGAAAATGACGAGCATATTGTACCATATCCTGATGGAAGTGAGGAGAAATCTCCAGGACTGGGCAGATATCACATTGGCAATGGATGGGCTCAGGAAGCTTCTAGATTTAAACCTTCTGAACAGAATAAACCTGCTGCTGCAACTGATTATTATGGGGGTAAAGTAGGAAGGAAAACCAAATTTGAGACAAATGAAGGTCCTCCTGCCACAGGAGATGGCATGGTCTCATGGCCTGAGTTGTCCTTGTCAACTGCAGCAAAAGCTGAACAGGGATTTACTGGAGCTGAACCATCTAAGAGCTTAACTGAAACTTCAAAGTGTGATTCCTCGAGAGGTGGTGCAAATATCAGCTTTGGGCTAAATATTGAACAACCCATCTACTAATAGTACGTTACAAGTTCTAATTTTATTTTTACCTTTTAACAGAAGAAAAAGCTGGACCTGATTATTGTTCTGCAGAGGAAAGTGATTTTGTTGACTATGGCTGGGCTAATGTCGGAAGCTTCGATGATCTTGATTTCAGGTAACCAGAATGTTACTGTATTTCACGATTTTGATTGTGGTCTAACTCGTACCTGAAATTTGGAAGCTGGCAAATACAAAAGGCTTAAGCATAATCGAATTTTCATGCTTTGCCAGCTTTTTTGTTCTTTTGATATTTAATTATCTGTGAGATATTGGAAAACTTTACAGTTAAGCAGGACCTTCAGGTAACCAGGTGGTTTTGGAGTCAAATATCGAAGGCTGACTCCAAAACCACCTGAATCCGAAAGATTGGGATGTGGGTCTGAATCTTTTTTTTGGGCTATCCTCCAGTAAGATAGTCCTCTTTCATGCAGCTCGCTGATAACCAGACACTTCTTTTACATATAATTCAAGGTACATAATGAAATTATTCATATACTTGGCTTACTAAGCTCAATACAAAATGGCGATGGAATTGTTAGCTTAATTATCACATAGATATGTCTTAGTAAATTTATGCACCAACCTGAGAAGCAACTTTGTACAGAAAAATTCATACTAGATTGGTATGTAAGACAGGGAAGTCAATCATATTACATATCTAGATTCAGCTCTGCCTGACATGCATTCATGAACCCATCTATACTATATAGAATTCCCTACCTAACAAAGCAGAAGCAGAAGATAAGTTTTCCTTGAGATATATGTCATCGTGGCATTTAGATTCACTTGAGAGATCAAATAGCTCAACTCTGTTACCTAGTGTCACATGATATACTTTGTTTGCCAGAATTAGATTGGTAGCCAATAATGACTGAAATTTTCCTCTACTAACATTAGAATGTTCTAATGAATTTACATTCTGAGGTGTAATTCATGGTTAGTATTACGATAGTTCAGATGGGATAACATCATCTATCTGAGCAACATCCTTACGAGTGGTATTTTGCAGCAATGTGGATCAGATGTTTACACATATAGATAGTGCGCACGAGCTCTGGCCGGCATCCAAAGATGGGACTAGTAGCCCTGGGAAGTCGATTCCTTTGGCTATAGACTCGCCAGGTTCGGGTTTAGGCGCATCTAGGAGAACGTCCGAGCTTCTTGAATCTAAAGCACAATGCCAAGACCAGATCTGGACCCCTGGCGATGAGAAAATGAGTAATTTTTCATCTCTAGCTCCCAAGAATGTACAGCCAAGCACGAAGCACATGGAAAGAGCTGGAGGTAAAGTTAAGCTCTTAGCACAGGACAAGGTACAAACTGTTGGTAATCATTGTAGTTTTCTTTGTGCATTGGATTACACATCCTGCAACGCAAGTTGTTAATGAAGAACACACTTCAATTAAAGAAATATAATTCAAAAAAGAAAGAAGAGAAAAGAAAAGCTTTCACTCGTTTGTTAGCTTTCACAGAGGACTTTGGAAATGGTTGGGAAGACTGTGGAATGTAATGCTCATTTGGAAGCTGGAATTGTCACAATCCGAAATGAATTCACAGACAAGGTAATTTTTTTACCCACTACTTTCTTAAGACCTAGTACTCTCCCTATAAACTCCCCTATTTGGTCAGATTGGTTTCTTAAATTGTTTTCCATGTCATGTAGTTTTCTCTTAATAGTTTTCTCTTAAATGGGCTTGGTGTTGTTCTGGCCTATTTAACTAATCTTATTACAGATAGAAGAATAGTAAATTTTACCTTCTGGGTGATTTATACTTCTATGCACTAACTCTCTTGACTAGTTTCTTGTCCTTTGAATAAGTTAGACCAATCATAGTTCCCGTGATCAAATGGCAGATTGGGAACCATCATAAAATAGGGAAAAGTTTGGTCCACTTTTCTTGAAACGCCACTCTATGAAGAAGTATGTGTACCTAAAGAAACAGAATTGGTCACCCTTGTTTGAGCTGGATGGCAAACTCCAATTAATGTGAGTCCTTTTCGGCCTCTGGTCTTGGGACTTCTGTAGATGGGAAACTTTAATGAAGTAAAAATCGGATAAAAATAAAACTTTCAATTAATGAGTAATCAATGTTATAGACTGCGCGCCAAAGACAGAAGATAACTTGTACCAACGAATCGATTGACGTAATGGAAGCAGGGGCCTCTATCGGTAGGAGGCAAAAGCAAAGCATTCACAGAATATGTAGAAAGAGAAAAGATAAATGACTTGAAGTCAAGTTATGTTGTTGAGTTGTATTTTGATGATGATTTCCCGATAATCCTTCTTCCTCCTTTTATTGCATTTCCTCATAACTTTTTGCTTCAGTCTGCTTACTTCGACTTTTTTTCAAAAAGAAACTGTCCGTCTATATCTTTCAAAACCGTTACTGTCAATCTTTTCTCTCTTATCGATAGCTGTACCAATTTCCGTTCAGGCCCTTTAACACGAATTATCCACGTGCTGCTAAAACCAGCATGATTATATCGTCATTAATGATGCATTACTCCTTAACTGTCCTTATTTTACCAGCACTTTTACTCGGTCTTCCCCATGCACAGGTGTCCATAACTCATTGGCCACAGCTGAGCTAATATTTTTACATATCAACATTGCCCCCCTTGACTCATGTGAACCTTGTTAGTACAAGTCAGTTCGATTTTTCGTGCTGGCAGTTCAGGGGAAGCACCGGCACCGGGTGCGCGTCAGACGCGGGTGCACGTTGGGTGCGGCATGGGTGCGTACGGGGTGCGTGTCCAACATTAATTAATATTTCAAATAGTTTTCTAAATTTGGGGTGCGGCTTGGACACGGCTGAGACACGGCTGCACACCTACTAGGTACTTCAGGGACAGAGAGAGAGAGAGAGAGAGAGAGAGAGAGGAGAAGAAGAAGCAGTCGTCCTATACCGCTGCGGCAGCCGCGACGACCGCAGACCGTGATCGAAGACCAACCATTGAAAGAGATGTCGATCCAAGTTGATCCGGCAGTAGCAGCGGCATCCAGGAAGAAGAAGAAGATGCGGGGTCAAGTCCATCTGCTATTTCTCGATGTGTTGGTTTTGTAACCCTTAACAACCACTTGTTTAAATGCATGTCATGACAGCTGTATGGATAATATCTTATCCCCATCTTTCTAGTTTTTATTTAGGTACCCCGTATTAACTTATTATTATTATTTCTAAAACAGCCCTAATATTTCAAAGAATTAGTGGAAACACCTAAATAAATACAGTCTTTTACTAAAGTCAACTTTACTGAAAGAGCCCATCAATTTAAAATCCCCTTGGAAAGACAACATAGTTTTCGTAGGATAATATATTTATTAAATATATAAAATTAGCCGTATTCCCGTCGCACCCGTATCCTGTATATTTTAAAAATCACGTATCCGCGTATCCGCACCCGCACCCGTATCCGTGCTTCTTAGGATTTTACCTTTATGTTTTGGCAGTTACCTACCACTACTCAACTACTCGATAGAATTGAGTTTTAATAGGACTCCTTTCTCTGAGTTATACCAGGAATCCTCATCAACTTTGTCACTTCATTCTCCCCTTCATACCTTCTCCTTCTCATGTATTTGTTATTTTTCTGATTACTCACCGTACCTCTTTTGACAACCACAGGAAAGAAGAAATCAATCCTAAAAGGTGGTGAAGGAACATATGTTCCTTTCCTTGCTCACCCTCAATAGGGCATAGGAGCGCTTAGGGATCATGTCGCTCCAATGGATCCCCATGTTCTGATTAAGTCCAAGAAGAGCTCTAAACTTCTCAGCCCTCACATTTTAGGGCTCTCTTTTAGAGAAGGGACTTCTTTGTTATTTGGGTACCTTGTGGATGATTCGGAAACCATGTTGCTCCACGAACCCAACTTAAAGGGATCAGATGATCCACTAGTGGCCTGGCGGTTCGATGTTGGCCTACCGTCCTTGAATCTGACTCGGAAGCATGTATTGATTGAATATCAGCTGTTTATGCTGACCAATGGAAAACCCGAGGTAACTTTGAACTGATTCATATGTCCAAAAATCAACGTTGGCTTTTGGGCACGTCTTTCAGTTTCTGGTCTACCACTACCAATGTCTTCATGTTTAGGGCAAGATGATGGCTTCGACCATCTACGACATATTTGCTCTGACTGCTCTTCTATTGACAGGCGAACATGCGAATGCCCTAGCCAGTCATGGTATAGCTTTTGAAACTTCCCTAGTACCTCAAAAGTACTCGGAGGTTTTTGATTGGTAGTTCAAGAACAATCCTAACATTGGGCAGTCAGATATCCATGAAGTGGCTGCCTTCTTATGGATTAGGGTTATCGCGGCACGTTTTCTATTTAGTGAGCCTATCACTTACCAAAGAGTACATCAACCTAGCTATCACGCTGGCCCATGGGAAGGTATATGCCCTTGCTTCTTAGGTTTTGGGTTTGTATAGGGTGATGTGTATCACAGTTATGAAAAAAATCTACTGGAGTGTGGGTGGCCCTCTCTGGCTGGTTCAATTATGGCTCCAAGCCTACTTCCCAAAATTATTACCAATAATCCCTCCTACTTTGTTTCCTTGTCTCTCCTACGGCCATCGGTTAGCCTTAGGTGAAATCACTTCTCATACTTTCGGGTTCTGTTTTAGATTCTTCTTCGGTTTCTCTGAGATGTTCATCTTGGATGACATGTCCCCCGCAAGACAGGAGTTTATAAGCACCTGAGCAGGTTTTCTGTGTGGGAGATTTTTGCACGTAGGTGGTCAGATGAGGAACACACCTTTAGCAATTTGTAGCTTTAGAGATACACTCCTTCCCAGTTTGCTTATCAATATAGGCTAATCCAAGGAATCCGTGCTCCATTTTTCATTGACGACGGTTTGGCCGAACCTAAGGAGACACTAAAAGTGTTGACAACCAATCACGTCAAGGCTATTGACAGAAAGGTGGATCAATCTATGCGCAGTTTCGTAATGAAATTTTTTGAAAACAAGACCTCCATGAGTGTAAATGGTTTCGAGCTCTCTATACCAACACTGTCCTTATCGTGATCACCATGTGATCAACATGTGCATCGACAATGCCAAAGGTCATGGTAAGTGTTAAAATGTACTTTCTTTTCCTTTACCTTCCCTTCACTAATTCTGAGTCCTCTCTCAGGTGAAGGGACTAGTCAGGCTCCGTCTGCCAAGGGCAAAAGAAAGACAAGTGTGGGAGATGCTCCTTGAAGAGCAAAAGTAAAGAAGGAAATGGACCCAATGTCCCGAGATGGACCAGAAGCCAATCTGCTCAAACAATGGATGACAAGGGGTGAGCACGGTTCGGTTTGGAGGCTGAATACCAAACCGAACCAACCAACCTCAGTTTGGAAAAAGGAAATCGAAACATGGTTAAACGGTTCGGTTTCTGCGGGTTAAACAAATTGAACGGATTGGTTTAGGCCAAAATCAATTTTTGGGCCTAAACTTGCCCAAATTGATTTTGGCCTAAACCGATCCGTTCAATTTTGGGCAAGTTTAGGCCCAAAAATTAATAACTTATACATGCTGATAAGCTCCCAAAAAAACTGAAATTTTTATAATAATTAATAGGGCTAATCACACTTATGTCCCTGAGTTTAGGGTATAATTACAGGTAAGGACAATAGTTTGGACAAATTACACTTATGTCCGTTGATCAAACGGAATACGAAAATAGTTAATGGTTTTGATAAAAAGACCTAATTGCCCCTCAATGAAGTCGAAATTCCATGTTCTTTTATATTTTTCTTTCACTCTCTCTGCAATTTAATGTACCCTTTGGAACTTGTTGCATGTGATCCCCCTGGAAATCCTAATTGATATCGCGCATTCAATCAAGGGAAGTCGGTGCAGCATGTACGGATAAACATTCAAGTTAGGCCAAAATCTCTGACCAAATGGAGCTGCCATTCAATCAGGGACTTTGGCGTGGCCCTCGGCGATGCTGTCGGTGGGCAAATGGAGTTGACAGCGGCAACGCCGCCCGTCTCGACACAGATTGGGTTGTCGGCTGAAAGGAAGATCGAGCGGAGGGGGCTGTCGGCAAAGGGGCTGCCATCTCGGCACAGATTGGGCTGTCGGCAGAAAGGAAGATCGAACGGAGGGGATTGCAGGCAAGGGGGCTGCTGTCTCGGCACAGATCAGGCTATCGGCAAGGGGGCTGCCGGCAGTGGGTCCTTAGATCTAGAGCATTTTGTAGCTGGGCTATGGTTGGACCAGCGTTGATTTCTGTATAGTAGTGGTGTGGCTGGGTTGATCGGCGGTAGGGCGAGGGAGGGGCTGCCGGTGTGAGGCAAGGCGAGGGGATGAGGCTGCCGGCGTTTGGTGAGGGCTGCCGGCGCATTTCAAAGAGAAAAATTGAACTTTAGGGTTTTGAAACCCCTTTTAAAACCCTAATTTGCAAATTAGGGTTTTAAAACCCTAATTTGCATATTGAGACCCTTAGGTTTTGATTCAAATTGAGAAATTTTATGAAATAGACTTCAAAGAAAGGGAACAAATCAATTTTAGGGTTTTAAACCCCTTGAAATCTTAATTTAAAATTTTAAAAATACTGAGTATATACAGTATAAGGGGTAGTATCGTCATTTTAAAAATACGTATTGATGATATAATAAAAAAATACATTTTTTGGACAGAACCCTGACAGATGGACACAGCTGATACATTTTAAAAGTGTTTCGTCACGGTATGTTACATTTTAAAATTTATTGTCCTTGACTGTAATTACACCCTAATCTCAGGGACATGTGGAATTAGCCCTAATTAATAACACTTAGTGAGATGTTGGCGGCGAGTGAAAAATATGTGTTACATCAAGGGATTAGGGTTTATACCATTTTATGAGTGGTTAGATAACTAGGGTTAGTAAAAAATAGGGCTAATTACACCTATGTCCTTGAGGTTAGGGGGTAATTACAGTCAAGTTTCAAAATGTAACATTCCGTGATCAAAAGTGTTTCAAATATATCGCCCGTGTCCATCTGTCAGGGTTCCGTCTAAAAAGTATATTTTTATGATGTCATCAATACGTATTTTTAAAATGACGATAATACCCCTTGTACTTTTTATACAAAATATTTTAAAAATTCAATCTACCAATTAGGGTTTCAAAACCCTAATTTGCAAATTAGGGCTTCTATTCAATCTGCAATTTCTCAAAGCGTCTCAATCTGTCAATTAGGGTTTTAAAACCCTAATTTGCAAATTAGAGCTTCAATTCAATATGCAATTTCTCAGTGTCTCAATATGTCAATTAGGGTTTTTGACCCTAATTTGAAATCCTCACCCTAATTTTCAATTTAGGGTTTTAAAGCTCTCCACTTCTCATCGCTATCGCCACTTGCTATTGCTCACATGCGCCGGGGATGGGGGAGGAAGATGGGTTGCAGCGCAGACAGGGAAGGGGGAAGGGGGAGGCAGGCGGGGTGTGGTGCCGGGTAAGGGGAGGAAGACGGGGTTGGCAGGTGACAGGGAAGGGGGAGGTAGTCGGGGTGGGTGGTGACGAGGAAGGGGGAGGCAGGCAGGGTGCAGCGCGGGGAAGGGGAGGAAGACGGGGTTGGCCGGTGACGGGGAAGGGGGAGGTAGACAGGGTGGGCGGTGACAGGGAAAGGGGATGCAGATGGGGTGGGTGGGGTTGGGGGGGTTTAAGAGTAAAGTAAAGATGAAGTAAAGTCTTTCTTTTTTTTAATGAAGTAATGGCATTAAAAAAAATAAGGTTCCAACTTAGGGGCAATATAGTCTTTTCATTAAAACCGTTAGCGTTTTTAGGGTTCTGTTTGGTCAACGGACACAAGTGTAATTTGTCCAAATTATTGTCCTTGCCTGCAATTACCCCCTAACCTCAGGGACATAGGTGTAATTAGCTCTAAAAAATAACTAGAATTAGGTAAAAATATAGATATGTTATATTATATATGGTTGGTTTGGTTTACGCAGTTTGAAAAAAATCCGAACTGAACCGAACAGAATGTACGGTTTGGAACAAAAAAACCAAATCGATTGATTTTTAGATCGGTTTGGAAATAGATGGATTAGTTGGTTCGGTTTTTACGGTTGGATCAGTTTCAACGGTTTAAATGCTCACCCCTAGATGACACGAATGAAAAGTATGGACAATTTGATGCCGGAAGCTGTCGAGGAGGAAGAAGAAGTTACCATTCCCCTTGCCCCATTAGAAGGACGAAGAAGCCAACCGGTCTACTTGGTAGCACAACTCCTCTAGCCTCTTCTCAAAGGACTAGCCTGTGGGTCCAGGATTGGGATCTAGGTTGAACATTCCTACCGAAGCAGTTCCTCTAAACATGATTTTGCCTTCGATTGGTGTATCAACTACACGGACTGCCCCATCAGCTCCTGAAACCACTATGCCAAGGTCCCTTGTTCTTACAACTTTCATTGCTTCAGGTCGCAGTAGAAAACCTTCTGACGTTGAGTCAAAATCCTTGAGCGATAAAGACAAAACTGCAATTAGTGATTCGTCGATTGCCAATCCACAAATCCGCTGGTGTTCAGCTACCAACTGCCTATTCCGTTATGGAAACAGAACTGTAGCTAACCAGCAAATTGCCTGTGGGAGTACGAAGAGCCAAATGCCGAAAGCTACCGCTTCAAGAAGGCGAATGACTTTGGCTCCAAGAACATGCTATAGTATTCAAACAAGAACTCTGAAGGTTTCCTTTGCTGCTTACCCTATTAGTATCTTCATGATTCTTTATCCTCGTATCACCATATAATGTTTTCAGAATCTGCAAGGTATGTTTATTGATCTGGCCGAAGAAAAAGGTAAGCCGGAAGAACAACAGACGCCACAAGATGCACGCGATTCTCCTGGAGCTGACTCATCCGATTTTTCTACTGAAATCTCTGGATTAGAAACTCTTCCTCGTGACACTGCCTAGGCATCCCCTAATGCCGAAACTAAATCAACTCCCCAGTCTCATTTATCTTCGCATCAGATAAAAGCTTTCCAATGTCTTCACCTTGACATCCTCGCATTACAAATCGAGTCGACTCACACATTTCGTTTAACAGGATAAGGCTTCACACTGGGATTTACAAGGTGATATCAACTCCAATTAAGACAACATTGGAGGCCCTTCGATCACCCCTATGGACACTGTCGAACCATGCATCCTACACCTTCCGAGGGGACTCGTAGAGGTGTTGATGTGTCATCTATTCCTACTTTTCCAGAGGAGCTCTTGCCTTTTAGTTTCAAGGCAAAGGACATTCGTTTGTTACAGCGAGTTTCATCGGTCATTTGCTCTTTACCTCCTCAGACTGACTTCCCTCAGGCTACTCAGACAGGGACTCCTCATCCTCAACCTTTGTTTGATGACATTGACCGGGAATTTCAGCAACTGCAAGAAGCCATCAATGCCTTTGTTGGGCCTCTGCCTTCGTCTTGTACAACTTCTTCTCAGTTGGAAGTTCATCCAACCGGCTATCAAGGCTTCTTTAGCTTCATTCCGAGAGCTATTGGCTCGTGATCTCTCAGACATCTCAACTAACCAAGAGCTCGTATCCAAACTAAGCAGTCTAATCGATACTCTCGTCGACAATTCTTTTGCATTGTCTGAGGCTCAAGCAGATTGACGATTACCTTGAGACCATAGATTCTCCTTATGTCATCCTCATAGAATCAAGGTGTGAACATTAAGGCTGATACAGCGGAAGCGGAGAAAGATATTTATACCTTGGCTCAAAAAATTCAAGTGAAATAGCTCCGCAATTTTTAAAAGATTTCTAACTAGTGGCAACAGAGATAAAATCCCTGGAAACAAGAATAGCAGAGCTAAAACAAAGAGAACACGCCCTATTAAAGAAGAAAAGCGACGTCTATCGAGAAGCTATCGATCTGGCTAAACCCCTAGAGAATCGTTTAAGGGTCGCATCCTACGTTGCCTTTGCTAATCAAATCATCTCTCAGGCTAAAGCTCAATGGAAGACCATTCAAGATATTTTTAAGACTTAGATGGCTTCTCTTTCTTTAAAATCCTGTATGCTGACATCTCTTTTATGTTAATTTTACCAATTTATCTACGTCTGTTCTAACTTCGACCCATTTTGCATGCAACAGCACTTTGGTCTTTAATATTATGTTGTGCCATTTTAGCCTCTTTAGGCTAATTTAGTGTTGTGCCATTTTACAGGGCAAGTACTTATTTAGAAGTCGTCCGTAAATAGGTTTAGCGTGAACCTGCCCCTCTAAGGCTTTTAACCAATAGGCACCTTTATTGAGGACGTATTTGAGCTGGCCTTCCAATTTTGGGGACCATTTCCCAAACTTGGGATCTTTGCTCTCGATAGGTAGGATGGTTTTTCACACCAAATCACCCACTTCGAAAGACTTAAGACAGTACTATCTTATTGGACGACCTACGAACCTTCATTTTTTGTGCGTGTAACTTATCTAGAATATCCAATGGATGTTCATCCAGATCTTCCAACTCGATCGCCATAGCCTCATTATAGTCCACAACAAGAAGGTCATTTTGCATAGCTACTCTAAAGGATTTGACTGTTACTTCCATGGGTAGGACTGGATCATGCCCATGAGTTAGGGCATGTGCTGTCACTCCTGTACTAGTTCTAGGAGAAGTTCAAAATGCCCAAAATACTTCAGACAAAATCCGGTGCCAATCATTAGGCGTGTCCTCAACTGCTCTTTCCATGATATGTTTATAGATTTATTTGTGGCTTTGGCTTGCCCATTGTCTTGGGCATAGTACGGGTCGAATTTAAAATGGTAAATTTATATTCTTTAGCAAATTCAGTCACTTGCCCCCCCCCCCAGTAAAAACAGATCCTCTATCGGCAGTAATGGTCTGAGGTAATCCAAATTGATGGATTATATTTTCTTTAATGAAGTTTACTTCATCATCCTGACCGATAAATTTTTGGTTTGGCCCAGTCCACTTAGTGAAATAGTCTGTTGCAACAATAATGAAACCATGCTGTTTGGAAGAATGGGGTCTGTCTTATTAAGTCCATGGTCCAATCACGAAATGGTCATGGTTTCGCTATCGGTTTCAGATCGATATAAGGCGCCCGATGAACCCTATGTTTCTGGCACATTGGGCAACCTTATGCGTATTTTGTGCAGTCTTCCATTATCGTTGGCCAATAGTGGCCGTGTCTCCGGATTAACCACCTCATCTTTACACCTGATTGGTGTGCTTCGCAGATGCCTTCATGCACTTCAGCCATTTCTTGCATGGGTTCTTGTTGTCCTAAGCATCGTAAAGCTAAACCTTCCGGTGTTCTTTTAAGGAAATCATCATTTAACATGACATTTAATTGCCCGCATCTTTATCTTTTTATCTACCTTCGACTGCTAGTTCTGGAAGAATTGCATAATTGGACTCCTCCAATCATCTTGGGTTAGAGCGACTAGATTTATCATTTCAGTCTGTTTATATCGTTCGTTCAACGATGGCAACTATTTTGATACTTCATCCCAATGCTCATTGACTCCATCTAGAATCCTCAATCCTAATGCTAATTACGCGAGGACATTAGCATCACTATTCTCTATTCTAGGAATGTGTTATAACATCATCAAATTTGCTCAATGGGTATATAGCATAAGTAAATTACATCTCTAAACCTGTCGCACAACACTTATGTTTAACTGTTTTATGACCAGCTAAGAATCTTCAAAAACTTGCAAATTCATTACATGTATATCTAACAATATTTCTAAACTGACTATTAAAGCCTCGTACTCAGCTTGATCGTTTGAACAATCATGAGTAATCTGGAAAGCGAACTAACTTGTGAACCCTCTGGTTGATATCAAGACCACCCTAGCCCCAGCTCCATTGTTTGTTCTCGATCCATCGAATGTCAGCTTCTGTGGTACAATTCCGATGTAAAGTCCATCCTCTTTTGTATTTTTGCTTGGATGATCTGCTAAAAATTAGCCAACATTTGCCCTTTGACAGCCTTTTGGGGAATATGAGTTAGACTATATTCTATCAAGGTCACTATGCATTTGCCCATTTTATCTCTCAGAGCTGGTCTTGTCAACATGTATTTTATTAAAAAAATACGCGCTATGACTAACTCTTCAAAAGGTAAAATATAATGTCTTAGCTTAATGGCTATAGAATACAAACTATTTTTTCACATCAGAGTATTTCTACTCTGTTACGTTCAAACTTTTATTGAAATAATAAACCTATTGTTCATAACCCTGGTCGTTTTCCTAGGACAGTAAACTGCCAAGCGAACAATCCCTGACCGATATGTACAGCTTTAACGGCTTCCCGGTTCTTGGTGGCATTAGAATTGGAGGCTTGATTAGATAATCCTTGATTGCTTGAAAAGCCTGCTAATGTTCTAATTCCCATCGATATTTGGATTCCCTTCTTAGTCCTAACAAAGTTGAGCATGCTTTTGTTTTTCCTTCCAAACAATGAATCGACGTAATAAATTAATGTGGCCAAGAAAACGCTATATCTCTTTCTTCTTAGAAGGAGGTTTAGCATCAATAATGGCCTTAGCTTTATTCTTATCGATCTCAATCTCCTCTTGATGTACTAGAAAACCTAGGAAATTTCCTACAGAAACGCAAAAGGCACATTATGGTGGGTTCATATTCAACACATGCCGTCTCATCCTAACAAAGGCATTCTTCAAATGCTGCATATATTCTCGGTAATCACTCAAATTGACTACCTCTACAATATATACTTCTAAAAGTTTCCCAATCATATCATGAAGAATTAAGTTCGTTGCCCTCTGATATTTACCTCCAGCATTTTCAAACCATAGGGCATCACTACCCATTCAAATGTTCCAATTGATCCTGGCCATCTAAATGCAATTTTATGTATATCATCTTTGCCAATAAATATTTGATTATATCCAACATTCATCAACAAACGACATGATTGCGTGCTTTTGACTCTGAGCCAACTAATAAATCTACCATAGGCATTACATATTGGACTTTAGAGGTAGTAGTTTTAAAATTCCTTAAGTTAATGCAAACTCGCAATTTGTCATTCTTCATTAAGACAGGTATTGTATTCGATAACCATTCAATATACCTTGCAAGTATGATGAAGTTTGCCTTGACTAAAGTCTCGATCTCTTCTTTAACCAGCAAAGTCACTTCTGTTGACATCTTCCTAAGGGCATGAACGAAGGGTTTGAAACCTTGCTTAATTGGTAGCCTGTGCTCGACCAGCTTTCTATCTAAACCTGGCATTTCGTCATAACTCCAGGCAAAGTAGTCCTTGTATTCCTTAACCAGTTCCACTATCTGCTCTTGTATCTCATCTGACAATTGATAGCCAATAAAAATAGGTTGTGGGTTGGCCTCTGTCCCTAAGTTGATTTCCAATCGTCTAGTTTGGCCGAAGCTAAACCCAAATCTCCACTGACTAATGTTGGTCACATCCTTGACTCTTCAACATCATTGTTCCCTTCTTTGCCTTCTCATCTTGAAAGAAAGGCCCTATTTTCATTTGTTCTCTATCAATTCTTCCTTCCTGACATCTATTCAGTACGACAAAAGTCCTACTTTTACCAGGTCTTGCCACGTCATTCTAGTTTATCTGCATCTGATCGACCGCAGTTAGAATTAGTTGAACCTGGTTTGTCATCCACCTATACTAACTTTGCTATCTTTCTTCTATCTTGATTGAGGAAAGTTCGGGAATTTCTTATTTGAAAATGATTCAGTACAAGACCTTTATATATGAAGGTATCGCTATTCTAGGAAGGTTTGACATATTGCTATCCTAGGAAAGTTTGACATGTTGCTAATCTAGGAAGGTTTGACTAATTTACAGCTACTTATTTACTGCTAATCTTCTATACTTGGAAATACAAATCTGTCCTAGAAATCTTGGTCCCTTAATTCTGAATTTCCAACGAGTCCCCTCAAGCTGGGGAGTAGATATTTTCCATCCCTAGCTTGCTCACAATCCTGTAAAATGCTGAACTTGCCAATCCTTTAGTCAAGATGTTTGCTAATTGGCCCTCTGTAGATATGTAGGGGTGCAATCAATCCACTTTCAAGCTTCTCGTTTATGAAATGTCTGTCAACTTCCACGTGTTTAGTTATGTCATGCTTAACCGGATTATGTGCAATGTTTATTGCAGACTTGTTGTCACAATAAAGCTTCATTGGGGTCTCTAACTCTAATTTAATCTTCAAATCTTTGAGGATAATATTGAGCCATAACAACTCACAAATACCTTGTGCCATCAAACGAAAGTCCGCCTCTGAACTAGATCTTGCCACAACTGGTTGTTTCTTACTCCTTCAGGTTACTAAATTTCCACCAAGAAAGGTACAATATCCAGAAGTTGATCTTCTGTTGGTGAGAGAGCCTGCATAATCAGCATGTGTATATGCTTCTAGTTCCATATTTGTGCCCTTTCTAAAGAGAATCCCTCTTCCTGGGCTGCCTTTCAAATATTGTAAGATCTGGTATACTGCATGGAGATGGACATCCTTAGGGTTTTGCATGAACTGACTCACCACACTCACTGCGTATGCAATATCAGGCCGCGTGTGTGACAGATAAATTAGTTTCCCAACAAGTCGTTGGTACATGCCTTTGTCTGTTAGTTCTCCTTCCATGAATCTGCTAGTCTATGATTTGGCTCAATAGGCATGTCAGATGGTCTACAACCAAGTTTACCTGTTTCTTTAAGTAGATCAAGAACATATTTCTGCTGTGAAACAAAGATTCCTTCCTTGGACCGAGCTACTTCTATTCCTAAGAAGTACTTTAATTTCCCAAGATCCTTTATTTCGACTTCTTTTGCTAAATACCTGCGAAACACTTCCTTTTCATATGAATCATTTCCAGTTATTATAATATCATCTACATAAACTATCAACGTCGTAACTCCCCCTGAAGCTGAATGCTTGATAGACAATGTATGATCGCCCTGGGTATAGGAAGAAGCCCTATCAAATAGAGATTTTTTCTTTCGATTGTTAATACGATATATAAGGACCGCTACTACTTGGAATAAACGTTTCTCTATTGAAGAACAGAATAACAATTTATTCCTATGGAAGCTCTAGGAATTTACAAAAACGGGAGAGACGAATTTACAAAAAACGGGAGTCATTAGGTATATCTAATTTAATGGATATAAGTCAAGTCTTGCGGATGTTTCAACGCATGATTCTCAAATCCGATTGACTCTAAGATAAATGAAGAGTAGACTATTTCGACAATTACTAACTTGGCCCTTTTTCCTTCTTATTTTTCTTTTTGGTTTTGGAATATCTGAGCGTTTCTCTTGTTGTTGTCCTCTGTACAGGTGAATAAACAGAGAAAATTGCTGAAGAGCCGGACAAAATCAGAAGCAAAAAGTGAAGCTAGACAATTGCGAAATCTCTGTACAACCTGCCCTCCATCTATGAACCAAACTCAACAATTTAAGGGCCAAAACATGCCACTTTTTGACCAATGTTCTCCGTCTCCATTGCCCATGCAGCAAATGCAGCTTCAAGTACATCAGTCTTTGCAACACAAGCATTTCTGTAACCAGCTTTGGGCTTCTAGGCATGGGAATATTGGAACTCCGTATAGTGCTATACCTGAATTGCCTCAGCTCCATCCTGGTGAAGGACGCCATCAAGAGGTGCCTTCTGTTTATGAAGTTTGCCCGTGTAATTCAATCGCTTTAAACAAGTTATCAGGCACTTCTGAGAAGCCTCAGTCAATGACACCTCAGGAAAAAATTGAGAAACTTAAGAGGCGGCAGCAAAGGCAAGCAATGCTTGCAATTCAAAATCAACAACAGCAGTTTACCCCTCAAGTATCTTACGCTGAAATCTCTGGTTCTCCTAAGTTTTTGAATGAAGATAAAATGCAGCTTGACATAGGGACCACTGAAGTTGATGAAAATATGTGCTGTCTTCCTTTTCTTGATCCGAACTTAGTCGTAGATCATGATGACCCCAATTTAGTCTCCAAGACAATCAACAATTCCTCAGTGGCGGACACGATACTTTTTCGGCTTCAAGATACTATTGAGAAGGTTTGTAGTACTTGCTGAAAGAAACTTTTTCTCGCCGAAATAATGCCTTCATTAAAACTGACTGGCCTTCTACTTACCAAAGATCCTAAATAAAATTTCTGGCAGTTGGGTATTCATATAAGACTCTGCATCCGAGATAGCTTGTCTCGATTGGCTAAAAGGCATTATTCAACTGACAGTAGCAGGGATAGAAATACCGACCCAACAAGCAGAGATGACAATTATAGTAATTACAGGTTAGTAAACTTATCTTTCTTGATATCTGTATGTTCGTTGGTGCTTAATTGTAGATAAGGTTTTTTTTTTTGATAAGTAACTGTAGAATGATAAGTTCTTAATTGATTAATTAAACTCTTTGTTCAAGAATAAGCTGTTTGTGTAAAAAAAATTAATCTTCCACCAATCCATTTTCTTTCCTGGCCCACTTTCTTCTCCCTCCTAGATACGGAGTAACATATAACTCATATCCTAAATAAGCGTGCAAGTTAAACCTGATCAAATAATTTGCGACGGAAGGAGTACAATTTTTTGTCCAAGAACACCGAGTCACTAACTCTCTTTGCCTTTTTCTTTGGCAAGAGTAAAAACACCCAACTTTCTTCATTTACAAGGGCCAATAATACCCAGTAACACAACCCGATCTCTCTAGTTCTCTATTTCCCTCTTTCTTTATCAAGTATTGAACGATTTTTTCAAATCCACAGGGTCAAATCTCAAACCACCACCTAGCACCAAGTTAAAGCAACTGCAGCAACAACTGCAAGAGCAGCAGATTTCAAGAAAGTGATGTTATATAGCATATTAGAAGATTCTAGGTAGTTCTTGTCAAGCTAGTTTAGTCATATGGCTTAGGGTAGGTTACTAAACGAACCCTCTTAGGTTTCAATGTTTCATTTTATTATGGAATTCAGCCTCTTTTTTCAATACAATTAACATGGTATCAGAGCTCATGGATGCGATTCTTCCCGCTTGCATTTATTAAGCACCAAGATAATATATGCACTCACTCTCGGCTAACCTCCATTCATCACTCGTGGGTCTATCTCTCCACGTGCAATAAATGGGGCTTGCATGTGAGGGGAAGTACCAAATCATGACATAAATTTTTGGGCAACTCTCTAATGGTAAATTAACATGAGATCACGAACTCTAATGTAAACAATGTGTTTTGTGAATTGGGGGATCCAATGTTGAATTTTTTTCATTTCATTTGCTACTGAGGTGACAAATTTCTATAGGTTTTTGAGTGCGAACAGTGTCACCATGCAGCCTGTTTCACTTTGACTGATGTATATGTACTCCCTAACCCATGCAATCTACGTACTGATATCGACTTGCCATCCACTAAATTTAAGTGGATGAGACAATGAGATGATGACTACGCACGCGTGCAGGCATAGATTGCCTATATACGCGCAAGTTAAATTCACAGGTAATATTTTCTTGAGGTACTGCACTTTTTCTTGACAGTTGCTTCGGCTTTCTAGTCTGGTATCATTGGTTGGAATACTGTTGGTATTTATGACTTGTAGATTCTTGACTTGAAATGATAGCCAAACGTGAGGTTTTTTTAGGAATTTATACTGCACATAGGAATCTACTCCATTTGTGCATAGACGTTTCTTGTTGCCTCAACATACCAACTGAAGGAAGTTGATTGTACATAGCTCCTTCGAGGTTAGGAAGCATGAACGCTTCCTATGGGCCCAGGTATATTGTGTGACACCTACCAACACCTGGACACCCCTCGAACACCTCTAGACACATGGAAGGGAGCTTTTTTGGAGCATTTTTTTTGAAATGTCGCAGTGTCCGACTATTATATTTTACTTCTAACGTTCGGACACTTCTGGAAGACTAGTGTATTGTAGGCTTTAGTTTCCGAATTTTTGGCCTGATTTTAATTATTTGAGTTAAGTTCAGTAAGTTCAGTTTGTTTGGCCCGGCCCAATTTATTAGTCCGCTCTTATTGGGCTTAACTTAGGTCAGGGTCTAGATAGGATAGAGAGTCTGGGTAGTTGATTTGGATAGCTGCCCGGTTTTGTATTAATCACGTGTGTTTGAATTAAAAAGGCATTCTTTTCTTTCTAGATTGGTATAAAATTAAATTAAGTAGGGAAAGAAATTCTGCCAGTTTTTGTTTAAACCGGTTGTTCTCATTCAATAACGGTCTTTTGGTGTTTTTCTTGTCTCTTTGTGGCAGCTAGGGTTACGTTTAATTCTCTTTATGTAGCTTTGTTCCAGTCCTAGACCCCAAGACCTCTATAAAGAAAGCCCCACGCCTCCTAGGATGAAAGGTCATGTTTAGAGAGAGAAATCCCCAGAGGCTGCCAGTTTTTTATGAGAAATATATTAGCAAGAGGGAAAGATAAAGTAAGAAGTCCTTTTTATTCTTTTCTTGTGTGTGCTCATCACATCACACACTGGAGAATCCGAAGTTGACAGTTCATCAGTCCAAATCAAAAGGTATAACTTTCTACCTTTATTGTTCCTTTTCATAGAATAGATTAGAATAGTTGTGTTCTTGATTAAACCCCTTACCCACGATCAAATTTTGGTTTGTCATAGTAATCAGAAAAGCAGTTTCTAACTTGCCACTAGAAGAAGTTGGTTAGGATTGGAATTCTGTTTGGTTTAGACTTCTAGTAATGTAAGAGTTCGAAAGCATTCATTCAATTATAAGAAGTTGAGATGAATTAGGTCTCTAAGAAATACAGATTAGAGACCAAGGTTTCGGTCGCCTTCCTTTGGTTCGGTCGAACTATGAGGTTTTGATCTCGACTTGTCCGCTCGGATACCTACGTCATTTGACCCCTGTTGTCAAATTCAAACCAAATTCAGGTTTGGTTTAGGATTTGCTTGCCTTCACTGGGTTTTTCTGGATAATTTGTGTTTTGAGGTAAAAGTCATAAAAACTACTTAAAAACAAGTACAAACTGTTTATGATATGATGGGATGCCTAACAGCTTCCCATCGTATAACTTAGTCCTCGAATGGCCCTATAAATATTTAGCGGTGCCCGTGGTGCCCGAATTTGTTATTCTGGAAACCGCGGTGTACGTTGTCCCCGTCGGCATTGTCCGTTTCTGTGCTACATAGTTTTGAGGGAACAATTCTTCTTGGACCAACAATTATACGCAGAGAAAAATATCATCTTTGACATCATTGATTCTCTTAGAGCTACTTACAACCAACTTGAGTTTCTATGTAGATAAAGCAACATGGACCATCTAGGTGGAGACTGAGAGGAACCAACCTGCCATAAGCCTACTTGATGACATCAACCTGCCATAGGCTTACTGCAACCTTCTATATTGGTATTTCATAACTTTAGTCCATTATTATTGCAGGACTCTTAGGCTGCCTGATGTGGAGACTGCGACGAATCCCATAGACCGCACTGTGGCTCATTTGCTCTTTCATAGGCCTGCAGGTTTGTTAGGAAAACTGTCCAAGACACCAGAGTCATCTCTATCTACTAAGCTCGCGTTTTGGCCTGAAAGATCTAGTGATAAACAAACTGCACCTCAACAGGAATCAAAATTTCATTGCATGCTTTCTCAAGGGGATCAGCATTGAGCTAAAAACAGCCCCTGCATAGACACATCTGAGAATGCATCAAACAGTGAAGCTGTGGATGGCGACTTATGGAGGGTTGAAGTCCCTTAATAGTGTATATTTTTATTAAGCTTCAGAAGAGTATAATCTTCCTATCTCTTCCATGATACTTGAATTTCACATTTAGGAAAAGTCTATTTCCACATCAAATGGACAAATCAAGGCACGGGCAAGCATTTGAAGGTGTAGCAATAGACACCCTTCACTTTATACTTGTACTGTGACACTATAGAGGAGCCTTTTGTTCAATGTCAGCCAACTATATGACCTTATCCTCTCCTTTTACCGAGGAAGGTCTGGATGATCTTCAAGCAGATGCTATGAAAGATCGCAACATCTTTACCTCAGAGGTGGAGCCTTGCAGTTGGTGTATACTGCAAGAATCTGACTCTTCTGCATTTTTCAGTGACGACTGTCGAGTGTGTTTTGATGCTAGATTGCTGTATTGAAGGCCTAAAAAGGTGGTGCAACATAATTTCAACCAAATAAATTCTGGCTTACTCTATGTTGAGATCTTGATTACTGTCCGCGGATTCGTTCCCCAAAATCAAACTGGTGTTCCGGTGTTTATGAAGCATTGTTCTATATCAATCGACTATGCTCAGACAGAAACACTTCTATTTGGCCTACACTATTTTTTCCTGTATATCTGCACAAGGCGCAACCGTGCATAAATGTGCACCGTGTTCATATGTAGGCACGGTAGTGTCATCAGCAAATAAAGGGGTGACAATGAGTTTCCTCATGACTATTTGTGTCTCAAAAGAGTTCAGCTATAACCTCTATACACTGTCCTTGTAGTTGAGTTATTCCTAAACATGAAACTGTAAAGTTGATCTCTGTTTGTTTGAAGTAAGGTGCAACTTTGAATAAAGAAAGACGCACCCCACCCATAGGCGGGCGCTAGGGTTTTGGGAGTTTTCTGTGCATCACTGGAGGATGCTCGGTTGTTATAGCCCTCTTTGGGGTGTCGTCAAGCTAGTTCCTTTTGGATGTCTGTTTGCCGGGTTGTCCACCTATGACAATTGGTATTTTTTTTTTCCATCTCAGTGCGATTTATGTTCTATCATTTCTAGTTGGAATTGTTACAGAACCTTAGAAGTTAGAATGTAATCAGTTGCCTTGGTGATGTTGGCAGGCGTGGAGTATAGAGAGAACGAGGGGAGAAGGGAGAGAGAAGAAGAATTGTTGGAAAAAAAATCCAGCTAAATTTTGTGGCAAATCCATCCAAAAACTAAGCAATTAGAACTCATGCAGATGGAACGAGAAAATAGTAACTTTGGGAAAAATTCGACGGTTAAAATCAAATAAAAGGGCCAAGTCTTTGTGATCATTTTATCCCGTCTGTTATTTTGATCTGAGTAAAATTTGTTACTGTGCTGGAATTCTTTTTGATGGGGAGGAATCCGTCTGTGGATGAATCAATCAATCAGACTAGAAGTCGTCGCTCAAGGGCAGATCGAGGATGTCAATTGAGGGAGCTAGCATGCAAAAGCTTTAGTCACTAGTGTTACAATATTGATCTAGTATGACCACATTTGATCGGGCAACATTTAATAAACTCCTAACATTTCTAGTCTTTAGTTCTATAGGATGAGCAAAAGGGAATTGACCATATGTGCATATGTTTGAAGCATAACAAACTCTCCATTCACTATGTGCAAGGCTTTGCTGCAACCGTTGGCTTTTTTGGGTTCAATTTGCATATGTAGATCATTGTTTTAGCAGAAGAACTAATAGATTATACGCCAGAACTCAAATCCCGGGATCTTCCAATCTCCAATTCTTCGAGTTAGTTCAAATAGTTCCATTCTCTGCTCAATTTTCTCAAACTCTGCTTGCAAAGAACAACTAAATGTCAGGCTTATAACTTGCTAACTGGGCAGGCAGGCAAGCAAGCCGAGATTTCTTTCAGAAATTTGGTATCAGAAAGTGTTTTCGACTCCAGAAGAGATACTTTCATAACTGCCGTCCAGATCGCAAGATTGAATCAACTCAATAAGCTCTAAACTGTAAGTTAAACAAGTTTCAAATCAACATATGCATGCTGCAACATTTTCACGCAACTTCAGGGTACAACGTTTTCACTAAGTTGGAAATTTCTTTACCACTTGCACCTACAATATCAAAAGTTCCGCCGTGCGTATTGTTCTTTTCAGGTTAAATAAATAGGTCAACCCAATAGTTTCTTTTCCAATATAATATTCTGTCAAAGTTGCATCCTTAATATGTATCCCACCAAGTCACCATCACCACAAACATACTCACACGACGCAGCGGTAAGTTACTAGCGAACCGGTTAGTGAACCACTGTAAGTACTTTTCACCACCTGCCCCTTCTCAAGGCCATAGTACCTGGCAATTGCATCAGTCTCCAGCATTTTTGGAAGCTGCAAGAAAAAGGTAAAACGCGACTTGTTCAGTTAACTTCATCACGGAAATCATAGTCTGCCAGATTTTACGATGCAAGATATCTCTCAGCAGCAGTTTTTAACATTAGTGTTCTTGCCGCATCTGTTTTGAACCAAGCACTCCAAGTCTTCAAGTCATTACTGTTTTACGGTCATTAACTTCGAGACAACTTAATCATAGAAGACCGCGCAATGTTGAAGTACTGATAATCAGGTTGGAAGGATGTTTCCAGTAAAACAATGTACAAGCAGAAAATATATGTATGCTTGAAATCAAATGGTTCCAAGTTCCAACCATAGCTTTCTCTTTACCATCTTTGCTTTTCTTCCTGATAAACAAATTCAGTGTAGAAATCAGCTCTACTCCAAAAATATCATACGGGTCTAATGTTTAAGAAAGGTGCATCATAACTGAAACGCATTTGCAGCTTCAAAGTCATCAAGAGAAATGTATGCAGGGCTTAGATCCTTTGGAAAGCAAATTTCATTAATTAGAGAACAGAACCAGTACACTGGAGGAGCACGCGCAAACGGGTGGCCCTCGACAATGGCAAACATGGCCTCTGATGAAAGCAAGAGAAACGTAGATATTATCGCTCTTTTGGGATACCAAAGTAAGTGATGACAGGGCGGGGATGATGCCAGGAATATGCATCAAATCTAAAGCTCCCACGGAACGGAAGAGAGAGCCAGAGGCTACAGCTTAAGTGGCTGCAACAGATGAGAGTGGAGCTGATGATGACTGTTATGGTACATCCGAAGCTCGAAGGGAGTTGTCACTGACCGGATTCAACAGATCATAAACTTGGGAAGTAAAACCTAACGCTCTTTGGGTCCCTAACCATCGCAGATTAACATATCTCTGCAACCTTGGCCCAGTAATTCATTATCTTCATGATCTCGAAAAAAGATTCCTAAGGCAAGTCATTGTACCATTTCAAGACTGTACTAAGGTCATAATAAGTTTAGAGGTCAATCACAGTAATGTCCGTAAAAGTAGTCACGAAAGCAAATGCATGCAATCTTTGTAAATAGCTTCAACCAATACAGTTAAGGACAAGTTAAAGAACAGAAACAATAACCTGATTGTTGTCGACTTTGTACTCCTTTAGCAACTTCTGCTTCTCCTCAGCAGTCAGTATCTCAAGTTTTGGCTCCAAAACGTGCTTTGTGACATTGACCAACAAGTCAGCTATCTGAAAAGATATTATATGATGCGAATATAAGAGTAGATTTGTCAATTTCACCACATAGGAATCACAAACGTACGGACATTGTGCACTCTAAAGTCTAAAGCGGCCTAGTAACAAGCTGAGAGCTGGTCATACGATAATCACAAAGGAGTACAGTTAAAACAAGCATAGTTGAGACTTGAGAAACGTGGTTAAGGATTTAGATAAGTGAACTGCTCTCTGGTTGAATAATCTTATATTTTTCACCCTCGTCCCTCCCGTTGAAAACGATGCAGCTGCATCCTTATATTAAAACACCAACCATAAAGATCCATAAATTCGTGTCCGTGAACCTCTGATTTTGCCTTCTATCTTCCCTTGAGAAACATGGCATAAAATGGTTCTCAGTATCATTCAATATGTAAAGCAATTTCCATGGTACAAAATGTACAAGAGAATTGGGTTTAGCCCTTATGCTGCTTTCATTTTTCATGTTTCTGAAAAGATAAAAGGGATTTCCTTGGAGAGAAGATGAAAACAGGAAATGCATTTGCCCGATTCCGTTTCCAAAGATGAAAATGATTAAATTTTATGGGATAAGTTTGAGAAAATATATAAATGGCTGGATGATATTTGATTACTATATTAATGACAAATTGGTCATGTGTTCTGAAAAGAGAAATTTTGAGTTTTCAATACGAAATTCGGAAATGGTCAACAAACTCATTGTTTTTCAAAACGTGAAAATGAAAGCAACAAAAAGGCTAGCCAAACATAGCCTTACTCCTAAACTTTGGAAAATTCTTTCAGAGTATAAAATTCGGGTTAGTACAAGATTTTGGCTCTTTTAGGTATTGAAGAAAATTAACCCAAGTGAACAAAACAAAAGCAACAAGCAGATGCAATGTCAAATTTACTTTTCAAGAACTGAAAGGGCTATTGCTACCTTGAAAGGAGATAGACTCTCAAAGGATGAAGCATAAGACAGAAGCCTATAGAGGAACCAACTCTTTCATTCGGTACCCATTTATCAAGCTTCACTATTCCACTATGGACTTATCACAAAAAGGCCAACAGGTAAACTGATTAGGCTAAGTACGTTAACACATATCCCCATGAGTTGCCTGTATAATGCTTCTAAAGAAAGTTTAGTCACAAATATAGATTAACAACACTGACCGCAAAACGAGTTATCAGTGTCAAATAACCCAAAACTCAAAGAGTGTCAATGTTGCTCTCTTCCAGTGCACTTTCAAACAAATCTGTTATGCTTGAACTCCCATGAGTTACCTATGACATAACTCTCTGCCTTTGTTCCTTCAGTGCCCATAAAAAATATGGTTATCTGGCCTACCTAATATACAATTCTCCAGTGGGAAAAAATAGTATGCCAACTGCCTAGAATTGCTTATTGATAACAGTAAAACACATTAACCAAGATGCCAAGTAACTGCACGAGTTACTCGGACCTTGAAACAAAGGTTGAGTGCATGGTTCAGGCAACCAGAAAACAACTTACGTGAAAAGTCTCAACTTTGATGGGATATTGATCCACCATTTTCTTGGCATGGAAGTTCATCTTGCTTTGCAGGATTAAAATCACACGTTGTAAACCTTCCTCGTTAGCTGTCTGATGCAAAACCCCAAACATAATCTGTTTATTGATTTCAGCAGTGCCGCAGAAAATAACCAAAACCTGGAAAACAAACAAGAATAACATATTAAACGCAAATAAGGAATGTAACCAAACATAAACATACATGTAAACATGCTTATGTAATCACATATAAGTACTGCAATAGTAACATAAATCTTCAAAAATCAAGGGGTTCTCACAACTGTAGAACAGGAACAACAACCAACCCGATGGGGCATTGAGAGAGAGAGAGAAGCGATGTTAGGGAAAAGGAAACAGCTGTGTTAGGAGATGACAACACAATTACAAGTTGCAAGGCAACAAATTTTTTAAACACCTCTGTTCAATAATATTTTTTCCAACACCGCCAACTCTCACATTGTCAGATAGTCCTTTACAAGTATAACTTCATAGTTTTACAACCTGGAGAGCTGTTCAACTTTTCCAATTCATATAGTGGTTGGAATAAGTAGAGCAATAGAAGAAGCATGTTACAGGCTTGAAGAGAAAAGATGCAACTGAGGTATGTTTTGGGCTTTTGGCCAAGTAAGTTGAAAGATAATGATTAAAAAACACAGAAACACATGGCACATTGGAAGTTTAGGAACTTCAAATTTTGTGGTATCTATAGTCCAATACGTAGTGTTGTACCCATTCGATGTTCCCGGCTGCCAGGAAATGTAGATAGAAAAATGTTCTATGGATCGTATCCATCTGCACTTATGCATTGAGAAGAGGCTTAGAAGAGGTGGTTGAATCGTACTGATGACTTAAGACCAATACAAACTGCTTTCGAAATACCAGACCTTACATTAAGCATACGTCGATATATATGGGGATGACTGCAATATCTGCACCAAATCTCTAGAGATAATATTACCCATAATAAACAGTTACAAAAAAACTAAAACCAACGCTAATGGGGCAAAGAGACATCATAATGTGATGAAATGAGGAAGCGAAATGCATACTCTGGACATGGAAAGCAAAAACTAGTAGTAGTAAACAACATATCATAATCATACAAGAGTTAGTAGGCAAAAACAGAAGATGAGATGAGGAAGTAACTCTAAGAATTTTTACTTCTGCATATTTTAATGTGTCTACACAATAAAGACATTTCTCACGATATGAAGGTTAAAAATCAGATGAATGGGAAACTAGAAACAAGATAAGTGGACCAAGGGACAGATTTTACATAGATACATCAGCAAAGTTAACATGAAAAAAAAAAAGGCAATCACAGGTGCTCCATGGCTAGCAAACTTTAAGGAAACTGCTTTCTGGCCAAATTGGTTTTACACGTTAAAGTCATCACATTTGAGAACAGGGTAAGCCCCACAATACATGCTCAACTATGATTAACAAAAGCTCCTCCCAAATACTTGAAGTCTGCAACACGAATACTGTCAATATCATTCGCTTCTCAATCAACTACATATATTGTTTTTTCCAAATTCATGTAAGGCTTGGCCTTAGCTGCTATTCAGTGCGAAAAGACACTGTCTATGTGCCAACTGGTTTTTAAAATGGTGCCTTGCATCATTCTGCCAACCAAGGCAGAGGATAGGCGCAACCCATTTGTGATATCCGTTACTACGATATTTCAGACTAAAGCATCTCTTTTGGTTTACCAAATGTTCTTTTGATTCACATGCCAATAACAGTGGGTTTTGCAGTTTCATCAATTAACCAAAGTAAGAAGAAATCTAAGTCTTTCCATAGCTCTTTGCAGTACTAGCATTTGATAAACATAAAACTTCCAAAATCTCTTCTTTTTCTTTTTGATAAGTCAATCTTAGGTCAGCATAACTTTTAGAATTGGATATTACTTATCACAAGGAAAAAACAAGAAAGCTCATCTTCTGACAAGTATGAAACACCTTCTCTTACTATTAGAGAAATGGGAGGATTTTCATTGGATTACTTCTACTGATTCTTTGCCTAGAAAATAGGTAACTATAAAGGTGGTCGGAACAAACTCTCTGAACAATTAGAAGACCTTGCCGCCAAGACACTTGGCAACCAATTCACTGTTGACTTGATAGCCAAGGTCTTGTAATATTAACTCATACCAAAAGAAAGCTATAGTCATATCACAGCATAAGCAAATCCATACCAAAATCAATATCATCCCAAATGTCAACTTAAGATTATCGAACCACCTACCCTCTTTTTACTTGCTTAAAGTGGTAAAATAATTATAAAAAAAAATACAGTTTTAGTATCAAAAGCAAAAACAGTTCCCCTTCAAAACAGCCGGATAGGTTCATTGGAGGACGCAGGTTGCATATATAACACCCAGTTCAGTTCCAATTTGTTTTGTTTCAAGCACTAAGAAAGATTGGCAGCGGAATGTCAAATTTTCTTTCTCTGTTTTCTTGAAAACCAAGCAGAGCATTAACTTGCAAAGTCTGAGTGTTATGCATACAAATCAAGCAGAACACTGCAGAGTCACGATTAAACTCTACTAGAATCAAACTCCAGTACTAAAGCTACCCATCCAAATCATCAAGAAAAAAATGCATTCAAACGTACAGATTATATACATGATAAATAGACATAAAAGTCAAAATTCATTCAAGAGAAGGACGGAATACATGACTATTTACACATCTGCTATGCCACCTGCATAGTTAACTTGGTGCATACCACCCAAGGAATCACAAAAGTATGTTATACAAAAAGCCCCTCACTTTACTAGACGAAACAATTACCACTCTCGTTAGTCGGTGAATTGCAAATATTAACAGATATTTGAACGATGAGGTGGCAAAATATACCTTAGCTAGTAAAGTATTTCTTCTCTTAATATGCAGTTTAAAATGGCCATCTTTCAGTTCTGCTGACATGGTATATGTGAAATTTTTTGCTTCAAAAAAAATTTGCCTTCAGCACAGCCAAATTTGACAATGCAGTTCATCGCATGATCCTAACTTTTGTCAAGCTAGAAGAAGTTGAGAAGAAACTGGGTGAATTGGCTACTGTGCCAGCATTGGGAGATCCTCGAATGTAGAATCTGTACTTGTATATGTTTTTTGTATTGGTGACCTGTCGCATGCCCCTTGTAAAGTGTAATTGTCTGAAATTATAGGGAATAAAAGGAGTTTAACCAATAATAGAAGAGCACCTTTAAGGTGCAGTTCATCCATGTAAAACCCAAGAAAAATTCCAAGTTGCTCTTCGTGTTCTTTTATTTTTTTTTTTGGTTCCGCAAAACCCAAATAGAGCACTATAAATCAAACATATAGGGCAATGTACTTGTTTCAAACCCACTAAAGTTCCAACATGAATCTTTGCATCCAATGATTTAAAAACCCCATTAGTACATGTCATCTAAGATTTAGGTTAATAACTACAATATTCTTGTTCCTTTTTTTTCTGAAGTGGAAATGTAGGTACATATACTGATAGAAGAAGCTACAACTAGAGAACCATCAAACTCAGCTAAAATACGCGCCCATGAATTGTAAAGGGATCAGAATACTAAGACAGTCACGCACACGGAGATAGGCAGGCATACGCATACCCCGATAAGTCAGTACCTTTCTGGAGGGCTGGGACAGGAGGGAGGCGGAGACACGGATGCGCTCCAGTTCAGGCTTGTTGCCGAACACTGTGCGGAAGTCGGAGAGAGACCGAGTCAACTCGGACTCGGGGACGTCGTAGCCCCTGTCGCGCAGCATCTCCAGCAGCGTCCGGCGAGCCAGGTAGTAGCGGAGGCTCTCCACCGTCCCGTCGTCTGCCAAGCTCGTAATGCAGGGGTTCTCACCGCCGCCGTAGCCAAGGCCAGCTCTCTCCATTTCTGGGCTTCTTTCTCGCGCTCTCTGTCGCTCTACGGTAATGAGTACACATGCAGCCTGTATGGGCCGTGGACTGACTTGTGTTTGATTGGTGGCCACCGAGGGAATATGAAACGTACGGGTACGGAGATACTGCTAAGTGTCGTAGATATACGCGCGGGTACAGTATACATTGTACTCACCCTGCCCGTGGGACACGTGTTGCTAGACCTTCCCCCTCAGTCCTTGAGAAACGTGTCACCACTCATCTTTTTTTTTGTAAAATTATTATTTTTGGCGGCTCAAAATTTTGTGACCATGTTCACTGAGCCGGTAAAAAAGTATGGTATAGGTAGGTTACCCAACTCAAGTTGCATCCTTTATTAAAATAACTAGGAATGCATCACAGAACGTTCTGACTTTTCCATGTTTAATATATATATTGCTGCTAAAAAGTAGATCGAGAATCATAATTGATATCAACACCTGAAAAAGAGAAAAGAGTGGCCGCAAGTAGGGTTCAACTGGAGAACTCTCAAATACTTTGATCAGAACGCAACTACAAGAGTAAAACGTATAGTAGGCAAAAGTGCTCGTGTGCACTTACTTACTTGTGTATTGCATACCCGGAGGTCCCTCTTTATATGCATTAGGCATTGAAACCCTGATAGAATTGAAACTGAATCTAAGCCTTGGGCTCTTTTTTAGGGAGTCATGCTTAGAGCTTGCCAAAATATTTTGGTAAATTAAGTTAGGGCTAATTACACATATGTCCCTGATGTTTAGGGGTAATTACACGCGAGGACACAAAGTTTCAAAAAGTAACATACGTGACCAAAAACGTTAAAAAAAGTAACACTTTTATCCAACCGTCAGTATTCCGTCCAAAAAGTGTAACTTTCGTCATTACGTATTTTGAAAATGACAATACTACCCATGTACAGTATATCGTGAATAATTTGATTTCCTAATTTTCTCTCTCCACAATTTAAACCCTAAATCTGAAGTCACCGCCAGCAGCCCCCCTTTCGCAGTAGCCCCCTCCCCCGCCCCACGCTGCCAGCAGCCCCCCTCGCCCCACCATCCTGCAGAACCACCCCACCCCACCACGCCAGCAAGCCCCTTGGCAAACCCAAGCTGTCGAGACGCCTCTGGCAAGCGCCTTGGCAAAACCCACGCCACCGGCAGCGCCCCTCGCCCCACCATCCGACAGACTTGCCCCACCACGCCGGCAAGCCCTTGGTAAGGGAGGGAGGAAGACTGGATGGGAAGGAGATAGATCTAGCCATTACAACGACGGCGATTGCACCGGTGGGAGCGATGGTGCAAGCCCATCTTGGTGGTGATGGCGCTGCCTTGCTAGGGGTCACGGTGGCGCGCATCTCGAAGGAGGAGGCCAATGTCGCGACGTAGCTCGGTGATGCTTGCGATCTCGGACGGTGCGGGGTATGAAGGTAGGTCGCGGCGGTGATGGTGGCGACCGGTATGGCGACAGGCAGATCGGGAGTGAGACCGCGATCTTGCTGCGCTGGTGCCTCGCCGGAGGGCCTGCTACGGCGCTGACGGTGATCGGTTGCCGTCGGGGAAGGGGTTGTGGGCATGACGGGGTGGGCGGGTGACGGGGAAGGGGGAGGCAGACGGCGTGGGAGCGGGGGGGGTGTGGGTGCTGGGTGTGGGGAGAGGAAGAGGAAGACGGCGTGGGGGCGGGGGGCGGGGGTGGGGGTGCTAGGTGTAGGGAGAGGAAGAATAAATAGTAAATTAAGTGGGTAATTTATTTTAAAGTCAGGGGCAATCAAGTCTTTTTGTCAAAAGCGTTAAGTATTTTTGTATTCCGTTTGTCAATGGACATAAGTGTTACATTTTGAAACTTTGTGTTCTCGCGTGTAATTACCCCCAAACCTCAGGGATATAGGTGTAATTAGCCCATTAAGTTATCATTAGAAACTTATTTGGACTAGCAGTTGATTGAAACTTGTCAACTAAACCATGTGTCAGATCTCGTTAGTTGTCCAATTTTATTCATAGCATGATAATAGCCCCACTTTCTCGGTCGAAGTGTTTGGCTAAAAAAAGATTCTTGAATGTTTACAGACAAGCGTCAATTTTTTTACGGACCTTTTACGCTCTTGCAGGCGTACGTGCTATACTTTTTTCATGTTGTTGTGGACCAAGAGCCAAAAGACCAAAATGGCGATGTTTTGTGGGTATGAAAATAGCCTCTTGGAACTTTATTTTTTTATTTTTATTTATGGGAATATTGGACCTCAAAAGGCTGAAGAATGAGCTTCTAGCAATTTGTAAGAGCCGAACATGCCCTAGCTAAAGAGAAGTCCCGGACTGTCTGCTGTCCGAGTGGCCTGCTAGGACAGGACCCAAGCACCCAAACTGGGTGGACTTGATCTCTTGTCCTCACACTTGTGAGAAGTTAAGCAGAAATGACGTTTAAAGAGCCGCACAAACTTGATAACAACCTAACTTTTTGCTTGGGCTTCTCTTTGAGGTGAATTTTTATTTTATTTTATTTTATTTTATTTTGGATAGTTTCTCACCATCTATCCATGGAGGAGCTTCTTTTCTATTTGGAAAAAACAGTTTGATTACGCAGATCGTCTAAGAGCTCAAATAATCTGTTATTAATTATGTTCATGATTTAAGGGTCTTTTGGTTATTGTCAAACTTAGAGATTTTAAGGAATCACTACTTCTAGTTTTATCGAATACTTTCAGTTTGACTTACGGAGACAATAGAAAAAGAAAAAACCTGTGCTTTTGAGGATTGTCAAGGACCCATCGTTGGTTAGTAATTCTAAACCCATTGTAATCATAAGGTAGATCAAAATCAAATTAGATTTGTATTTTTAAAGATTCTAATATAAGTGGGTTAATTTAATTAGTTATGTTTATAATTTATTGGAGTGTTACACAAATTTGCGAAGGTTATTGCATAACTGAGATAAGGGTTATACTTACAGTGCCCCTCCTTGTGAAAGCTACACTAATTGTAGTCCTCTCCACTATATTAGAGCATCATGATCGAATTATGTTTCAATTATATTATCCTCATCCTGTACTTGATGGCTTTGTTGTGAAATTGTACTATCGTAGAGGTTTTAATCTACCGAATACCTTTTCACGTATCACCAGATCTACTGCCATGTCTTTTTAGTCGCAGAGCTCAACCAATTACTTCACAAATTGTATTAGTAGTAAAATTCTTTTGCTTCTCTACTGCATTCTCCAGGTAATCAAGCCATTCTTAGTAATACTATCCTTTTAAGATTACTGGTTATTATTATCTCTCCGTCCTAAATTATTTGATCAGATTTGACTTGGATGCTGATTTAGGATATGAGTAGAGATGTAAAAAGGGCCGGTCCAGCACTAAATTGGCTCGGACAAGCCCGACCCTCAATATGAACAGTGTCAGCCCTAACCCGTAGGGCTTTGGACCAAGGCTAGGGCCAGGCCTGTGTTTTTCAGGAATTTTATCCGACCCGAGTTAGCTCCTAAAAAACAGGCTGCCCCAGGACCAACCCATATTTTTGGGTTCTGGCTGGGCCCTTGGCCCTAAATCTAGCCTTGCCCCACTTCTTTTAAATTTTCAGATCCCCCCCCCCCCAGTGGCTATATTTCCCCTTTTTTGCAAAATTTCACTTTTACCCCTCCCCCTAATAGCTATATAACGGCTAGTTTGGGAGGTGTTTTCGTCCAACAAATTTATAACAACTCTTTTATAGTTTTTTACACTTTTACCCTCTCCAACAACTATAAACGGTTTGTTTTAAGGAGCATTTTGGTCTTTTGTGGACTTTAAAAAATCTATAAAATCGCATTCTTTCTTTCATATATTTTCACACCAATCTTCTTATTCTCTCTTATCTGAAATTCTACATTTCTACAAGTTTTGCTAATTGCTACCATTGTTATTTCTTATTAATTACTAACCCTCTCTAATTTTCAATTACAAGTATTAGTTAATTATTTACTACTCTTATTCTTTTGCATTTAGTTACTTTTACTAAATTCCACAAGTTTTGCCACCATTGTTATTTGTTATTAAGTACTAACTCTTTCCAATTTTCAATTACATCTATTATCTAATTATTTACTACTCTTACTCATTTGCATTTAGTTACTCTACTAGTTTTATTTTTCATTCTAGTAAAAAAATATTTAGCGTCAAATATGTCTCGATTTTTTAAATCACGTAGCAAACGTGGATCATCATCACAAGCACCACCGCCACCACAAGCACCACGACCACCGCCACCATAAGCACTAATCCAAGCACCACCACAACCATTCAATTTTGTAGTTCCGGCACAAATGAGTACATGTTATATGATAGATACCCCAAGTCAATTGGGAGTTCAATCAAAACATTTCAGATTTTGAATATACGCCAATACAAGATACCCCGCATTATAGTCAATGACGCAGATCGGTTGGCGAAGCTACTATTCTGGAAAAAAATTTTAACCCGATGAGCGGTCATCATAAAGAAGGGCCAAGCAATCCTTCCGGTAGTCCGCCAGAAGTCCAAAAGACAAAAAAAAAAGGAAAAGAAAACCGAGTGTTAGAATTATTTTGATGATATCATGGTGGATGACATCTGAAGAGCTCGATGTAAGTACAATGTTAAATTATTTTTACGTGGAAGTGGTAATGGACATCTAAATAGGCATTACCCTATGTGTGCACTGTGCACCTAAACAAGGCCACGTTGAACCTAGCTAAACACAATTATCTTTTGACAGTAAGTTATTTGTTTATAATCAGCGAGAGCAAAGAGACGATCCTATTGAATTTATTATTCACGACGAACAAGCTTTTAGTTTTACCGATAATACTAAGCACTCTAGATATATGAACACTTACATGCAACCTTTGTACAAAAAAGTTCATCAAAACACAACTAGGTCCTATGCACTTAAACAGTATAATGCTACTAAAGCACGCTTAATTGATTATTTTGATTGATGTTAGAGTTAGTATTACTTCTGATGTTTGGCAATCTTCTTTTACTTTTGTTAGTTATGCTTGTGTGATAGCCCATTAGATTGATATTGATTAGATTATGAACAAGAGAATCATCGCTTTCAAAGCCTTAAAGGAAAGCCTTTAACCTGTACTTGCTGGTGAATTATTTCATGTTCCACGTGTTTGTCATATAATTAATTTAATTGTTCAAGATGGTTTAGCTCCTGCAAGAGATATTCTTTTCAAAATGAAGAGTATGACAACATTTATTAATAGTTCGGGTCCGAGAACACAACATTTTAATGCTTTGTGTGTTCAATATAATTTACCTTGTAGGAGACGACTTATCGTCTATAGGTAAAACTCCACATATCATATGCTTTTACGTGTTTTGGTATACAAGAAGTGCATATGCATTTTTTACTAATCACGTTCCCTGAAGGCTTGCCATCTATCCATCAAGGAGCTTCTTTTCTATTAGGAAAAATCAGTTTGATTACGCGCATTGTGTAAGAGCTCAATTAATCTATTACTAACTATGTTTATGATTTAGGGGTCTTTTGTTATTGTCAAACTTGGAGATTTTAAGGAATCACTACTTCCAGTTTTATCGATACTTTCAGTTTTGGCTTACGGAGACATTAGGAAAAGAAAAAACTTGTGGTTTTGAGGATTGTCAAGGACCCATGGTTGGTAAGTAATTCTAAACCCACTATAATCATAAGGAGGATCAAAATCAAATTAGAATTATATTTTTAAAGATTCTAATATAAGTGTGTTAATTTAATTAGTTATGTTTTCAATTTATTAGAGTGTGACACAAATTTGTAATGGATATTGCATAATTGAGGTAAGGGTTACACTCACAATGCCCCTTCTTCTGAAAGCTACACTAGTTGTACTCATCTCAACTATATTAGAGCACCATGATCGAATTATGTTCGAATTATATGATCCTCATTTATGAATGTACTATCATAGAGGTTTTAATTTCTTAAAAAATGTTTCATGTATGACCTATTAAAATCATATTAGTAGTAAAATTTGTTTGCTTTTTTACTGCATTCTCTAGGTAATCAAGCCATTCTTAATACTATTGTCCTTTGGTTACTCGTTATTATATTCTCTTTGTTCTAAATTATTCTATCATGTTTGACTTGTATACTTATTTAGGATATGAGTTATATGTTGTAATTTTCCATTCTATCCAGAGAGGATGGGGGAGTGGGGGGGAGTGTGCGAGGAGATAGAAAATGGATTGGTGAAAGATTAATTTTGGAGAGAAAAATAGAGTAAAAAATATAAAAAGGACAAGCTTAGATAAACACCTATAGAATCTTTTATAATTTTAAAAGTGATCAATTTTTAGGACATCCCAAGAAGAAAATTAAAAAAAAATATTCTTGGGATGGAGAGAATATAATATGTAAAACTTTGCTAAATGTCTTTTGCCCTTTATGAATAAGCCATGTAGTATTAAAAAATGAAAACTTTCCAGATTGATTCAAGGCATGTAACTCATGTGTTAATGCACTACCATGTGTTGTGTTGCCAGTAATTCTTATATTTTGCCCATATTTTCTTATTTCACAACTTTCGTGCTTGTACGAACTCAGATTCAAGCAATTCAAATTCCCTTGAACTCTTAGTTTCGTTCTCTTTGATTCAAGTCTAGAATCGAGTATTTCTTGCAATTGTTAAGCTATCCTTTTTTAAGTTCAAAGTTTTCATGCTTTGTAAATCATAAGTGTTCAAGATACTTTGATGTCTGTTGGACCTCTTTGAATTGAAGTAGTGAATACTTAGAACCTTTATATGCTTAGGCTAACATGATACCATAACAAGATATGGCAATTGCTATCGATATGCAAACTTTGAACTTGGATAGAATGGAGAATTACAACATATAGTCATGTAGTACGTGGTTGTATTGCATATGATTATTGGTTCAATTATTTGAGTATGCTCCTTTGACTTTCATTTTGATTGGTTAATATATGAGATTATTAGTTGTGCTAAGATTATTTATTATCTTTGCACTTTTGGTTCCATCCTTTTGTTTTGACTTAGCTATATGTTATTGAATACATGCGTTATACTCCGTGGGGGTGGGGGTATGATCTTTGCTGAGCTTTGTACTCACCTCCCCTTTCCTCCCATTATAGGTAATTAAGTTGAGACAACATAGAGGAGTTGGTAGCTACATGCGGAGTTTGGAGATGTACTTTAATTTATAACTCTTTTGAGAATTGGTAAATCTCATTTAGCATTCGCTACAAGATTTTGGAAAAGATGAAAGGATGATAGGTTGATGAGTCCCAAATAATGCAATCTTCTTGAGGCTTCAAGCGAGGCTAAGCCTTCTCAAACCTTTAAGGGGGAATAGGACATGAAGTTCTTGTAAATGCCGTTAGGGTGAAGTTGAGATGATGACTAAGCGAATGACATCAAAATTAATTGATCTATTTGCATACAACGAACGAGTAGGTTTGGAAAGGCTCTAATTGAGTCCTTACAGCATGCCGAACGTAATTGGTTGTGAGATTCATGTCTTAGATTTCAAAATGAAAAGAGCTATCTTTGAATCTTTAAGTTGGAACCTGTTAGCCTAATGGTTGGATAATCTAGGCTCGCATCTTGTTTTGATGATAACGACACATTTGAGTATGTTAAAATGTGTGGTTTGAGTGAATGCCTTATGGTTGGATAACCTAGGCTTGCATCTTGTTTTGATGATAACGACACATTTGAGTATGTTAAAATGTGTGGTTTGATTGAATGCTTAGTAAGTATATGCTAACATACACATGAAGTTACATGTAAGAAAGTACAGATGTAGATTGGAATCCTAAGAACTTAAAGTTATAGTGGAGATGCTAAGAAAGCTTAATCCAGTCCAACGACAAAAAGCAACAAAGAATGCATCAATTATAAGTTATGCTAAGAAAGCTTAATCCAGTCCAACGACAAAGAGCAACAAAGAATACATCAATTATAAGTTATTTGGATTATGATGGATTTGCTATTAACTATTCTTGATTTGATGCTTGTATTGATGACAATGGCCTAGTTAAACCTTCAGACACCTTGTGCATTGCACGTGAGTTAATAATCTTTCAAACAAGCTTGTATCTTAAAAATCGATGAATTTTAGAAGTAACTGAGAATTTCCGTGAAATGTTCTTAGAGCTAATATTCTCATATTCTAATAACCTTTTCATTAGCTTTACAACACACAAAATGACGACTCAATTCCTACTTTTCTGGAGAAATGTCCAAAATAAAAGAAGTGATTTTTTTTAAGAAAACCAATATAGCCGACTAGATTGGCAATGTAGTAGACTACCTTAAGGCTCTAGGCCTCCAAAAATGGAACACATTCTACTCTAGTAAGTTCTAGGATTAAAAAATGACAGATAGTTTTGCTATAATTGATGTCAAATCTTCCGATAACTAACGGCTATATTTCATAGCTAACTTGTATAAATGATTTGGGACATCATCATACATCATGAAAACTATTTTTTAAGACTCCGTACATCAAAGGAACATCAAAGCTCAAGAATTATACATTTCTCTCTTCAAAATCATGATTTCATATCACTAAGAGAGCATTTTTATGAGCAAACCAATATCAAGAATGAACATTCTTTAAGTCATCAATTCTCTCTTCTCTTTATTTTACTAATCTTCATTTGTACTTATTTTCTGTTAAGAGGCTTCTTCATAAATACTTGATTTTTGTAAAAAGATTATGATCAAGTCTTAAGGTTGTCAGGTCTTCGATGAGCTTCGTGGTTTAAGGCTTACGCTTGGTATGAGAATATCACCAAGTGTTATAAGGGTTTTGATCTTGACCTGAAAGAAGATTGTTACTAGTGAATTATAATTCCTTGAAAAAGTGGATGTATCTCTAAATCAAACCTTTTACTTATTGCTCTACAATTTATTTAGATTGTGTAGAGAGCATATTGGATGTGATTTTGTTCATTGGTGTGATAGAGATACTTGGTAGATATAAATACCCCATTTTTGTAGGCCGCATTTTATATTGATAGGTTTTGTTTTATGAAGTCTAGGCTTTATTTTTGTGGGCCTTATTTTAATTATTCGAGTCCATATTGGTTGGCCACTCCAGTCTGTCTAGTCCAGTTGATTAGTCTAGCCAGTATGGGCTAAACGGTAGTCCAGTCCGTTTGAGCTTAATCTCAGTCAAAGTCTAAATACGATAAGGAGTATGGATAGTTAGATTAGTCTTAATTTGGATGTCTGCAATAATTTCATATTTATCACATCTGTTTGAATTAAAACGTAGTTTTTTGCTTCTAAATTTGGTTTAATAGTAGATAGATAAGAGAAATAGTGCTGGTTGATTTTCTTCGAAGCTGGTCAGTTCCCCTTCGAGACTTAAAGTTACCGGTTAGTGAGGGTGGTTCGTCCTTTTATCTTTTTGTGGTGGCTAGGGCTGTGTTCTATTTTCTTTGTGCAACTTTTCTATAACCCTACACCTCCAAACCTCTACATGAATAGCCCAGGCCTCCCCATTACAAAATAGTCAACTAGAGAAATCCCTTAAAGGTTGCCATTTTTTTGTTGTTGTTGTGAGAAATAGGTTAGCAAGAGAGGAAGAGATAGATTAGAGTTGTAGTTTGTGAAGTATGAAAATAATTTTTGTAAACTTTCAACTAAAAGAAGTTGATTTAGGTTTTGTTTTGCTTTATTTGTGTTTTTTGATAAAATCACAATAAAACAAGTTAAAGACCTTCAGAGTATTACCCAGTGCCTACACCTTCCTAGCATATACATTAGTTCTCCACTCTGAATATCTGGTTTTGTAGATTAGGATGCTTTATCTGGACATCTAGAGTAAGTTTATGATTTTTTAATTTTCACAGCTAATTATTTTAGTTAATCTTGAAAATAAGATAGATACTCAAAAGAAGACCTAATTCATTATCAGAATAGTGTTTACTTTAAAATTTCTCATAAAATTTCAATAACCCTATTAACTTTATTGGACTTCTGCACTTACTGACTGGTTTAAGCTTTTCAATTTATCATGGATGCAACTATAATGTAACTTTTTGTTGTCGGACTTTTGTTCTTTATTGAAAACAAAATAATGTTCAAACCATGCTCAAAACTGATCCGACTCGTTCAATTTGAACCGTTCAAACAGAATCATTTCAAACCGAGGTGTCTTTGTTCGGTTTGGTTTAAGAATTTGTGAATCAAGGTCCATTGGTTCGATTGGCGGTTTAGCCTCTAAACCAAACCGAGTTGTTCCCTCTCCTAATTTTGTACAAGGAGATTAATTAGAAGACTATCAGAGATTGTCTTCATTTCATTTTTTTTCTTCTTTACAAATATTGTTGTTTGTTACATTTATTTCTATTGCTATTTCAAGACTCAAAGTTTCTACGTGCACCATAATGACTTATGATTATTGACAATTTCATATCCCATCCCTAAATTGTGCCTTCATGTGGGGCTGTGTAGAGTGGTGGGTAGCTGTGCCGGGCTCTAGGGGTGAGCACAGTTGCGTTTGGTTCGGTTTGGGGTCAAGTAGCGAACCGAACCGCTATCCCTTAATTTAAAAATTTGTGAACTGAATCAAACTAAGGCCCCGTTTGACACTCTTTTTTTCCCTCTTTTTTTTTTCAGTTTTAAAAACTGAAAAAAAAAGGAGCGTTTGGTAACCATTTTTTTTTCAATTTAAAAAACCAGTTTTTAAACTGCAGAGTAAAAAAAAAAACTCCAAAAACTGGTTTTTTTTTTCACTTTTGGTTTTTTTTTTTCGACCACCACCACCACCCTCCCACCGCCGGCAGCCACCTCAGGCGACCACCGCCGGAGACTGCCGGCCACCGGCAGCCACCTCCGGCCGCCGGCAGCCACCGCCGGAGACTGTCGGCAGCCACCTCCGGCCGCCGGCGACCACCGCCGGAGACTGCCGGCAGCCACCTCCGGCCGCCGGCGACCACCGCCGGAGACGGTCGGCAGCCACCTCCGGCCGCCGGCCACCACCGCCGGTGACTGCCGGCAGCCACCTCCGGCCGCCGGCGACTGCCGGCAGCCACCTCCGGCCGTCGGCCACCACCACCACCACCGTCGACCACCGCTACGCCCCACCACCGCCACCGCAAACCACCAAAAAAAAAAAGTCAAAATAAAAAGGGTTACCAAACACCAAAAAAAAAAACCTCAAAAAAAAAAGGGGTTATCAAACACCCACTTGTTTTTATAAAAAAAAAAAATTAAGCTGCTCTTTAAAAAACTGCTCTTTAAAAACTGAAAACCAAAATTTTTTTTTTGTCAAACGAAGCCTAAATACTATCGGTTTGGGCGTTCAATTTGGTCGCGGTTTAAAGGGTTCGAGGTTTGGTCGATTTGGATCGATTTGCACTCATTTAAAGACGTGTTAACATAAGATGTAAGTATTATTCTAGATAGATATTACAATAAAAACTCAAGTATGCCCTTTTATTGATGTAGAGAAAGAATGAGTAAATATGAAAGACATATTGGTAACTAAATTTCTATGTTATAACTACTTCAATTATTTTCTTTTCTATGAACTTTTAAGATTTTTTATTTGGATTTCTTAGTACCATGTATGTGAAAATTATCGAGTGTTACTAAAAGTGATTAACATACCATAGGTCGGTTCCGTTTAGTTTGTGATCGGTTTAAAAAATATGAACCGGGAATTGAACTAAACAGAACCAAACCAAGGTCAATTTGAGAAATGTAAAAGCGAACCGTTAAGGTTTCTGGACTGTTCAGATTAGATCGATTTGAAGGGTTCGGATCGGTTTAACGGTTTGATGCTCACCCCTACTGGGCTCAGTGGTGGATTGGTAGGATAGTGGCCTTAGTGGCGGATGTGATAGTGGGGCGAGTTAGGTGAGGTTGATGAGTAGGCATACTTGTTGCTACCACATCATTTACGATATAGAGTAGGACTACAGTTTTACCAGGGGCTTGAGAGGATAATGAAAATATTTGTAATTTGCAAATGGGAAATACGTATATTTTGTTAATTTTTCTGAGCTTGAAAATGTAAACTCAACTTACTATGCTTTTGAAGCTGGGAAAAGTGCAAAAATACAGCTTATGGTGTGCCTCACTTGGAAAAGCACGCCTCTAGTTTCATTTGTTGCAAATGGCTCACTTTAGTACCACTTATGTTGCAACCGTTGAAAAAGATCGTCTAAAATGATGGGAAGTGATACTCACGATCTTGAAAGTGCAATATGCATAAGGTATAACAAGAAATGACTCATATTCCCCTATCATTCCTACACTCCAACCAAATCTAACCCTAGCCACTAGCTTCACCAACCCAGCCATTTACCTCCACGTCCCATGACCACCATCACCACCACCACCACCACCACTAGCCAAGCCCATCCAACACCATATCCTATCCTTATCAATTTATAGTTGCTGCCACTACTATGATGCGTCCACCAAACCAACCCCGTCCACCCACCACCAGCCTCAGTTAAATGCCACAACTCACGCCTACCACAAGTTAAAACGTGTCCAACCACCATCACCGTAAACGTGCATAAATTTGGTTCGATTTGGTGTAGGTTGGAGTATAATTATGGAAGGATGAAGGAATAAATGTATATAAGAAAGCTAGGGTTCAATTTAGTGCTGAGAGCTTGACGTGGCTAGAGGTTAGTCTAGGTGGGCCTAGGGGATGTCAGAGGAGGTAGAGGCTAGGGGTTAATTTTAGGTTAGACGGGGTTATTCGACGTAGGGAGCTGGGTAACGATGCTAGGGATTTATTTCGATGGGGCTGCGACCGTTAGAGGCAACAAGAATTAGGGTTTGTTGGGCGGGGCTTGGGGTTGTTGAAGGCAGGGAGCTTGGTGGTTTGGGGATGAGATGAAGTGCTTGAGAATAAGCAGCATCATCAGGTAGGTTGATTTTGGTTGCTTTATGATCAAGTGAAGAAAATGAAGGATAATAGGGCAAAATAGACATCTTCTCTAATCTGTTGTGGTTTTTGATGGTGCAGCATAATAAACACTAGATTTATATATAATAAATAAAACTAGATTTATGTTTTACAGCCGAGGCAAATCACATATATATATATATATATATATATATATATATATATATATATATATATATATTTGCATATTCTCCTTTGAAGCCTAATCTTGACTCCAAATGTAATGCCCCAAAATTTTCAAACGTTAATTACAGATAAGCAAAAGTGAAAACGACCTCAAATTATCCAAAAGTCTCACAAATTGGTTATTCAAAGCATCTAACAATAAGTCTCCAAGATATATAAGTGAAATCCCAAACCGGCCTAAAACAATTATATATTCCAAAACTAATCTATATGGAGTTCTAAAATAAAATCTAAATCTAAATTATTCTTCTTATTATAACCTCGAAAATAACTCAAAGTTTGATTGCTAGCTTTCAGCCTCACAGCTGGCGCGATAATCCAATCCCCTCTACTTATCAGCCCAAAGGAAAGAATGAAATTATGGACGTACGAAATCAGAGAGAGAAACATACAGGACCTTGACTCTAGACCTAAACATTGGACTGTGACTGTCGTATATTCGCATCACGCCATCACCCTCGCAGCACTGCCACCCTCAGGCTCTGTCTGGGAAGCCCTTGGTCGCTGTCCTTAATACATCCTTGTTGTGTCCTACATCATAATACTTGGCATCTGACTCGGACTGTATTTCTTGTGGCACCTTCACAGACAGAGCCTGAGGGTGGCAGTGCTGCGAGGGCAATGGCGTGATGCGAATATACGATGATAGTCATAGTCCGATGTTTGGGTCTAGAGTCAGGGTCCTGTATGGTTCTCTCTCTAGGTTTTAGAGTGAGAAGGTAAAAATGTCAAATGAGGGCATCTTTCCAAATGAATTCTCAAGACCTCTATTTATACAGGTTGAGATGATGATGTCATCATGCGACACGTGGTGTTTCCAGGGAGTGACACGTCACCGAGGGGGGTCCATAACTGTTGGTGCTCCACGAATTGTTGAATCGCATATTCACCCAGCCTACCCCACACAGCGTCACTCTGTCTGTCTGGAAAGACTGGTTCCCACAGCGTCGGTGTGGCCAAAGAACCTCTTGATCGAGCCATCAATCTAAGCCCTTGCAGAGTCCCACAGGCTTGGCAGTGGTGGGAAAGACCCGAAGCCCAACTACCAAGCGGACAAGGCATGATGCCTTCCAAGGACCTGCTCCCATCTTGGAGTGACCTGGGGGTCATAGTCCATAGGGGTGCCGACGCAAGCCCCCAGTACAGGAGCACGTAGGCTAGTCACAAAGACACCCTGGTAGAGATAGTGTCTTGGAGGAGTCACCTATCTAGCGAGTGAGTCCTTATGCCAGAGTACTCGGAGGGCATCAAGGTAGCATCCCAGAGGAGCTGTCTACCCGACTGGCCGAGGTAGCATTCCGAAGGAGCCGTTTACTTGGCAGAAGGGGAGTTAAAAAGCTCCCTGGCAGAGATAGTGTCCCGGAGGATTCGCCTATTCCGCAAGCTGAGGTAGCATCCCGGAGGAGCCATCTACCTGGTGGAAGGGGAGTTAAAAAGCTCCCTGGTAGAGATAGTATCTCGGAGGAGTTGCTTATCCCCGCGGGTGAGTCCTTGTGCAGGAGCACTCGGAGCGCGTCGAGGTAGCATCCCGGAGGAGCCGTCTACCTGACAGAAAAGAAGTTAAAAAGTTCCCTGGCGGAGATAGTGTCCTGGAGGAATCGCCTATCCCCGCGGGATGATGTTCACTCCGGAGAGTGGGTCGAAGCATGTTTCACGTCCGTGGCGGGGGTGCATGGTGTGGCGAATGAGTGTGGTGCCCGAGAGGCATGTAACATGATTGTGGCGTATGGGCGTGATGAAGTCTTAAGGTGCCGGGGGCACTGTAATGTGACAAGAAGCCAAGGGCATGACAATATTAGTGGCACGGTGCATGGCGCGACATAGTGTGTAAGGTGCCGGGGGCACTGTAGTGTGTCAGAGAGCCATGGGGCATGGCTGTATCAGCGGTGCGACGCATGGCGAGGCAGAGTGTTGGAGTGTGGCGCCTGGATGCCTGCGACAGGGGTCGCGGAGACTTTGCCTGGGCGACGGATGACGACCATCACAGAGTTGGTGCGCAAACGCTAGCGATGGGGGTCGCAGAGATGGCGCGGAGGCACGGGTGACGGGGGTCGCAGAGTTGGCTCACGTGCGCCTGTGTCGGGGGTCGCGGATATAGCGCTCGCGCTCGAGCGACGTCTGGATGATGGGTGACAGGGGTCGCGAAGATGATGTCGGGGCGACGGGGCTATGGAGTGACGTCCGGGCGACGGATGACGAGGGTCACAGATGATGTATGGTGCCTTGAAGAGAAGTGAAGGTGTTAAGTATGGAGGCCAAAAGCCAACCCTTGGGGGGAGGCCGAGGCCGACCTACAAGGGGAGGCCGAGTCCGACCCCAAGGGGAAGGCCAAGGCTAACTTCCTTGGGCAAGTGCCATGGTGCGTCGATGGGTGACGTGGGAAGTGCGACGGTCGAAGCGTGATGAAGCGTCGCACAAGAATGAGTTTCTTAGTGACGAAGTCACGTAGAAAAAGTGAGAAGTGCACGTGACTTGAGCATGCATGTTTTGACTGGTTGGAAGCGTTGAATGTTGATTGTTGTTTGTGCGGATGTGTCGTGCAAAATAGGACCTCCAGTGGGCCTTTTGGATGAGACCAGAATAGTTAGGAACAGAGAACAATAGGCAACCACTATTTTGGTGACAAATTCGAAACTTACCCGATTCAAAAGTTATCGGATGAATAAATCTCATGAAATGACACTTTATTAAGATAGTCCAGATTCAAAAAAGATGAAGGAGCATTACTTTTATGATCTAGTGAAGAATTTAGGTTAATCCCTTTCAAAATAAAATCAATCAAGTCTTTAACTCTATTTCGGACTTCAAAGAGTAAAATCTAAAACATTGGATTGATTAGTTCAATGCTGATTCGGATTTCAAATAGTAAATTCTTACCTCTAATTGTGCAATTAAATTCAAATCCTTCGTTTCCTCAACCAAATTATACCAAAGGCCCTAAAAATAACCATATCCAAAATAATTAATTAGGGTTCTAATTAACCATCACAAAAGAAAGTTATAGGATTGTTATTAGAATCCCTAATTTTAAGATCAAAGTAAGCTCTTACATCAAGATAATAACCAAAATTTCAAGAGATCTAATTCCTATAAATTCTTTAGAGGGGGTGAAGGTGTTAAGTATGGAAGCCAAAGGCCAACCCTTGGGGGGAGGCCGAGGCCGACCCCAAGGGGAAGGCCAAGGCTAACTTCCTTGGGCAAGTGCCATGGTGCGCCGATGAGCGACGTGCGACGGTCGAAGCGTGATGAAGCGTGGCACAAGAATGAATTTCTTAGTGACGAAGTCACGTAGAAAAAGTGAGAAGTGTACGTGACTTGAGCATGCATGTTTTGACTGGTTGAAAGCGTTGAATATTGATTGTTGCTTGTGCGGATGTGTCGTGCAAAATAGGACCTCCAGTGGGCCTTTTGGGTGAGACCAGAATAGTTGGGAACATAATACAATAGACAACCACTATTTTGGTGACAAATTCGAAACTTACTCGATTCAAAAGTTATCGGATGAATAAATCTCATGAAATGACACTTTATTAAGATAGTCCAGATTCAAAAAAGATGAAGGAGCATTACTTTTATGATCTAGTGAAGAATTTAGGTTAATCCTTTTCAAAATAAAATCAATCAAGTCCTTAACTCTACTTCGGACTTCAAAGAGTAAAATCTAAAACATTGGATTGATTAGTTCAATACTGATTCGGATTTCAAATAGTAAATTCTTACCTCTAATTGTGCAATTAAATTCAAATCCTTCGTTTCCTCAACCAAATTATACCGAAGGCCCTAAAAATAACCACATCCAAAATAATTAATTAGGGTTCTAATTAACCATCACAAAAGAAAGTTATAGGATTATTATTAGAATCCCCAATTTTAAGATCAAAGTAAGCTCTTACATCAAGATAATAACCAAAATTTCAAGAGATCTAATTCCTAGAAATTCTTTAGAGGCTTCTAAGAAACTTGTTGTACTCTTCCGGGATCCAATACATTATACATGAAGTTTTAGGATCCCAAACATTTTTATACGAATAAATGTATTAAGGTCGTAAACATACCCATTACATTCAAGATTCTCTAAATTCTGTTTAAATGGGTCTACTAAAGCTAAATGTAAATTCCGTCACTCATCTAATGTCGAAAGTATAACCCACTTAAAAAAAAAACTAACTTATTTCTTAAACCTAAGCACTAAGAGAAACAATTATAAAAAATATCCTTACTGACTGAACTTAATCTTTTATCAAATTTAATGATTTTTAAATATTTAGGGTCTAACCTAAAAAGATTGTATGGATAGAGATGTCAAATGGGCCAGGCTTGGGCCGGCCCAGCCCAAGCCCATCGGGCCTCTAGCAAAACGGGTCGGGCCAGGGCCCAATTTTTTTTTTGTTGCATTTTCTTGTTATTCAAGGTAAGGGTTTTAATTATGGTAATTTGTTGTCATTGTTTAAGCAAATTGTACTCTAGGCATGTCCAATATTCACAATTTAACGAGCCTAATCTTTATCATTTTATTTCATTATAAATCATATACATTGAAGATAAATGTGTTTATAGGCCCTCCTCCTTTTATCCGGGCTTGGGACCGGCTGCTTGTAAACAAACAGGCGAAATTACCTATTTTTTTATATATACGGAAAAATATCTATCTTGCTTGTAAAAAATTATTATATTATATTATATATATATATATATATATATATATATATAAGAGAAGGAAAATAAAAAGAAATTACCTAATCATCCAGAAGTACTTCAATATCTGAGTCACTGCTCTTCCTATCATCAATCGGTTTATCTTGCTCGCGGTATTTCGCATCAAGATAATCCTTCCAACATACACATAGCTCGAGCGACTCGGGGTTAAGACGACTCCTCCTGTCATCCAAAACCCTCCCGCTCGCTGAAAATGCCGACTCTGAAGCAACCGTGGAGGCTTGCACTGGCAGTACATCCCGTGCAATTTGAGCTAAAGTTTTATACATGTTTTGATTTTGTTTCAAAAAATTTAACAAATTAAAATTAACCTGTTCTTGCATTGATAAATCAGAATAATGATCAGTATTTGAATATACACCAATCTCATTAAAAGAAGAAAAAGTAGACGAACCTGCCGAATTAGAAGTACCTTCACCTGGTAGTTGTCTTGCTACTAGATGTTCAAAGCCCTTAAGGTATGGCGCATAATACCTCTCAGCAGTCGATGATGAAGCTCGTCCGCGCACGTCAGCAGAATTACGATAGAGGTTGAACAGTTCCTCAAATGTCTTGCTCACTTTCGCTGTGAGTGCGGTTGTATCCTCTACTGGGTAGCACATTAATATCGATATCTCTTGTATCGAGACGTTCACGCCATGCAACTTTAACCTAGGATCTAAACAAGTAGCAACAGCAAAAACAACAGGCAGTTCACTCCAATATTTATTAAACTTTTTATCCATCACTTTTACTATTTCCTCAAAGGGTCCTATATATCTCCATTTTGATAACATTGTAGCCATCTTGAGAATTTCTATTACAGCGAGAGGAGAGGTGGGATAGTACGTACCAGACAATAAATTGGTAGACGTGTAAAATACCTCCAAAAATTCAGCTAGGTATGTGGCCATCTGCCATTCCTCTTGAGTTGGCAAGCCGGCTGGGAACAAGGTTAGTAGAAAATGCGTATAGACTTCTCTGTATGCCAGAATGTGTAAAAGCATATGGTATGTAGAGTTCCACCTGTGGACCACATCTGTAACTGCTCTCCTGCGAGGCATATTATATTCAACACACAACGTTTTAAATTGTTGTGTTCTCGGACTCGAACTATTAACATACGCTGTCATACCCCTCATTTTGACAAGAATATCTCCTGCAGCAGCTAAACCATCTTGAACAATTAAATTAATTATATGACAAACACAACGAACATGAAATAATTTACCAGAAAGTACAGGTTTGAGGCTCTCCTGTAAAGCATCAACAACAGCTGTATTGTTAGAAGCATTATCAAAACTAATACTCATAATCTTATCCTTTAATTTAAATGTGGTACATGCTTTTAATATAATACTAGCAATGTTCATTCCATCATGCGGAAAAGGAAAGAGCTCGAAAGCGATGATTCTCTTGTGCATAATCCAATCTGCATCAATCCAATGGGCCGTCACACAAGTATAACTAACAAAAGTAAACGAAGATTGCCAAATATCAGAAGTAAGACTAACTTTACCGTCAAATTTATCGAAATAATCGATCAGGCGTGCTTTAGCAGCATTATACTGTCGGAGTGCATCGGATCTAGTTGTGTTTCTATGAACCTTTTTGTACAAAGGTTGAACGTATGTGTTCATATATCTAGAGTGCTTAGCATTATCGGCAAAAGAAAAGGCTTGTTCATCGTGAATAACAAATTCAGCGAGACCGTCTCTTTGCTCTCGCTGATTATAAACAAATAACTTACCGTCAAAAGATAACTGCGTTTGGGTAGGTTCGACGTGGCCTTGTCGAGGTGCACACTGAGGGTAATGCCTGTTAAGATGTCCATTACCACTACCAGACGAAAATAATTTAGCACAGTACTTACATCGAGCTTTTCGGATGCCGTCCACCATAACTTCATCAAAATGATTCCAACACTCGGCTTTTTTTTTTCCCTTTTGGACTTCTGGCTCATTACCGGAGGCATTGCTCGGCCCTTCTTCATCATGACCAGGCATAGGGTTAAGATTATGCCACGGAGTAGTAGCTTCGCCAACCGAGCTGCGTCCTTGACTATAATGCGGGGGGTCTTGATCAGGCGTGTATTCAAAATCTGGAATGTTTTGATTGAACTCCCAATTGGCTTGGGTATCTATCATACAGCCTGTACTCATTCGTCCAGGAACGAATGGTTGTGGTGGTGCTTGGATTGGTGTTTGTGATGGCCGTGGTGCTGGCGCTTGTGGTGGTGGTGGTGTTTGTGATGATGATGATGTTTTCGTGATGATGATCTACGCTTCAGTTTCTTCAGTAATCCAGCCATATTTGACGCTAAACTTTTTTACTAGATTGAAAAATAAAATTAGTAAGAGTAACTAAATACACAAGTATAAGAGCAGTAATTAGTAATTAGAAATAACAATTAAAAGAATTAAAGAGTAACAAATAAATCACTGAAAGTAATTCGAAATTGGAGAGAGTTAGTAATTAAAAAAATTAGTAATAGTAATTGATAAATATAAAAATTCACTAATTACTAATTACTAGACAAAAGAATTAGAGAGTAACAAATAGATAGGGTTGGTTAGTAATTAAAGTTTAGCAAAAGTAGTAATTAGTAAACAAGAGTAATAATATGCAAGAGTACTAATTAGTAATTAGTTAGAGTAGCGAAACTTGTAGAAATGTAGAATGTTTATATAAGAGAGAGTAAGAAGATTGGTGTGAAAAATTAAAGAGAAATTGTGTGAATTTATAGATTTTTGAAACTTCACAAAAGACCAAAATACCCCTAAAAACTATCCGTTTATAGTTGTTGGGGAGGGTAAGAGTGTAAAAACCTTAAAAGAGTTGAAAAAATTAACTTGGACCAAAATACCCCCCAAACTAGCCGTTATTTTGCTGTTGGAGGGGGTAAAAATGAAATTTAGGAGAAAAAAATGGAATAAATCCGTTGGGGAGAAAGGGGGGAAAATCAGAATTTGAAAAGTAAAGGGGGGGCCAGATTCGAGTCAGAACCGGGCCAGACCAAACCCGGGCTTTTTCGGGCCGGGCCTGATCCGAACTTTTTTTTAGAAAATGCAGGCCTGATCCAGGCCTAGGCTCTAAGCCCTAAAAGGGCGAGCCTATACTGTTCATGAAGGGGGCGGGCTAGCCCGGGCCAAAAAGTGGTCGGGGTCAGGTTAGCCCGCGGGCCGCCCGGCTCATTTGACAACTCATGGAGGCAATAAATAATTTATTTTTTGGCTCCAATAACATGAGAAGAGAAATTCTTATCAGCTGTGAGTTGAGTCGCGAGGTACCGACAGATTTTTCATCGGTGCATGTAATAAGCATATCATCTCCATCGTCGGTCAACATATGACGATGCCGGAGAGCTTCTCGCAGAGAGGGAAAGAAAGCCGAAAAATGATGCTAGCTATGTGTGCGGGCCAGAATCCTAAGGCAGCGAAGCGGGAATGGAATTGCTTCCCAGCAGCAGCAAGCCCATCAGCTCATACACATATAAACAATCTAGACGACGGCTGTCTCATGCACATCTTCAGTTTCTTATCCCCAATTCCCGGTATGTTTACACACCTCTAAACCCTAATTGCCTGTCTTAGTTCAATCAAAAGCCTTGTAGTTACTTCAGAACATCAAATTCTGTCGTATTTGCCCTAAATGTGTGTGAATATTATCATTCTTAAATTGATTTGTGCAGTTTATTGATCTCGTGGCAATCTTTTTGTTTATAATTAACGATTGAATTTTGGCATCATATTCATGTGCAATTTTGTGTTGCATTAGGTTTGATGTTCGCCGAGGTCTGCGCCATAGTTCGTTTACGGCACACATACTAAAAACTTATTGGCTTCTTTGGCTATGGACTATATTTAGAGATGGTCTTTGTGCAGAATTTTGGTTTCAAATAAGGTTGTGCCCAGGAGCCCGCAGTGCGCTTCGCTCATGGTATAGTTATGGGTGCATGGTGCGTTGATTTGTAGGTACGCAATACCTGGAGGTTAGGATTAGTCTGTTATCTTTTTAGATTCGCAATACGCTGGGGTTTGCATATACGGTGCGGGCGGGCAGAATTAGTGCCCTTAACTCCCTTAACCAAGTAATTTTTTTTTGGGGGCCTCATCTTTTCCACAATTAACTTCTCGTCCAAACCTTTTCTTTTCTCCATCTATTAGAACTAAAGTAACAACCTACAAGTCTTCTTCTCATTCAGTGAAGGCCCCAATTGAAGCTTGGCGACCCGCCTTGTTAATAGTTTTGAGGGAGTTCATGAGACAGGAAGAGAATGTGATTTTTGTTCTGGTTTGCTCATTTGGAGTATTGGTACGTGAACTCCACACTTTTGGGGTTTTGAGTACCAGTACTTGTTGCCAGGGTCACGGGCGAATTAGGTAACACTAATTGTGCCAATTGCTGGAAACATAGTACTGGAGAGTGAGGTTGAGGAACCCAAGTTGGGTTCTTAGTATGTACCTCGCTAAAGATGAACTTATAAATGGTTTCTTTAGTTCTAAGTGTTGCCTTATGGAGAGACCAACATTTAAAGGTGACTAGGTGAGAACTGTATACTTAAATTCGTGTCACAGTTGAAGTTAGATAACAAAGAATTGATATTGACATAGTTTGATTCCTCAACTCAATTACTAGTGCCTCTGTCGACAATGTGAAGTGAATAAACAGGTAGTACTTGTAGCAACGTAATTGCAGTGGATATGTGTCAGATACCGCTACTTCATTGATACTCTCATCATAGAGAGATAGGCTCTTATTTTTTTGGCATTCTGTAAATTTTCTTTACGCTCTAGCATCCAACCATCAATACGTAGCATAATCCATCCGGATTGTAGATAGCATCGACAACCTTGCAAAATAAAAATTTGTATACACTGAAATCAATTGACTGTTTTTAATTTGTTCTCAATGTGTGCACTTTCTAATCCTAAGGCTGGATAGTGTTTCGGCGAGTTTAGCTATTTTGGAACTCTGTAATAGGAAGAGTTGTTTTGAAGTATTGAATTTTGTGACTCAGAATTGGTATAGAAATTCCATTAAGATATTTATTTGCTTCCAAACTAGATTGTAAATGTCAAATATGTTTGTTGGCACTAAGAAGCCAAAATCATGAATGACCGCCATAAGTGTGCCCAATAAAGCTTTTGGACGTGAAATTACAAAAGATAAATCTACGAGTAGATTATCAGCCTCCTTTTTTCTGCTCAAGATGTTTTAGATTCCCAAGACAATGGAGATATGTAAGTGATCTTCTTCTGATTGGATGAATGATAACACCATAGATTCAATAAAGTTCTTGATCTTTTTGCGGTAAAGACGGGAATTTGATAAGCTTTTTGAGAAATTTTTGGAATGTGGAATCTGGAGCTTGAAAGAAACAATGCTTGGTTGATTATGGAGATAGTAAGAAGGTTAATGTAGTCATTTGTGGTTGTTGGGTTATACGTTTTGATCTTCTGCTTTGGAGGTCTTTTGGATTGCATGTGTATATACACTGATAAATAAATTTCTTCTATTCGTAGGAGCAATTAACATTAGAGCAGAAGATTGCGTTTGGGCTAATAAAGAGAGCCGTACCCCTCTTAGCGTGCTTGGACATTTTGTTCTTTGATGATGAAGACTTCCTCTTTGAGGGAGATCCTTTCTGTCCCCGTCATTATTCATGACTAGTTCTTGTGGCTCATGCGATGTATGCACAAAGTCAGAGAGAGAAGAAAATCAACTACAAATTTAGGGCGTGTTTGAAACCCATGTCAGTTTTCAGTTTTGTTTTCAAAAAAACCAAAACCAAAACCTCTTTGAGTTCTCTCTTTTTTACAAACTGATGGGTTGATTGATATAATTTTGCATAATTAGTTTTTACTTTTGGTTTTTTTATTTTATATTTCCTCTCTTCTCTTTTCTTTCATTTTTCAATACTTGAGAGCTTCTTCTGAGCTCCCATGCTTAACAACCAGAAGGGGCCCCACCACGAACAACACATTTCTTCTATCACCGTCCAAATATTGCTATGGCAGTAACACACTAGCTTGTGAATTAGGGTTTCATTGGGGTTTGATTGAGTGAATGGTTTTGAATTTACCTGCGTAAATCGAAGATACTAGGGCTAATCGATGGATGGTATCTTTTGGTTGTGTTTGTTATAGGGACATTGGTAGTTGGTATGATGGTGATTTGGATTTAGAGAACTGGTGGGGCCTTGGTGGTGATCGATGTTAGATGGTTTCTTGTTCGGCGGTGTTGGTCAGTGGTGGTGGTTCCGGTTATCAGCGGCTAAGGTGGTTGACAGTGTTCGTTGTGTTGGTCACTGCTGGTGGTGGTGATGGTCAGTGGCTGTTGTGGTTGGCTGTGTTGGCCAGCTTGGTGTTCGGGATTATTGATCAATGGTGGTGGTAGAATGGTGGTCACTAACCGTGGTGGTTGGCAATGTTTGTAGTTTGGTGTTCGATGGTGTTGGTCATTTGTGGTGGTGGTGGCGGTCAATGGGTATGGTGGTTTGCAATGTTGGTGGTTTGGTGTTCTTGGTTAATAGGTGTTGGTGACAAAGATGGAAGGGAAGAAGAGAAATAAAATGGTTCTAAGAAAAGTTGAAACGTGGATCTTAAAAAAAAAAAAAGAACTGAAAACTCCAAAATGGGATTTTCAAAAATAGCCCATTCTAAAAACTACTCCCTCTGTCCCTCGTAAACTGATCATATTTTCTTTTTGAGTCGTCCCACAAAAATTGATCACTTCCATATTAAGAAAGATTCTATAGCTTTTTTTTACATATTTACCTTTTATACTTTTTTATTCTATTTCTCTATCCACATTTAACTCTCTACCAACTCATTTTCTCTCTCCTGGCCTACCACTTTACACTTTTTTATTCTATTTCTCTCTTTACATTTAACATTCTACCAACCAATTTTCTCTCTCCTGGCCCACACTCTTCCCCCTCTTTCTAAAGGATAAATTGGAAAAACACACAATAGATAACTTAAATCCTTATTAATATGCGAGTAAAGTCCAACCAATCGAATTATCAAGGACAGAGGGAATAGTTTATTAAATTGAAGGGAAAAAACCTAAACTGTGTGTCAAACGGCAATATTATGTTACAGTTTTGAAAACTGAAAATAAAAATTGTTTCATACGCTACCTTAATTACCAAAATGAGGGCAGTTACTAGTTTTTTTTTTTCAAACTCAGAGCTTTTTTTTTGTTTTACTTGCCACGTGTCACTTAGCATGTTACACCAAAATCTACCACCTTACCAAACAATATATCTGGTGTTGGCATTAGATTTAATATAGATTTTGATGGAATTGCTGAGTCTTGCTTGTTGAGATATGGCATTGTTTTTGATATGAGATATGACATTCTTTAGCGTGCAATTATCAAGCACCGGTGCGGCAGTTTGGGGGTAGCACTGCGTGCGGCGTGGTTGCGTGTCCAAAATTATTATTTTTTGAATTAATTTTCTAGATCTGGGGTGCGGCTGGGACACGCACCAAGGGTTTTTTTGGCAGAGAGTAGAAGAAGAAGAAAGAGAAGAAGGATAAGAGAAAAAATAACCTACGCCGGAGCAACGAGGGTCTTTCGGTAGGAGAGGCGACAGGTGAGGGACTTCCGGCAGGTTAGGCGATCGGCGGTATCCAACAGTAGCGGCGACGGCCCCTCCTTGTTGTTGATGTTGTCTCTGTCTTCTCTGACGGCTATGTTATAAGATAAGGACATAGGGTTTCTATCAAATTTTATGTTTATTATGTTTATTGACAATCTTTTAATATAGTCCCACTACTTTAAAAAATAATAGAACTTTTACAAGCTTTGTCGTATTTGGTGATGCACTTTCAATATTTCTAAAGTAGTCCATCAAATTATCAAATATCTTATTGTTTGTCTAAAATAGCATTATTTTTGTTACATTTTTGCCGAATCCCGCCCCACCCGTATCCTATTTCTTGAAAAAATGACGTATCTGCGTATTTGCACCGGTATTGCATCCGCACCTGCACTGGAATCCGTGCTTCTTAGGTGTGCAAGAAGTAGGGCCTTTTCAGAATACAAAGAGATGACGTCAGTCTTTGCAAAATTATAACTTGTGAAGACTTTTTGTAGATCGGAAGAGCCTTCTTTCTACAGGGAGAATACCAGCTAGTCACGACGGTTATGCTTTTAGGTGTATACTTCACACAAATTTTTAGATGTATTTTGGAATATTTAACCACATATTATAGTGTTTAAAACGCATCGCTAAATGGTTCTATATAATTTGCATATAGAATTTTACATGTTATAGCTATCCTTAACATGTAAGCATATATTGCCCCTCTTTGTTTAGATTTCACCAGCGATTATTGATTATTATGATCTTAGGGTTATAATTATATACAGACATCTCATAGGAACCTGAGGCCAAAACCTATTTTCCAAGTGAGATAGCCCCTGGTAAATTGAGACCGAAGTCTATACTCCGCAGGTCGATGGGCCCCTAGGAACCTGTTGGTACTGGTTGGCCCTGTAGGAACGTGAGGCCAAGGCCTACGTCCTAAGGGGTACGAGCTTGTGAGCCTGAAAATCTGTGGGCCAGTAGTTATAGTGTTGCATGTCAGCAACGCTTCACTTTGTTCTTTCGACTCATGTAAACGAATGTTGATTTTATGATAGTGATTTCATTCCTGCCAAACATTCAAAAGTATAAGTTAGTGTTAGGAAGAAATAATATATCTATATGTATGTACATATATTCATATCCATATATAGGGGAGCTCATCTACTTCTACTGCTGGTAAATTAGCTAAGTTGGCGCCACTGATCTGGCCAGGATCTTTTCTTTTTGGCCATTTTAAGTGACTCTCACGCGTTATGAGGCAGAGAGACAGTGGACTTTTTTGCCACTGTTCTCTTTCTCTTTCTTTCATTTGGTTTTGTTTCTTTGATCTGTCAGCCGTCCCCTTTTTCTTTCTTCTTAACTTTCTTCTTCCCGTTTCCACCGCGCGCACACAAACAATAACACACATCATACAGACACACAACAATTTCAAATCTCAGATTTTCAAATGATTTGGGCAGTGAAGCATGAGTATAGGTGTACCCATCTCGGATGGGAGGTAGTAGTAAGAATATGGGTGGCGAGCATGACAGTGGCTCACGATAGGGCGGCATTGGCCGTGGCAGCCGTGGGGGTGGCGCTGAGGTTTGGGTGATGGTGGTTGACAGCGGAGGCCAGAGGTTCAGATGGTGATGGTGGGGGCGGCAGAGGTTCGGACGGTGGTGGTTGGGGGTGGCGGTGGTTTATATGGTGGGTGTTGGGGGCGGTGGTTGTTTGGATGGAAGGAGGTGTTTGTTGGTGAGCGGTGTTTAGAAGGCAATGGCTGTGGGCGACAGTTGTTTCCACGGGAATGGTTGGGGGAGAGGGCGGCATGGATAATGGGGGTTGGGGGCAGAATCAGCATGTATGCTGGTGGTTGACAACGTAGTTGGTTTGAATGGTGGTGGTTGGCCGCATCGGCTGTTTCAATTATGGGGTTATCGACTTATCGAGGTGGTGTTGGGTTTTTGTGAAACTGGTATGGATGTCAATGTGAAAGCTCTGCAGTTCTTGGAATCCTTGGACTGAAACACTTTGCAATTCTTGTGGTTCCTTTCCTTCTCACTTCCATCAGAACACTTTGCAATTCTTGGACTTTTGGACTGAGACATCTTCATGAGATATCATTATCTGTTACTGCAAAATAGAGAGGGGAAAGGGTAAACAGCTCCTCCCTGCCCATTATAGGGTGGACAGTTTCTAAAAAAAGTGTGAAAGGAAAGATCTGGACTGCTAACAGATCATGTATAGACAGCCCGATGAGAGCTGGCAACTTATATATGTATATATGTACATACACACACACACACACATATAAGCATGTGTGTATATGTATTTGTATATGTGCTTTTTTTTTGTGTACTTATGTATGTATACACACACACAAAAGTTATACTTGTATATTACCATATACATGCATATATGACATACATTTATATAGATAGAGGAACCAAGTCAAATAATCTTCGAGCAAAAGCACTAGTACACGCTCACACTCGCACACATGCGCATAGACGCATTTATATATTATACTTTGTATCAACATCCAATTGATTTGCGCGTGTTTACACTACTATGAAGTTTAGAAGAATTCATTACAAGAAGTGTTGGGGGCAGGGAATTGAGTGTGGAGTGTTGCGTGGTTGTTCTAGTCTTGCTACGGTTCAATTAAGCTCATGGTTCTAGACTAAACAATTTTTGATATAGTTTTATTTGGTCTCTGTGACGAATTGCTGTTGAGTTTGCAGATCGGTATAACTCCGCCCTCGTTTGCCACAGATGGCTTTTTCTGGCATGCCACCCTCGTCTTTGGTTGCGAGTAGATAGGTCTGTAAAAGAGTTTTCTGAGCCTGGAGCCTTCCCTAGTGTTGAAGCGGCCGTTTCTGCTGCTAGGTAAGTGAATGTACAACTGCTTGTATTTGATTGCAAGCTCACAGCCTCACATGTTAACCTTGAAAAGTGATCTGCACTTGTGGCGTGTAGGCCCGGAGACACTATTTTGATTGCTGCAGGGGGTACTCATCTTGCGTCTAACATTCAGATAAAAAAGCCGCTTTGCTTGGTATGCTCACAGTTCTTTGCTTGAAATATTGTTTGTTTCAAGTTTGACCTGTTGCCTGCGTAAACCGTGATAAGCAGCAAATTGTGTAGATTATACCTTACAATTTTGGTGAGCCATTATGATTTTAAGTGTGTGAAAGAGTCCAGCATCAAGCTGAAAACTAATTAACTTTCCCTTCTCTGACTGTTTTATTGCTCTCATCAGCTCAACTAAATTGTTCCAAACTGGGCGTTGGCTGTTCTTTCACTTTTTGTTACAACTCTGTTGTCAAAGCTGTTGCAAATAATTTATAGTACTTTATTTGTTGTTCCATAAATCTTTTGAGAAGCTGTACAGTAGTAGTAGCCTTATCAAATCTTAAGCAGCATTTAGCAGCCTCCCCAACTTCTTTTGGACAATTATATTATACCCTTCCCTCTTTCTTCCCGCCGCACCATCCCCAACTGGTGAACAAGTCCTCCCTTCCCCCACCACCACCAAAAAATCTCTCCTCCTCCTCTGCCTTTCATTCCTCATCACGCAACCGTTGTCATCCGTCTGGTTTGTTACATCCTGCCGTTTGGTTTGAATACGGCGTGAGTTGGTGGTGCTAGTTGGGTGTCATGTTACTAGCGAAGGTGGTGGATATGTCGTGCTTGGCGGCTCGTCGACGGACATCCAATTGGGGAAAGAGAAATGATAGATGGAGATTGAATGACATTTGTGCCCTCATCTATAATGCCATGTTTTTTTATTTTAGGGGTAATTTCGTCAAAAAGATGGGAGGCTGCTATTCTCCTCTTGTTGGCGGGAAAGTTAGCCAAGCCCACAGTTAAATTTGGCCTGGTCAGCAGTTTCTTTTCTTAGTAGGTTTCAAGACTCTATAATATGTTGTTGATTCTTAATAGTGAATGTTGTCGCACATTTTCTCTGTTATTTTGGATTTTTAACTTCCACCGTTAGCTTCTTCGTGGTTATGTCTTCCAGTGTAAATATACTAGTTCTTTTTTTTTTTTTATGAGCACTAAATAGCTGCCACCACTTATTTCAGATGTTCTTGCTTTTCCTCCTCTCTCTTTTACTAATATCTCTTGCTGTCAAGTCTTTAGTACAAAAATGATGTGGTGGCTTCTTACATATTGAGTGTGAGGTAATCCTGGCATTAGCATTTCGTGGTAGGATCTAAAATCTGCTGGCATCGGAAAACAAGTCGTGTGTACACCAGTTAGTTGGAGTCAGAATTGCATTGCATACGCAACAAATGTGCTCTTAGAGGGTTAGAGAGTTGGGTGTTTGTTTGTTTTGGACTAGTCAGTTATTATGTCTGTTCATCGAGTCTGTAGGCACTGGCAGTAACTTATCTCTGGCGGCACTTTAGAAGGTTGTACTTGCTGCAGTACAAGTACTTCTTCGAACAGAGGTGGATTTAGGAAGGGTTCACTGATTTAATGCACGATGTGTAACATTTAAAGTTTTTGTGATGTGTTATATGCGGCTTCGAAAATTCGGGAAGCCCCGTTTGTGTCTGTGTGTGTATAGCTAGATAATTTATATAGATATATTAGTGAGCTGGAGCATCAGCCTGTGCTCATTTTCCTTATACAAACAGGAGCATCGTTTAACTATCAGAAATATTACCATTTGCCTTTTTACCTCAACTTGTTCAGATTGGTGGTGGTGAGCTTCCTGATGATACGGCACTCATCTGTTCTCGTGGTTCAGACAGGTTTGTGAAATTCTTTTTCCACATTTTTTGCTGAGGTGATTTATGAGTTCTTTTCTTTGAATTACAAATGTGGGAGCCACCTTTGGAGTGGTGGGCTTGGCAGATATGCACAACCAATCACTTTGAGCCCCAAGCATCTGCTATAAATGTTCTCAATGGCTTGGCTCTAACAGATTGGCTATCAAGTTACACCGTGAGTATATCCGGTCATAGTATATCAACTGCACTGATAATAAATTTTGAGGAGAGCCACATCTCACACTTTGAAAATCAAGCTGCCCTCACCCTCTCTTCCCTCCCTCTCGTTTTTATCTTCTTTCGGAAATCTAGTTTATTTGCCTAGCCATTCACCAATCTTATGAATTTCTCAGGTGGTGTGGCCCCACCACATTATCCGTGACATAGCTTGCTACCCAAGTAAAAACTAGGATCTTGTGCAAATATTGTGCGCACCTGTGCAGAAAGTGTCTTTACTCTAGCGTACTTTATGCACTTTAGCTTGGGTGGCTAGCCTCAACAATGTTGGGTATTCCCTGCTAAAGAATTTCAGAGTTTGGAGTGGGCTCTAGAAGAATCACCAAGCTTATATTCGCCACAAGCAACCACTTTTTGTATGTACTTACTTTGTGTTTGAGCAGTGCGTTGGAGCTTCTAGCGGCCTGCAAAGTCGCAAACCTAACGGTAAAGGCTGAGCTCGGTTGCTGCTTGCTTCATAGAAGTGGGAGGTTGATTATTGATGGATGTATCCTGCAATGCGAGACAAACCCCTTAGACTACCTATCCCATGCAATTATTAGCACGGCCAGTGGCCCTGACATGTTTTCGACATCGGTGAAGGGCTGTGCTGATGGTGTTTCCGTTTCTCGAACACGTATTGAAGGTGGTGCTAAGGCCATTTTGACGAGCGGAACCCTTGCATTGGAGGGAGTTAGGGTTATTTATTCCCGGACCTCCATTTTTTTTTGGTTCGACGTAGAGCATCGGAAACGGTGATCTTGTCCCTTGCTTGATGTAAAATTTGTGCGAGGTTAGACATTCATCTCTGATGCTTTTATTTTGCTTTTTCTTTGTTGGTAAATTCTCTATCATTGCTATCTTTTAGAGGTGTTTGCGTGTAAAACTGAGTGCGCTCAAGCTACCATGTTAATAGAATTGAAAGTCCTCAAAGCTTATAATGGTATTTTTACTGGGTACACAGAACTCGGTAGCACAACTGAAAATAATATGTGAAGGGGAAATTGATCTTTTGTTGTATGGCATCTTTCTGGTAGTAGCTTTAGACGCAAAGCATCTGGTTAAGAGTAATTTGTCGTTATTTGTACAGATTATAATGACAATTTTTTTGTCATCAGAACTATTTTAGCAGTGGCTGCAACTGGGTTCCTCTTCGAACAAAAATGATGGTTGCAAATAAGGGTGGCAATCACAACCCAAACTCATTTATCCGTCTAAATTCGCCCACTTAAAAATGATCCAAACCCATCCATTTATATAATGGGGTATAAATGGGTCAAACATTTATCAACCATCAACCCATTGATTTTCATGGTTTCTTAATGGGTGCCCGTTTACCCACCAGCAATACTTTTAGTGGTTTGACTTCTGTCCGTTTCTTCTCGATCTCTCACCCGTCTTCTCTTTCTTCCTGGCGGAAACCATCAAGCCCATCGTTGCTCGCCGCCAATCCTCACCCAATGCCGTCATCTCCACTCACCGGCAACATTCACTAATCTCCACTCGTCGTCGCGCTTCGTCACCACCACTATCGCTGTCGCCACTCCCTCTTTACTCGCCAACTCTGTCACCATCGCTGTCACTACAGCGACACCCTCACCGAATGATTCCGGCGAGGGCATGGCCACCCTGGCTCAGTTCTGGAATTAGATCTACTGGAATTTTAGAGAGCTTCAGATTTTGACTTTTTCATTGAGGTGAGTTCTTGGTCACATGCTATAATATGGAACTTATAGCATTTCTTAGAGGTGGTTGCTATGGTGTGATGGTAGTAACAGTGGCTCTTTGGTGGTGATTGCAGTACTGAGGCGGTTGTCGAAGTAATGGGTGTGGGTGTGGGTGGTGGTGGGCTGTGGGCGGTAGAAATATGATCGATTGTGGAGATTACGGTAATGTTGTGGAGGCGGCGGCGGCGGCGGCAACCTCCACGCCAGTGACGTCATCGACGTCGATCTGGTTGAGGGCAAGGACAAGTTGGCCAGCGCCGGCGGAGAGGCAGAGGACGCAGGAGTGGTTGGGGAGGAGAGGCAGAGGACGGGTTGGCCAACGCCGACGGTTTCTTTTGTGGAGGGAGGTGAGGGGGTGGTGGGTGGCATCGCTGGTGGATATGGGGAACTTGTGGTGGTGGTGGATTTGGGGAACTTGTGGTGGTGGCCGGCGTTTGTCGGTGGCTACAGTGCTGGGATTGGGCGATTCGCCGTTGATGATGACATGTATAATTAAGACAAAAATTGGCGAAAGCTTGTTTTAGATACGACACCGAGATAAATAAAAGGTTGAATTAGATATGGTGGAATTATATATGGGTCACTATTGGGTCAAATGAGTGGAACTAACCCAATTAAGGAATGACCCATATGACCCACAACTAAATGGGTCTAAACGGTTGAGTCACCCATTTATACCCAATCCGTTTAATCTTCACCCAAACCCAACTCACCCACCCATTTTGCCACCCCTAGTTGCAAAACATGCTTACTAGTGCTTAATTAGTGATGCTAAGATAGGATGTTAAAAATTATCGTTGTAGATGTCTACAGAAATATGCTTCGCAATATGTAGTGTCAATTAATGATAACTAATTAACTATACAAGGGAATGGTGAATTATAAGATAAGAAACAACTGAGCGAGTAATGCTAAGATAGGATGTTAAAAATTGTCGCTGTAGATGTCTACAGAAATATGCTTCGCAATATTTAGTGTGAATTAATGATAACTATACAAGGGAAGGGTGAATTATAAGATAAGAAACAACTGAGCGACGGATTGATTAAACGAGCACAATGCTGATAGCTCAGCCTAATGGCTAAGCAGTCTAGTCCAAAGACCGTGCAAAAAGCTATTTCATTGTGATTTTATTTTCATGATTTTTGTATTTAATTAGAAAATACGTTCTTGTACTTTTATCAATTTTATAAAAAAAATTTAGTAATTTTTTTTCGACATTGGGTTAAGTTTTGGTGGAAAAAGGTAAAAACTCTTAGGAAGTGTTTTCAGTTTTTTGTCATTATTTGAGCAATTTGTAACGAAGATGAAAATAGAAAATGTTAAAACTAAACAAAAAAAAATCTTTTTTTATGATTATTACAAAAAACAGAAAATGAAAATGATAAAAGTATGGGTACTAAAATTTGCAGATGACGTTGTATACTCAAAACTGACATTCTGTATTGTAACTGAGAAAATCTTGTTTCTCTTGAATAAACACTAAAAGTTGCATTGATACTAAATACTACAGTTAGTGCAAGACGACACTGGAAATGTAGAAAAAGGAAGGAGGTAACCCAAGTGAACACTCAAGTAGCTCATCACTTATAAGGAATCCACCCAAGGGATCAAGAGCAAGCTCAACCGAAACGAATGATTTTGAGAAAACATTATAATTTTAAAAAAAATAAATACAAGTGTTTTAGTTCCAAATTGTTAGAAAATAAAAAGTTGAGAATTTTTTACGTACTTCAACTTTTGAAAGACACTTGTTCTACATTTGCCATTGAAAATAATTTTAAAGAGTATACGACATGACAAATGTGCTTGAGTTTAAGACTCGCACGCGAAAGAGGGTGCTTCATTCGTTTGTGTAGAAGTACGAGTGAAACAATTGTGAAAGTTGGGCTGTTGTATCTCAGGAGCGAGGTATCGATAATCTTGCTGTACGGGTGGTAATCCGAAAAAGCGCGAATCGTCTTAAGAGAGCGATTAAGTGCGCGCCTCAGCTAGCTGTTTTACTTTATTTTTTAAGAATTGTTCTTGCCTATTTCTTGCAACACTTCCAACAAATTAAGATAATTCGGTGGCTAATTCCACCATGTTGTATGCTACTCTTGCTGCCAACTCGAATGACTTGAATAAGCTATTTCGTTTTGGTGGACAAAACTTCAAAAGAAGGTATTGTTCCATTTCAAGTTGATGAAATTAGTGTGAGTTTTAATGGCCCAAAATCCAAAGAAGGTGGACATAAAAATATGAATGAGGAGGAATTCGTGGTGCATGAGAAAAATGTTGTGAAGTTGGAAAATGACGAAGAAGATTGTCATAATTATTTGTTCAATTTTTTTCCGATGAGCTTTATGATTATTATTCGCATACTTACAATTTTCCAAGAGAATCAGGAAAGCATTGCAGCAAAAAAATGACACCGAGGAAGCCGAAAAAAAGAAGTATGAATATAGCTGCTTTTTCAACTACAAGATGTCGAAGAACGTGTCGGTTGTAGCTCAGACGCACGACACCCAGATGATGGTGCACAAAATCATCTTCAAAGGAATCCAAGTAGATTAGCAAAAGTAAGTGGCTACCATCATAAACAAGTTACCGAATTCGTGGAAGCAGTTCCAAAATAGCCTCCGTCGCAAGCAATCGGAACTGTCTATTGTCATCCTCATCGTGCGGCCTCAAATTGAGGAGGAAGCGAGAAAGTAAGACAAGAAGAATGAAGCTCTTGCCAACAACACACATGCTAACCATGCCAACAACGACCAAGGTAATGGCGCTAAGGTGAACTTCCGAACATCTAGTGATAGCGCTCAAAGAGTCTAAAATAACTTTCAAAGGCAAAAATAATTTCTTGAATGCTAGAGGCAAGCACAAGAAAAATAAAACTTTCAAAATTCAAAATTCTTCCTATGCCTCAAAGAAATGGAACCAAGTTCACTCTTCCAATGTGCAAATAGCAACAAGAAAAATAAAAATTCAAATAAAAATTCTAGCAGCAACAATTTTGCAAATGAAAATTTTGCAAATGGTCATGTTTTATATGTGGAAAACAAGGACACCATGCTAAATATTGTAGCCATCGAAAACTCGTTTCAAAGCCACAAGCAAATGTTACCGATGAACCACTTGTTGCTTTGATTTTGGAAATAAAGTGGTTGAAAATGAAGAAGGATGGTGGGCTAATTCCGAGGCATCAAGACATGTTTGTCATGATAAAATTTGTTTTAGAATTATGTCCTGGTAGAAAAAGACAAAAAAAATTTGTTTGATGATTTCCACTCCACAAAAGTCATAGGCATGAGAGATGTGGTTCTTAAGTTTACCTCGGGCAGAAACTTTGACCCTTTGGTGAAATATCAAGTGAAGCTTCTGCTTCATTCATTTGTGCAGAAATATGAGTGAAGCAACAATGAACGCTGGGCTGTTATATTTCGGAGGTAACGCGTCGATAACCTTGCTACACCGGTGGTAATCTGAAGGGCGCGAATTGTCTTAAGAAAGCGACCTAGTTAGCGCATTAATCAATTGTTTTTACTTTATTTTTTGGGAGTTGTTCATGCAACAGTTCCAACAATCCGTACCAAATCCCTTCTGCCAATGTTATTGCCTTCCTTGAGGGCTGATAAGATCCTTACTATACACCACCTTAAACGGGCTCGAACCTGTGGTTTGACACGATGAACAGTCTGACGCAAATTGCACCATAAGACACCATGGTTAAGAATTGGCGCCAATTGAAAGAACTCCATATCATAACTTATGTTTGCCAATCTCTTGGATGGTGAGAGAAACTTAATTGGAGAGTTGTGCCAAGCTTTGTCCACTGTGCGTGCCAAAAATGACTCATAAACTTTAAATCTCGATCAAAAGCGATGGTTTTTGGAATCCCACGAAGTCTCAAAATCTCTTTGAAATAAAGATCAGCCATAATAGAACCATCTAAGGGCTCGAAATATCGATCAACAACAACCATGTTGAAGTCCTTGTTCCTTTGCGGGGTAAGCTGTAAATTTGAGAAACAGGAAGAATGTTTCTTGTGTATTTTCACGGCACTTGGATACAAGTTTATATACAGAAAAAACACCTAATATTACTCCTAATACTACTCCTAAATACAAGCTATGGTAACTAATTACAGCTTGTCAATGATCCCTATGATCATGGTGATAAAGGTAGAGTCAATGACCTGATACAAGACATACGTTGAGTCAATGATCTGATACGAACATATATGGAAACAAAAGATCCTCCAATACTCCCCCTTAAGTTGGAGCATGAAGAGTGGCAATGCCCAACTTGCCAAGAAACTGATGAAATCGATCATGTCCAAGAGCTTGGGTGAAAATGTCCGTGCCAACTGATCTTGTGAAGAAATTGATTTGGTGGCAATGGTTTGTTACTGAATATGTTGCCGAATAAAATGGCAATCTATCTCGATATGTTTTGTTCGTTCATGGAATACAAGATTAGCTGCAATGTGAATAGCTATTCGATTGTCACAAAACAAGGAAACTGGAGTAGTACACGATACTTGAAGGTCTTGCAAGAGATGTTTGAGCCAAATAATCTCACTAATGGTGGTTGCTATGGCTCTATATTTTGCCTCTGCAGAAGAACAAGAGACCACTATTTGCTTCTTAGCTCGCCGTGAAACTGGTGAAGAACCAAGAAATATGATGTAACCAGTAGTTCACTTGCGTGTCATGGGGCATCTTGCCCAATCTGCATCACAAAAATGCCTACAAAGATACGGTGTTATTTGAAGGGAGCAAGATACCTTGACGTGGTGACCCTTTCAAATAATGAAGTACCCTATAAGAAGCATCAAGATGAGGTTGTCGCGCCGCGGGTCATGCATAAATTGACTAAGAATATGCACTGCATAGCTAATGTCTGGACAAGTGATATTGAGATATAATAATCGACCCACTAACCAACGATATTTTTCTGGATTTTTGCAAGTTTCACCAGATTCATTGGATAGCTTATGTTGCTGCTCTATTAGAAAAGAAGTCGGTTTACATCTAGTCAAACCACATTCGGCCAAGATGTCAAGGACATATTTGCATTGGCTCAAAAATATCCCTGCTGGAGAACGTGCCACCTCGATCCCCAAAAAATACTTAAGCTTCCCAAGATTTTTGATGTGAAATTTTGTATCCAATTAATTCTTCAACTTGCAAATACGATCTGAATCTGTCCCTGTGATAAAACATCATCGGCGTAGACAAGAACAACAACAAAAGATCCTCCAGATTTGTCAGTTAGTTTTGATTGCAGGAAAACTTCATTCTGTGATGCTTGTTACAAAGCAAAACAGACAAAATTATCTTTTCCTCCCAGTATGAATAAAACTTAGCATGTTTCTGATTTGATTCATTACGACATATAGGGTCCTTATAAAACAAAATCAATCTTTGGATGTCCTTTTCTCTTGACTATTGTGGATGATTTCAGTCGAGCAATATGGGTTTTTCTCATGAAACATAAGTCAGAAACTAAGGAATATTTATTGCAATATTTCAACTGGTTCACACACAATTTCATATAAACATAAAAACTCTCCGAACAGACAATGGTTTAGAGTTTTCTTCATTGTGATTTAATGACCTATTGTCTTGATCATGGCATGGAACATCAAACTAGTTGAACAGACACTCCATAACAAAATGGAGTAGTTGAACGCAAACATCGGCATCTTTTGGAAGTGGCTCGTGCACTGCTATTTCAAGAAAATCTTCCAATTTTCTATTGAGGGGGACCGTGTCTTACTACTACGTATTTAATCAATCGAATGCCACTTTCAACTCTAAAGGACAAAACTCCATATGAAATTTTACTTGGGAAGAAACCAACATATGAGCATTTAAGGAACTTCCGGTGCCTTTGTTATGGACATGTAAACAGTAAACCTCATGATAAATTTGCTCCTCGTGATAAATCAGGAATTTTAGTTGGATATCCTAATGGGTAGAAAGTGTATAAGATATATGATCTCGAAAGCAAAAGGATTTATGTTTTCAGAGATGTTCAATTCTTAGAGGGAGTTTATCCTTGTTCCAAGTCCACTTTGGGTGAATCAAGACAACTAAGCAATGAAGAACCAGGTGCTGGTAATTTTCTTTTGAGTACTGATTTATGCACTGATCTCGTCGAAGAGCCAGTTACATAATCTATCACAACTAAACCTATTTCGCCAGATATTGAGGTTGGATGTTCTGAATCAGATGAATCAGATCCTACAGTTGAGAATCAACAAGCTGCCAATCCTTATAGCAAAAGGCAACGACAAGTGTCACGTTCTTTATCAGGCTATCAGTATGTCTTGCCTCCCTCCCTTGCTCCTGTAGAGAATAATACGCCTCCATCCTCTCCTTCGGCTAACTCGACTGTACATCCTTTGTCCCATTTTATTTCATATTCCAAGTTTCTCCTAATCATACTGCTTTCTTAGCGGCTATCCCATCCAATGATGAGCCGAGATCCTCTTCTCAAGCAGTCAAACATGAACATTGGAGAGATGCAATGACAAAGAAAATTGCTACTTTGGAAGAAAATCAAACCTGGACTTTGGAATCATTGCCCCTTGACAAAAGAGCTATAGATTCCAAATGGGTCTACAAAATCAAATATAGACCAGATGGAAGCATTGAACGTTACAAGGCGCATCACGTTGCAAAAGGTTACACTCAGATTAAGGGAGTCAATTTTCATGAGACCTTTTCCCCGTTGCAAAATTAGTCACTGTCCGTTGTTTATTGACAATTGCTTCAGTGAAAAATTAGGAAATACATCAATTAGATGTGAATAACACCTTTTTACATGGCGATTTGGAGGAAGAAGTGTGTATGAAGATTCCACAAGGGTTTGCCAAAAAGGAGGAGCACTTTGTCGCGACGATCTAAAATCTCAACTGGTTGCTCTTCGTAGGAAAGGTCCTCCCAAACTGATAAAGGCTTGTACGACACAATATGCGTCGGATCGTAAGCATATTTTCTCAAATTCGAGACATGGAAAACGTTATGAACGTGCGAAAGCTCTGGCGGTAACGCAATTCTATAAGCCACCGGACCTATTCTTTCTAAAACCTTAAATGGACCAACAAACCTAGGGCTAAGCTTGCCCTTCTTACCGAAACGCATCACCCCCTTCCAAGGTGAAACCTTCAAAAACATGTGATCACCCACCTCAAATTCAAGTTTGCGACGACAATTTGACGTATAATTGTGCTGTATATCTTGAGCCGCCTTGAGACGTTCCCAAATCAAATTAACTTTTTGAGTGGTCATCTGCACTAATTCTGGTCCTAATAACCGTCTCTCTCCTACATCGTCCCAACATAGTGGTGTCCTACATCTTCGTCCGTACAATGCCTCAAACGGTGGGATCTTAATACTTGTTTGATAGCTGTCGTTATATGCAAATTCAACTAAAGGCAAATGACCATGCCAAATCCCACCAAGGTCTAGCGCGCAAGCTCTCAACATATTTTCTAATGTATGAATGGTGCGCTCGGACTGTCCATCTGTCCACGGATGATAAGCCGTGCTAAAACGAAGGTCAGTGCCCATAGAATTCTGAAAGCTCCTCCAGAACTTTGAAGTGAAATGCGGATCTCAATCTGACACTATAGATAATGGTACACCATGCAACCTCACAATCTCATCAATATATAATCGAACTAATTCAGATAAGGGTGCTGTTGATCGGATCGTAAGGAAATGCACAGTCTTAGTCAACCTATCAACGATAATCCAAATGGTGTCAAAACTCTTGACTGTCCTCGATAAGCCTCCTACAAAATTGGTGGTTATATGCTCCCACTTCCACTGCGGAATCTCAAGTGGTTGAAGTAGTCCGCTAGGCTTCTGATGCTCCATCTTCACCTTTTGACAAACTAAACAATGAGAGACAAATTCTGCTATATCCGATTTCATACCACTCCACCAGAAATGCTCTCTAAGGTCATGATACATTTTTGTCCCTCCCGGGTGAATAAAGAAACCAGAACTATGAGTCTCGGACAGTAACTCCCTCCTCAAGGATAAATTAGCTGGCACACAAAGTCTACTACAGAACCAAACGACACCGTGCTCGTCAATTTTGAATTCGGATTTTTTTCCACTGTTAATGTTCTCAATTATGTGAGCTATACCGAATCTCCATCTTGGGCTTCCTTGATCCTGCTGATCAAAGTAGGCTGTACCTTTAACGCTGCTAAGTATTCCCCACCATCTTACCATCTAACCTCCAGACCCAAGTTCATCATATCCTCCAACACTTGAGGTTGACAAGTGATTAATGCTGTTAAGTTTCCACTACTCTTCCTACTGAGTGCATCCGCTACAACATTCGCCTTACCAGGGTGATAATGAATCGTACAGTCATAGTCCTTCAAAAGTTCCAACCAACGCCGTTGTCTCATATTTAGCTCCTTTTGAGTGAAAATATACTTAAGAATTTTATGATCACTGTAAATCTCGTAAGTCTCATCGTACAAGTAATACCTCCATATCTTCAAAGCAAAAATCACGGCCGCTAACTCAAGATCATGGGTGGGATAGTTCTCTTCATAGGGTTTAAGCTGTCTTAAGCATAAGCAATCACCTTACCATGTTGCATTAAAACACAACCTAAGACCTTCTTTGAGGTGTCACTATAAATCACAAAACCTCCGCAACCAGATGGTAGAGTCAAAACCGGTGCAGACACTAACCTTTATTTCAGTTCTTGGAAGCTAGCTTCACACTCTTCGCTCCAAACAAACCGGGTGTTCTTCTTAGTCAACTTAGTCAAAGGCACAATGATTTTTAAAAAACCTTCAACAAATCGACGATACTAGCCTGCCAATCCCAAAAAGCTTCGTACCTCCGTGATAGTGCTAGGTCTCTGCCAGTCAATCACTGCTGCAATCTTAGAGGGGTCAACGGTTATTCCATCCTTAGACACCACATGCCCCAGAAATGTAACATGTTCAAGCCAAAACTCACATTTCGAAAATTTAGCATATAGTTTACTATCTTTCAAAGTCTGTAAGATAATCTGCAATTGCTCACGATGGTCCTCTTTCGGCCTAGAGTACACCAAAATATCATCAATAAAAACAATAACGAATAGATCTAAATACTGTCTAAACACACGGTTCATCAAATCCATAAAAGTAGCAGGGGCATTAGTCAGCCTGAATGGCATTACCAGAAACTCATAGTGACCATATCGAGTCCTAAACGCAGTCTTTGGCACATTCTCCTGCTTGACTTTTAGCTGATAATATCCAGAACGCAAATCTATTTTCGAGAAAAACATCGCTCCCTGAAGTTGGTCAAACAAATCATCTATGCGCGGCAACGGATATTTATTACGGATGGTGATCTTATTCAACTCACGATAGTCAATGCAAAGTCTCAATGTACCGTCCTTCTTAACAAATAGACAGGGGCGACACACTAGGGCGAGTGAACCCTTCATCAAGTAGCTCTTGAAGCTGTTCCTTTAGCTCCTTCATCTCGGAAGGCGCCATTCGATACGGAGCCTTAGAAATAGGTGCCGCACAGGGCACTAAATCAATTGTGAATACCATCTCACGATCAATGGGTTTTCGGGGTAACTCCTCGGGAAACACCTTAGCAAAATCACAGACTACGGGTACTTTTGATATTTCAAGACTTTCATGACTAGTATTATGGACGTGTACAATGTAACCCCTACAACCTTTACGAAGCATGCAGCGAGCCGCAATAGTGGAAATAATCGATAACCCACTAGGTTTCTCAAACTCAAATTCAGACAAATCAGATAATTGAAAACAGACACGCTTCTCAAAGCAGTCAACTAAGGCGTGATAGGATGCCAACCAATCCATACCCAAAATCACATCAAAATCACGGATATCTAAAGGAATTAGGTCCCCCGGAAGGTCCCTATCACATAAGCGGATCTTACAATTTCTCAACACTGAATTAACTATCACAGAATCTCCAACTGGAGTATCGACAGACAACTCATAATCAAGAGACTCGGGTCTAACCCCAAGTCGACGTACAAACGAAAAAGTGACAAAATAGTGCGTGGCACCAGAGTCAAACAATACATGTGCGTCAATTGAGTCAATCTGAATCGTACTTGCCACCACATCCTTTGAACCCGATGCATCCTTAGCCGTCATGTTGAACACCCTGCCGGTAGCCTTAGGTTTCTGCCCTCTTACTGACTGACTTGTACTCTGCCTTGGGCCCAAAGCTGTACTCGCTGCAACTGAACCTTGTGGGCCAGATTGCCCCGACACTAGAATAGGACAATTCTGGATAAAGTGACCCTTTTGGCCACACTTGAAACACACTCCCGTATACTAATGGCAACTTTGATCGCCACGCTTGTTGCACCTCGGACAAATAGGATCTAAACCTATGGATCGAGGCCTCTGAACAATGTTCTAGCTAAAATTCCTACACGAATTACCTTGAGCTTGGCCCTGCCTACCAACAGTAGTCGACGAAGATGCCTGTTTTCGCTTCCCATCACTTTCTACTGTGCATGACTGGGATAGTTCTAGACAATCTCTCTTGCCTGCCCTGGCGACCTTCCTCTCTCTAAAATCCCTTACCTCAGATTCAATAGTCTTCACAATGTCCACGCACTGAACATAGGTCTTTATCGGGACTGGAATAATGCGCTGTCTAATGTTAGACTTAAGACCCCAAGTAAACATCTGCACCATATCCTTTTCATTAGCAACCAACTACTTACCATACCGGGATAGTCGCGTAAACCTTACCTCATACTTGCCAACACTCTCGTTATCCTCCTGCCCCAGATTAAGAAAATCACGATACATCTGTTCTTTTACACTCCTAGGAAAATAGCAGTCGAAGAACAAATCCTTAAACTGATTCCGTGTCTTCGCCAAGCGTTGTTCTACCGTCTTGCTACCCACAATCATTTTCCACCAATGGTCCGCCTCCCCATCTAGCTTGTACACTGTGAGTTCTATCTTTTCCTTATCGGTACAATCCATAGGCCTAAACACCTTTTCAAGTCAAGAGATCCACTTCTCCACCACAATCGGATCATCGATTCCTCTAAAAGGTTCCGCATTTTTCTTATCAAACTGCTCTAACAAACTACAGGTCTGATTCTACCATTGATTTTGAAGTGGGTTAGGTTGATTCCACTGATTTAACTGAGCTTGCTGATTAGCCAATAATTGAGTCAACTGAGCTTGCTGAGCTGCCAGAAGGATCAGAGGATCTGGTGGGGTTCTCATTCTCGGTGACGTTCGGTTGCTCCACATTCCGATTATGAGTTTGCCTATTATTACGACTGCTTGCCATTTCTACAAAAGAAAACCAAAATCACATACTAACTGAAATATTACACTTAATTCTACCCATCCTACCCATCTCATAACTTATCTGATCCTAAGCATGAGTCTACATAATCTCATACCTAAGCTCTGATACCAACTGTAACATCCCGAATTTATTTACGGAGCGTTAATGTCGAATATACAGAAATCAGATAAAATTCTATAATTACCATAAGAACTCCAAAATGGTAAATCATAACATATACTAATAATTCCCAAAATACATTAATGTCTAACAAAATAATCCCAAAGCTTTTATACAAGTCATGTTCTCCGACACGGAGTTTCCAAAAATATACCCAAATAGCTTCAGAACTAATATCTGAGACAAAACAGCTAACTCTTGATCGCTCAGCTAGCCCTCCAATCCAAGGTCCCACCCACTGGTTTCCTGAAAGGAACAACAATAAGGGGATGAGCCAAATGCTCAATAAGGTCGTTCAAAGGACCATTCAAACAGAACGAAAATATGAGAGAAACGAAATTTTCAGAAGCACAAAGGGTCTCAAGAGAACGGACAATCAAACTAGATTTTGAATGTCAAGACATATCTGAATAAAAAAAAATAGACACTACAGATCCATTCAGAAAGTGGTCACATACGTCATTACTGACATATGAGGTCAGTTCAGAAAGTAAGATCGCGATCTCTAGCTCAACTCCCCTGAGCTAGCCCACGTTTCAATCCACGTGGGTAAGTCAGACATAAGTCACATACACTGTAACATGGCTCATAAAATTATCAAAATAAAGATTTCAATTTAACAAAATCAAATGTTGGTCATGTCAAACAATGTACAAAGTTTATGAAATAATGATAATCTCTAAAACGAACGATATCAACATCGCAAATTCTGAGATCAAACAAATTAGACAAAAATTGGATTTCACAAGTCATAGCATTTAGAACAAGTTATTCATAGTAAAGCTCAAAGCAAGGAGGAGAAGAAGAATCACTTAACTCAATTCGAAGAAATTCGGATTTAAAAAAGAAAGTAAGGACTTACAAGAGCGATTGGTCCATCGCTGATTTGAATTTTGAAAATAACTCTTACCCTAGCCAGGCCTTTGAGGAAAGCAAATCCTTAAGCTTCACCTTAGAACTTCCAAACTTCCAAAGCCTTCTCTCTCTCTCTCTCTCTCTCTCTCTCTCTCTCTCTCTCTCTCGCGCGCGAGCAAAGGAGGAAGAAATAGAGAACTCAAAAGGCCAGAGAGGAAATAAAATGACTATTTATATGGTTCAATTTGACAGAAAAATGAGTTTTAATTCGACTAAAAACATTTTAGTCGAATGAAATTCATTTGAGTCGACTAAAAACATTTTGAGTCGAATTAATTTTTTTTAGTGGACTAAAACACTTTTAGTCGACCGAAAACTCTTTTAGTCGACTAAAAACTTTTAAATTTGACTAAAAACTTCAGAAGATAATTTTACACGATTTAAATACTTTTTAGCGTTTTAGTCGACGAAAAACTTTTAAATTTGACTAAAAACTTCAGAAGATAATTTTACACAACTTAAATACTTTTTAGTCGACCGAAACACTTTTAGTCGACCGAAAACTCTTTTAGTCAACTAAAAACTTTTAAATTCGACTAAAAGCTTCAGAAGGCAATTTTACACAATTTATATATTTTTCAGTCGACTGAAAACTATTTTAGTCGACCGAATCCTTCATAAACTTCCTTATCAAAATTTTGAACGCTTTCCATTCGATTGAAAACTTTTGAGTCGACTGAAAACTATTTTCAGTCGACCGAATCCTTCAGACTCCAAAACTTTAACATAAAAAAGTTTTGAGTCGACTGAAACCACTTCCATTCGATCAAAAATTTCAGAAATGATAAAAATCATTTTCTCAATATTCTCATAAAAACCACGAGCTTATTAAATTTCGCACAAGGAAAAAAGAAAATTTTTGAGATATTACAATTGTTATATACCTTGTAGCTTTTTGTTCACTATCATAACACTCTTTACTTACATTTAACAGTATTTTCACATAGAAACTAAACCCTACTGTCGTCGACCTTAAGTCAAATAGACTTTTTTCTCTCACAAGGTCTTGATGTTATGATCATATATCAATAATATCATCCTAAATGTTTTTCAGTTCATACATATGAAGAATTTGGCGATGAACATGTGTCTCTTCCACAAATACTTAATTGTAATGGTGTTTCTGTTAGTGCAATTGTTAGTGCAAGGCACAATTGTAACACAGCAAGGTCATGGACCTTCCTCTAGTTTTTTGTTTCTGTTACCTGTAGGTTTGAACAGTTTTTTACTCGCATGTATTGGCAAAGCTTTGATCACCCAATAGATACATGGCTTCCTGTTGCAAAGTTCAGCATGGACAATCCCAAAATCAGTTTGGAGACTACGCTGCATGTGAAGTGGCGAAATAAGTTAAAGATTTAAAGAAGAAACCAAATCAAGGAAACATTTAAGAATATAATGTCAAAGCTTACATAGTATCAATCTATCACTTGTAGTCTAAGCTCAATAAAAAGAGTACGATGCACACTACATTGATTAGTTAACAAAATCAAAGCAATCATTCGTAACGATAAATTGAATATGGCATACAATTATATCAAGAAATAACATCATCACACTTGAGCCACTTAACTTTTTGCTTCTACCGGATTAGTTTCATTGTCTTTCTAGCAAACTCCATTTAAAATACAATGGAATACCACTTATGATATTCTTACTCCTACTCTCATTTGCTTGTCAAATAGTACATATGTTCCCAACACTCGGTTTGCACAAAGGTTGAAACGTCAAAGAAAGGAGGAAAATGAACATAGGGGGTGCAAACACGTACTCGCTCAAGTCAAATACAAGGGAGGAAGCCTTCATAAAATGAACCAGCAATTGTTAACCTCTACGTTTTTGCACATCTTATATGTAAAATTTATTTTGGGAACTATTATATGTGCCACAAAGTTGGGTCTGGACAAAAATTATCAAAAAGAAATCAAAATGCAAAATGAAAAATGCAATTTTGGGTAGAGTGAATTGTCAACAGTAAAAAAATAGCCGTAGTGTCATAAAGTGCAATATTAAGGTTGTTTACCTGAACTTGCCAACTGGGTGAGTACTCAAATTCTCATTAATGTCCATTAGCATACCATTACAATCAGATGATCAAATGTGAAGAGAAAGCAGTTTGTTGATTGATACTACCATCTGTTTGGAAGAAATTAAGAATATTAGTCCAAAATCTAACATATATCAAGAAAGCATCATAGCAAAAAGAAAGAGTACAAACCTGAGTCATGGTGGTGGAATACTTCCTTCTTATGATTGCATAAAGAGAAAGGGCTTGGGGACTGAGAGCTGTTTTATTAGGAGGTGTGCAGGAGTACTCACGATTCTCCCTCCATGTTGCATCCCTGTAGTTTTTCCTTCTTTCCTTTTTCTTTCTTAGTTTTTAAGCGAGTAAAAAATGAGGCGTCTTTCTCTTATTATTATTTAAGAGATATAATGTTTAGACATGAAGGACATTTTCTGAATACAAAAAGCATCCGATTTCAAAAGCTGTCCTATGTAATTCTGGTATAATCATATATTAAAACAAAACTTATGAAAGCTTAAATAAAGTAAGGGAAAGGAAAGTGAGCACAACGAAAATGAATCTACACATATATCATAAAAAAAGATCAATGTTATTTAACATCAACTAACAAAACCTAGTATGAAGAAAGTTCATCAAAAAGATACAATAACATATATTTATACAACCATAGCAAATGTCAGCTACATATATTGATATAACCAGCCTTAGGAGTAAAGAGAGTGTATGATAAATATGTGGAGTAGCAGCAGTTAAAGGGCATCTTGTTGTTCCAATTGATGCCTATGATAAACAAAAAGAAAAACCCATATTACAATTGATTTCAAATTATAAAGTTTGTATTCCATACATGAATTTTAGAATATGCTCAAAATTTTGAGAAGGTTTCTTGGTTGTTAGAGTGATATCATGGTCTTGAAAATCTTGTAATTGCGCCAAAAGCATATCAGGTTTAAGAACGCTAAAATAATAATAACCATATTACAGAGAAAAGTTTAGTTTGTTACCCTTTGCTTCGTATTGATTTTTGCACCAGTATGTTCATCTCCATTTGAAACCTCAATTAGTGCATGTGAATGAGTAGTATTTTCCTTGACAAACTGGATGATGCGAACATTTGCACTCATAGGCTGATGTAACAATATTTTTTCAAAACTTATGCTCTTACCTTGTAAATCCCCATCATTTGATTCAACTTTCAGACTTCGAGATCAAGCGTCATTACATTTTGATGAATATCTTCGCGAAGAATTGGCGAGCCGAACATCACAAAATACAAGGTTTGTCCCAAACATTGCTTTACTTGAGCAGAGCTGATTACAATGCTTCTTTCAATATGTTGGTGTCCCTCTCCTATAGTGCAAAAGAATTTTCTATTACTTTTGCTACATATTTTTTGGACTTCATTTGATACATAGCATCTGGCGCATGCGCCATAGAACTTTCTCGTTGCTTGCACATCAATTTCACTATTTTCAGCTGCAACAAGTTACAAAGATGGAGAAAATGCTAAAGTATGTGGTTCTAAATGGCGTAAGAATAAACATTGATAAAAAAAAGAAAGAAATAAAGGGCATTACTTGATTATGGAATTGTACTTCTGAGAGATTTAGTAACCGAAGTATTATTCTCTGGAGGAAGAAACACAAGATTTTGTCGTCCATTCTGGATTCTGAAAAAGTTTACAAGGTGCAGTTAACAGAAAATGGGTTAAATCTTGTAACGAGCAAGGGGAGATTGAATTCGACAAAATAATCCAAATTAAACTCAGCCAAACTGTTGAATTTTTATTTATATATATAGATAGATGGACTGGTGGTTGTTTCATACCCGTTAGAAGCGATCAGCCGCTTCGGATCATACTGAAAAAATGCAGCATTTCAAAAAAGACATTGAAGCGTTACAATCTTTGGGACCACTGTATGTCTATATAGGTTGTTTTTGTTTAGGGACCGTTGGTAGACTAAGTTAGCCCTCGATTTAATTGAAATTCTAGCATTTTCCATGAATAATAATAATAATAATGATAAAATGATAATAAACATCTCACTCCAAACAATTTATGAACTTCAAAATTGGAGAAGTATGGGAAAGAGGAAGACATTATATAATGCTAAGGCAAAGGAGAAGATTCTACCTTTTGCATTTGGCACTCGCTTCGCAACTCTCATATCTGCCGAAGCAAATCAGAACTTCACCCTTACAAGAAAGATGAGATTCAACTGTATTTTGGTGTATCCACACGAAAGAGGGAGAGACGGAGAGTGAGAGACAGAGAAAGAGATATGGTGGGTTTGGTTTTAGCAGATAGGGACGGTGGGTTTGGTTTCTTCAGGTTTTCTGGTGGATTTATATGGAACCATATATGTATATAGCATTTTATATCATGAATCCACGTCCACAAATAAGAAATTTACATCACAATAATACTATCCATGTTCAAGAAATTTATATATAATTTTTTGTGAGGTCTCAATACATATACTCAGTATAACTTACTCATTGAATTTTTTTTAATTAACAACTATAAAAACTATGTATCAGTTGAAAATTTTATTTTTAAAGCTTCTAAATTATTCTTTTCAAAAATTATATTTTAACAAAATACTTGAAGTATAAAGAGCCGGAAGGAAGCAAGAACAACTTTGGCTAGCCTTTTTACAGTACAAAATAAAATATGCATATCTAATGATACAAAAACTTTTTGGTGCAAAAAAATGTGTGTTATTTGTAAATCCTATGAAAATAAGAAGTACGCGTATTATACACAAATAATACACTTTTTGGTAATTGGGGTGATACCTAATGCTTAGCTATTTATACTGACACTTGGATATTTATCGTTTTCTTTCGGTAGAAAATTAATTTTTTTTCAAGTTTTCTCAAAGATCTTCAAATGCTCACTTCACGTGTATAGTATACATGTAACTTTCTACTTCACTATGATGAGAAAAACTTAAAAAAAAAAAACAGTAGAAAACAAATCACTGCAAATGCGTTAAAATCTAAGTCAAGTGCCCTTTACGCGAAAAAGCGAGAAAGTTGTTAACACGAGCTTAGATATCAAGATAGAGGAGGCAAGGGTCTAAAGAATTTTATATAACCATGTAATAAAAATATGATCTACCGAGAACAATATTGTCATTGTTTGAAAGACAATAGTAGAATATAATTACAACAAAAATTTTCTAGCAAATCATTCCTTCTCAACCTTAACGGCTTTGAACTTTTGATTCCTTAAGCCAGTATTTTCATTTTCGAAATCGTTTTTTCCAAGTCAATTCCCCTTTAGTGCCTTTCAAGGTCACATCATCTCCATCCATTTGTACTTCCTCGGCAATAAGCCTTTGGCCCATGCGATGACTTTTCTTATCAATCTTCACTAAGAATATGTAAAATAGCCCATACTATTGAATTAAGTCCTTATAATATTTATTGTTCATGCCCTCCTGTATGAAAGAAAAAAATTTTATTAGTTCAAAGTAATATGATACACATCATAATTGTTATAAGGTAGTACTGAGGATTCACCTTTTCCTTTGTATCTATGAAGTCATACACAGGGTAGTCAATAATTCTTTCGGCTGCCTGAAACAATGTCACATAAACATTTCGAATACCATTTCCAACAGTTAGCTTCAGCATGTACCTGGTAGTGGAGATAGCAGACATACATATATTAGTACAAACACATGAAGTTATAATGCTATAACAAAATGACATCATAATAAGTACAGAGAGTACAGGCTAATGTCTTTTATCACCCAACCCAAAGGACAGTGTACCCATCCTGAATTTTGCACGTCAAGCTGTCCGACACAAGAATGGAAAAGGTGTAGACAATCGTAATCTAGGTTTGAAAAAGGAGCCCAAAAAATATTAAGCAACGACGATTTATCATTTTCTCTTCAATGTCTCCTTTGCAATCTGGCCATGTTCATAGGTATTATCACATGGACACTGACCTTTAAGTTGATCAAAGCATAGAAATAAGCATGCCTCATGAACCACAGAACACCAAGGTGGTGCAAACTGCCACAAACCATGTAGGTACCCAAGCCTCATTTTGACATAGAGCCATGGAATTTGAAGCCCATTTTCTCCTTGAATGTCTCTATGGTTATTAAAACTGGTCATTGGAAGATAATTTCTTCAAAAAACAAACTCAAAAAGACCTGGATTACCTTTGTACGATGAGTCAGGAAAGTTTTGTATTTAAGTTCTTGATGGAATTGGTCCTTCTAGAGCACTATACGTAACAATGAAAAAGGACAAGAAATTGAGACTTCTTAGTGACACAGGATTCGCACCAAACAAGTAGTTTCAAGAGAGGTCCAACTTTTCCAGATTCGTGAGACAAGATATACATGGTTAAAAGGATGTCAGAGAAGTTGTTATTGCTGAGATCTAATGCATGAAGAAACTTTAGTTCGCCGATTGTTGCAGGGATATCTCCATTGAGTTGTTGCTTCCAAGGTATATTGCTGGTGGCATGTGAGAGAGATGAACATATACAAGATTGGATTATCCCATTGGCTGGACAAATATGAGCAATTTTAGATAACTTTGGTTTATTTGTGAAGCAGTGTGCTGTGATTCTAAGCTGGCAAAGTACAGAACTATTGGGGAAATTTTCTGGATAGGAGGATTATGGACAAAACAACCAAGGTTGATTCGGTTACAAGACAGGTCCAGTATCTCTAGCTCCGTGATTTCCATAATCCATCTTGGTAGTTAACCTTGAAGGTTACAACCACCTAAAGCCAGAAGCTTGAGTTTTTCAAAACTCTTAATATCAAGCATGTGGTTGTTGTCTGGCATCGTTTTAGCAAAAAATGTTCTTTGAAAGGATTACAATTCAAAGGTTCCTGTGACCCATCAAAATATTGATAGGGCCTCTCATGTTAGTAAGGCTGTTGTTGCAAAGGGAAAGGTATGATAATGATTGCAGTGAAAGCATGGTACTGGACAGTTGAACAACAATCAGGGACTTGCTATTTTTTGGAAAATTAATAGATATTTGAAGGCTGAAAAATCTGGGAAAAGGATAAATGAGCTCTTGAGCTTGTGCATCTGATTAATGATGCCTCTTAGATGCTCTTCTTAAAAACCACATTATCATCATTGAAAAATAACATATGATGCCTGACAAACAACGTAATAAATGTCAATCACTTGATCCATAAACCAATGTACTTACAACATTCTTCTCAAAAACAAATAGAAAACACTTAGGAAGTTTAAAACTTGTTACCTCGGGGAATAATCCACAGCTTTGTGAGTAGCACAGCACCTATATCCATGGCATGTTGCTCCTTGTTCAGTGAAAACAACCTTTTTACTGCATACGTTACATGCATCGTACCAAGGTTTTTCCATGTTATCAATACTAACAATTGTTCCTTTGAAGGAATAGTAGTTTTTCTGTTACAAGTTAAGCCATATGAGTTATATTACGAGGAAAACAGTTTGTATATGTACTTTAGGCAGTTACAACATAACGAATCGTACGCGCTTATTAATAAGTAAACACTTTAAAAATTACTTGGAACCGATTTAGTGGTCGTTTGATCAATTCTTCAATATTGACTCGTTCAGCATTTTGAAGTTTCAAACTCCGTAAAGGAGTTGCACTCTCATGGTTTTCATTATGGCCTCAACGAGTAGTATGTTAGATTCATAATTAATAAGCACTTCATATCATTGTTAATGTATATAGTATCTTATTTTTAATTGCAAGTGTTTTATACATACCATGCTTTTAAAGCTTCAACTTGTGGCAGAGCAGGATTTATATGAAGTGTTGTAATCGAGAGTGTGGACAGAGATGTGATACCTATATTTTAATTAAAACATATAAAATTGAAAGGGAAAAAATGGTTTTTGCTTCAACTTTCCAGAAAGTGCAATATAGAGTTCATTATCTAAGAAAAATTCACCTCAGTATCTTGTTACTTTGGCCTTTGAGATAACAACAATAGGATTATCATCTGCTGCTAGCCCTGATAGCACATTGCCTTCATTTTTAGCCGAATCGGCCCATAATGTTATGACGACAGTGTCAGGCCTAAAGTAGATTAGATAGTTCAAAGCTTAATGTTCTTTTCTTGTAATATGAAAGAAAATAATCCAATGAATATGGAGCATTACTCTGTATTTGTGAGTATCATATCCCGCTTCATTATCCCACCACCTCCTGGCTTCTTTAGCATTGATAAGTTGTCAATATCTCCCAATAAGCCAACCACATCTAAAATGGAGAAGAGGGAATATGTGTTAGGTAAGTTTAAGGTAAACTGTACAACTGGTACATAATTTGTACAAGATCTCCTATAACATACCAATAATAGAATTTTCTTCAACATGGTGCTTTAGATCCTTGAATGAGACAAATTGCAATCGAAGTTGAGCTATATCTATGTTCATGTGAAGCTCCTTCACTTGAGTACCGGAAGAAAAGGTTAGTTCAAACCTATTGTGGACACTCTGAAATTGTGGGTTCACTGGTTTGACGAGTCTGGTGGAAATCAGATACATTTTATCCTTTTGAAGAGATTTTTGTAACATATCCGCAACATCATCGAATAAGACAGCTTGTATTTTTGTACCCTATCATTACAAACCAATGAGAGACATTATAGAGCATAAGTACAGAAGGGAAAAATGATCAAGTTACATATAATACCTCTTCGTCCATAAGTATGATTTCCACGTCTGCCCAGATCCCTTTGAGGTGCAATAGGGCTCCAGATTACCCCTTCGCAGTACTCTAACTTTCACTACCCAGTCTCTATTATATGCTTGAAGTTGGTCTATTAGCACGCATGATTGCGTCGGAGAATCTACTTTCATAGTTGTAAAGGCGATTTAGAAATAGCGTACATATATAAGTGAAAACCATAAAGGTAGCACTACTCTAGACATTTTTTCTATTGGAGACTTAACCAAGAGGTTGCTATGTTAAAAACTACTAAGAGAAGAAGAATAAGATGCATAAATGTTGCATTTGAAAAGTTAATTGCTGCTGTGACTTGTAGGACAATGCTTCATAGTCAACTTCGAGATGATTAGGTGCATTGCTTGAAGATCCAAATTCTAGTGCGGTCATTGTATCTTGTGTGGGACTTTGAGCGAATCTGACTTTTCCTTGCATTCGGGTGCATTACTGGTTGTTACTTTGGCATAACTCTTCCTAGGCCCACGCTTTCGTGACTGTTTATCACCGATATGAGTTTTGCCTAGATTCCGAAGGCGTGTTAGTGTACATATTACTCAATTACATGTAGGATATGTAAGTGAATGTGACTATCTTGTTGTTTCTTAGACTACGTTTTTACTTTACAAACCCTGCATTGCAGCGGGGTCTGTCGCTTTAGATGAACTGGGGTGGTGATCTTCAAAAGGATTAGAAGATGTGGCTTCCTCAGATTGCTGCTCATCGTCTGACGATACAGCAGTAGCGAGCTTTCTTTTCCTTGCCATTGTCACCTCTTCTTGCGTAAAACCTACAAAAGCAAGTCTAGGAAACGAATATAGGCATCTGGCACATGGCTTGATTTCAAAACAGTTTGTAAGTAACTAATATGCTCATTATGTATTTAGCAGGATATACATACTAGTGTTATTGCATTTTCATGGAGCTGTTACAAGAAAGTAAATATAAGTAGGAAGCACATGCAGAACAATACAATGTTTATATTTGTATCAGAAAAAGGTGATATCTCGACAAACTACAAGAAGTCCCCTCCCATGCTAATTATATTCAAGTATTCCAATATTTCATGCTAGACAACTTGTAAATGCAAATTATAAAAAGGATTGAGCAAGAAACTGATGAACGTGCCTTATCCAATTCTCAGGCACTCACGACTACCAATCAAGATGGCTTGTGCAAATGCACTCCGCCCCATAGAAATGAACTTTAACAAGATCACCTCACAAAAGTTATTAGGTGTCATTTTCCACAGGTTAACTGCTTTCTTGCATACTATCCAATCAGTTGACAGAAAATCAGTTTGCTTACCACACTTGAGGCGTCTTTGTACTGGTACTAACTCATCTTCTTTTACACAATGTTATTTCATGAGAATCTAAAGTTTAAAACTTGGGGAGCAACTTTGACCGGAGCTTTTACACACGTGACTTCCTAAATTTCGTAGCATGACATACCTTATATTTCTTGTTTGTTGGCAGTTGTTTGAACCCAAGGCACAAGAAAGAAAAAAGTTATGTGGTATGGGAATGGAGGCATACCTTTGGTTAATTGCTTGGATAATCAAAAACAAGCTGCGCAACCAATAGTGGCCAGCGTATTTGCTCTTGCCAAACTGCGAAGAATTGAAATATTTTACACAATAACAAGAAAATCAGTGGTCATGTGTGCATGTACACATACTCAAACACTGACTGGACATTTCTAATCCAATACGACACCATTTCTTAATATAGCATTCAGTCCAAGCATGTTTTGCAACAAAAAAACTCTCTGCATTGAAATCACATATCCCTCCAAGAGATATCTCTCTTTGTCAAATCAGCTAACTTGGTAGAAAAGTAGAAAAACACAGAAAAATGTTTGAAATCAAAGTAATGGATAGCTTTAGATATAATAAATTCTGAGTGTTGAAATTAAGCAAAGAAGAAATTGATTTAGCATCACCAAAGAAACCCAAAACGCAGAGGAAGCACAGGACCACAAATCTGGGGCAAATAATGAATGGATCAAACTCATGCATCTCTCTAACCATAGAAATTTACGGCCTCTTAACCACAGTCTCTCAGTTTTGTGCAAGAAGTAATCTATATATAAAATGAAAAGTCATCTACCAAATGCTCATTGCCATCCTCATTTCTACTAACTGCATCATCTTGCAATCCAGGAGATCTAGTAATGGCTCACTCAAAGATTGCAAGTGAAAATTCAAAATATAACTTAATGGCAGGGTAAAATACTCTCTTTGGGCTTGGTTTATCACCTAGACCTCTATAATTGTGAGTATCATATATATTACTACCATAAATTTAATGTAGCTAAACTGTTACCATACTGTCCATTTAGAAAAAGCACCATGAACTCTCTATTGTACTTATTAGAACATGTCAAAAATCAAATGGAGAGCTGAATGCACAAATAAACCCTTGTAAATCAACATAGCATTTAAAAGTGACCCTGTACAATTTTTGTTCAATATTGTCTTAGAGAATATCTGATTAACGATATTTTGACAGATTCTGGAACTTGAGAGTAAAAAATATAAATGTGACCTCAAACCTTTGAAAAGATCACAAGAGCGAAGATAATTAAACTTTCAATGTCAGAGAGCGTCTATCAATGGCCATATGTTCTCCGAAAAATCCACATAACATAAGGATTGCATCAAGCTATTACCGTTGTGAACAAATTCGAACAGTACGCTCTTTTATTTCAAGGTTTAAGATTAAAATCCTTCTGAAAACATACCTGAAAGTACATACCGTATCTGAACAACCTTTCTAAGCCAAAGCATACAGTGTAAGAACTTTTCTGACTTGTAAACTGTTTGCTAATGCACGCATATGTTGCTTACTCCATTGGCTATGGTACAGTGGGCAATAGGATAAGAGGGAAAAGGAATATCATGGGCAACAGGATAAGGAGGGAAAGGAAAATCATGGTTTGACAGGATATGACAAGATTCAAGAGTGAATTCAAGAAAATACGTGCTAGCATTTTGCACATAAGATGATTCCTCATCAGTAGTAAGACAAAGACAGGTATATGATTTGTTAGTTTGCCTGTAAATGCAAGAAAATATGTTCTAGCATTTTGCACATAAGATGATCCCTAATCGGCAGTAAAACCAAGACAGGTATATGATTTTGTTAGTTTGCCTGTCACTGTTCATTAAGAAAAATTCAGCATATCACGCGGCATAATTGGGCCCAAAACTGCAATACAAAACGATATGTGGGTGTTTCTTGCCAAACGTTCGATGGCCATATATGTATGTCTTTAGTTCTTCTAAGGTAGCAGTCAATTTTTAGGGGCACAATGCATGGTATGTGAATAAAGCCACCTTGGTTTTGATATGATAATATGATTAGTTGTATCTAAGCAGTTCAATTTGTAACAGTGAAGTGATAACAAGATATAACATGTCATTCACTGTATCTTTACCAATTGCATCTTGCAAAGTTAGGGCACGTTTGACGTAGTTTTTTTTTCAGTTTTGGAAATTGGAAAAAAAAAGTGCGTTTGGTAACCATTTTTTTTTCCTTCTCCAATTTAAATAACCAGTTTTTAAACTGAAGAGTAAAAAAAAAACTCCAGAAACTGGTTTTTTTTTTTTCACTTTTGGTTTTTTTTTTGAGACCACCACCACCACCCTCCCACCGTCGGCAACCACCATCGGCAACCACCGCCGGCGACCACCGCCGGCAGCCATCGCCGGCCGTCGGCAGCCACCTCCGGCCGCCACAGCCACCTCCAGCCACCGGCGACCACCGCCGGCAGCCACCAACCACTGCCGGGCAACACCACCGTCGACCACCGCCACGGCAAACCACCCAAAAAAAAAAGTCAAAATAAAAAGGGTTACCAAACACCCAAAAAAAAAACTCAAAAAAAAAAAGGTTATCAAACACCCACTTGTTTTTGTAAAAAAAAAAATAATAAGCTGCTCTTTAAAAACTAAAAACCAAAAAAAAAATTTTGTCAAACCAACCCTTAGTACCTGATTAGTTCCAGAGCTATTGAATGAGTGCAGACACAAGTGACATGCATATTGTATTGTTTCTTTAGATGTGATGCAGATGCTCATTATGCTACTTTACATAATAGGAACTGAAAGAGAAACATAATCAAATGGAAAAGCTTGACTAAATCAGTCAATAAGGTCAATTTTAAATGACTTGGACTGGGTGGATATGATGTTGCTGCGTCTCGAATACATTAAGTCAAAATTTTGGTTTTCTAATAGAAGGGGAAAGGCAGAATTGGTCAAAAGTGAAATAACATGCCAACAACAATAAGAATCTAAGTTTTGCACAACATATGGTTGGTAACATAAGCAGCTAGTTGCAACCAGCCTGCTTGTTGGCAACCCTTCTGTAATTCTTGTCTATGTTGAAAATTTATATGTCAGCAGCATAAAATGTCTATCTTATCAATTGCTAACAACTGAACAAACAAGACCATATTGCCTAGCTGTGATGTGTTGGGCATTACGTCCCCCAAGAAGTGCCAAGCCCCAACAAATTTTATGATGCCCAAGGTAGTGAGAGCTGTAGGACTTTTCAAATCATCAGTTTGACAGGAAACATGTTTCTTTAGCTGTTCTGATATGAGAGCGTGACGTGGGTTGGCCCGGCCCGACCCATTTTTGGCCTCGGACTGACCCTAACTCTTAGGGCTTGGGCCCGGGCGAAGTTTTTGAGAAACAGGCCCGGGCCCGGCCCTAAAATGGCCCGGGTTTGGCCTGGCCCTGCCCTCTTTTGGCCCGAAAACTGCCCCCTTTTGGCCTTAAAGTTGGCCATATTTCTGGCCCTACACACAGGCTCTCTTTTGGCCCAATATTATTGTATACACACATTATTATATATAAGTGTGCGTATGAGCAATGAATCTGAACATGAATTATGATGATCATTCTTTCTTGGTGCAATAATCAAAGATATGTTTGACGTAAAATAAGAATTAGATTACAAAGATTACAATCGAACCGTGAGAAATCATGAGCCTCCTTGAAGAGGCCTTGGCGGTCTTGGATGGGATGGGCCGAACTTATTTGTCAATAAATACCAAACCGACTAATTCCACCCTCTTACATATAAATTAGTATTGACACCGTGCGTAAAAAAGAACTGCTAAAATACATATAAAAGCTAGTATTTATATTATTTAATTATAATAACAAAATAGATAGTAAAATAATATTATTATTTTGAATAACAAGAAAAAAAAATTGGGCCGAGGCCTGGCCCTAGATATTGGGCCTAGGGCCAAGGCTTGGGCTGGGCCCAAATTTTCCCCTAATCTGGCCCTGCCCCGGCCCGTTTTGTTGGAGGCCCGTTGGGCTTGGGCTGGGCCGGCCCAAGCCCTGCCCATTTGACACCTCTAAGCGAGATGTCGAAATCACTTTGTGATTGCTTAGTGATTAAAAAGTTTGAAGGCACAGAAGCATTTTAAGGAAGGAGAACTAAACCCAAGCCCTGTAGTATCTATCAAGAGATATGTTTCCAAGCTCACCTAAAGTTTAAAAAGCTTGCTTTCTGTACTGTAACTCATGTTAGGAGTGTCCTCCTTGCAACTACCTGCAAAATCAAACAGAAAATGGAACAAACATTAGAAATTATTACGACAAGAGAATAGTTTAAAAGAGTATTTCAGAAATTATGCAACATAAATTGAGTAAATGCAAAGAGGTCGACACCTTTAAGAATGCGCAAAGTAACATAGTGTGCTATTGCAAATCTTCAAACACCTTGCATGCTATGGTAAAAGGGTAAGACAACATGAAGCCCGTGATTAAGATTAATAGAGGGAAGGCATGTAGAGAGAAGTGGAGATGGTAATCAAACCAGAATTTCTGTTCGTACAAATGAAATTAGTGTTTGAAGTGCATCACAGGTACACATACATTTAAATCATAGTAACATGCTTTGTTGATCGAGGGACTAACGCTGGTGGTAAATGATGCAATCTCATGTACGTAGACTGATGGAATGCGTCGTAGATAAACATGACATCGAATGGCAGAATGTATTTTGAGAAGAATCAAGCCAGAGAATATAGTGTTAAGCAATTCTGGTAATGCGAAAGCTGACCTTCAAAAGTAGTATTGCAAGAAGAACTTCGAAGTAGAGAAGGCGTGAATAATTTGTTGTTAGATTCGCCGTTTGACGCACTCATTTATCTTCTGTGAAGATGGTTCTTCAACGGCAGTGTGTTAGTGAGGCAAAGGCAGGATGTCTCTGTTGAGGCAGAATGTCTGTAAGGTGGGAGAGAGGTTGGCGTAGAATAAGCAACGATAGCTTTAAACGCTGGCGTCGCTTCAAAGTCTCGTAAGCGGGTGGAAGGCATTTTATTTATTTATTTATTTTAAAAAAGGCGGGTAGTTGGTAACATGGGAGATTTTAGAGTGCATTTTGGTGATAAAAATGTGTAGAAACATGTTTAAGCACACCGCTCTTTTAAGGTAGAGAGATATGTAGTCTGTACCTGAGCACTAAGGGATTGAGTTGATACTCTTCCCTATATCTATTTTGAGATGCCTTGTTTTTATTTAAAATTCTTTTTTCATATTTCAAACTATTATTTGACCTCTTATGTAAAATCATTCAATTAGAACTATTTGACCTTTGATCGACCTTACTAGACTCTCAAAAGCTCACTCTCGCGTAACTTCCCTTCTACAAGTAATAATTAATAATAGGTTACTTGGATATGGATTATAGCCGAGCGAGAGAATTTGGTTTAAGTCGTTGTAAAGATCATTAGAACCCCTGCATGGGTTAAATTTTCTAGGTTATTATTTAGGCTAATTCCAAAACTGTATCATCAACTTTATCCCCAGTACAACTTTAGTACCCAACTTTGAAGGTATGCCAAAGAAGTATCTAAATTTGAAAAAAAAATGACCCAAATTAGTCATTCGACTAACGGACCATGGACGCCATTAAAAAGTCCAGAGTAGGACTGCCAATATGAAAAAGGACATAAAGCCTATCCACATGGCCACGTGGACCATCCTTTCTAGAGTTTACTCTCTTCTCTCTCTCTCTCTCTCTCTCTCTCTCTCTCTCCTTCTTTAATCCACAGGCCGTCGTAGGTCAAACTTATTTTGCCTTCGAGGATTGCTTTAATCTGTTCATCACTGAATTTGACCCTAGGGTTTTACAGCTACAACGAAGGCCACCATGTTCGCGCTGTTCAGGCCTTCATCCTAGTTGCCGTCAAATTGCTAGAATATTCTCTTCACCTTCTCCAATCTACTCCCTCTGTCACCATTTCCACAGTTAGGGTTTTGAATTTTCTCGGGTTTCAGACAAGAGAAGGGAGCTTGGCAAATAAGTGTCTAATTTTAATTTAGTTGGGTTTCATGTCATTTGAAATTTAAGACCCTAAACATTAAAAAGGAATTGAGAAAAGGGGGGTTTAAAATTAAGGAAGGTTGGTCCAATTTGAGGCTGGAGGGCCCTGTTTGGTTTCATCCTTCTATTGGATCTGGAAAAGAGAAAGGAAAAAGGAGGGGGAGAGAGGGAGGGAGAGAGAGAGAGAGAGAGAGAGAGATGGACAATTTCTATTTATTCTTTCTCATTTTTGGGTTTGTCTGTTTATTTTTAGATATGTCAATGGGCCGGGCTTGGGTCGTGCCAGCCCAGGCCCATCGGGCTTGCCGTGAAACCGGGCCACGGCCGGGCCAGTGGGGCTGCAAACTGGGCTGGGCCGGGCCGGGCCTGGCCAGATAAAGGGGAAATCTGGGCCCAGTCCAAGTCCTGGCCCTTGGCCCAATATCTAGGGCCGGGCTTAGAGGCTGCAAACTGGGCTGGGCTGGGTCGGGCTGGGCCAGATGAAGGAGAAATCTGGGCCCAGTCCAAGTTCTGGCCCTTGGCCCAATATCTAGGGCTGGGCTTAGGCCGAGCCTAGGCCAATTTTTTTTTTTGCATTTTCTTGTTATTCAAAGTAAAGGCTTGAATTACGGTAATTTCTTGTTATTATTTAAGCAAATTGTAATGTAGTACCATGACTAGGATTCTTGTTATTATGTAAGCAAATTGCTCTCTCTCTCTCATTTACTTCCATCTCTCAATTTTAAAATTTTTCTTTCATATACTATAGCATGTCCAATATTCATAATTTAACGAACATAATCTTTATCTTTTTATTTCATTATAAGTCATATACACACACATATATATATATATATATATATATATATATATATATATATATGTATGTATGTATATACATATTTATTTGTCTCTCATTTTATTTTTTATTATATGTTATACCTTTTTATACTCTTCTTGGTGAGCTTTATTAATAAAATCTTAACACATAACAATTATTACTATTTGAAAGAGACTATTTCCACTATTTGATATTTTACTTCTTCTTTCGTTGTTGAAAGAATAACAATTAATTTTTAAAGTGATTCAAAACTCATAAAAATGTGAAAGTAATATTATTATTTTACTATCTATTTTGTTATTATTATTTAATAATATAAATACTAGCTTTTTATATGTATTTTAACAGTTATTTTTTTATGCACGGTGCCAATACTAATTTATATGAAAGAGGGTAGAATTAGTCGGTTTGGTATTGATTGACAAATAAGTTCGGTCCATCCAAGACCGCCAAAGCCTCTTCAAGGAGGCTCATGATTTCTCACGGTTCGATTGTAATCTTTGTAATCTAATTCTTGTTTTAAGTCAAACATATCTTTAATTATTGCACCAAGGAAAAACGATCATCATAATTCATGTTCAGATTATTGCTCATTCGATCATCGTTGGACACGCACACTTATTTATGTGTGTATACAATAATACTTGGCCAAAAGAGCGCCTGTGGCCAGAAATAGGGCCAACCTTAGGGCCAAAAGAGCGCCTGTGTGTAGGGCCAAAAAAGGGCTAGAAATAGGGCCAACCTTAGGACCAAAAGGGGGCCAGTTTTTGGGCCAAAAGAGGGCCAGGGAGGGCCCGATTCTCAAATAATTCAGCCTGGCCCAAGCCCTAAGGGTTCGGACCAGTCTGGGCCCAAAAATGGGATAGGCCGGACGGGCCAGCCCACGGGCCGCCCGGCCCTTTTGACATCTCTATTTATTTCTAGTTCTTTTTTTTTTTTTTGTGTTTTTCCTATCTGGCTATGATGATGAGGTCGTGGGGTTGAGCAAGCTGGAACAGGGGATCCAAACTTCTAGTAGTGGACTCACTGGACTTTCTGCATCCGCCGTTGATCATCGGACTTTCTGCATCGTTGATCAATGTTGACCATCGGCATTGTGTATGAGGAAGACTATGTGCTTGTGTTTGTGAGTTATGTGTGTATGAATTAAAGAAGAAGAAGAAAAAGAGAGAGGGAGGAGAGAGAAATAGTAAAACTGTCAAAAGGACGGCCCACGTGCCTTTTTTTTTCATAATGATAGTCCTGTCCCTTGAACTTTTTAAAGACATTCATGATCCATTAGCTGAAGGACTGATTTGGGTCATTTTTTCAAATTTAGTACTTCTTTAGTATAGCTTTAAAGTTAGGTACTAAACCTATACTAGGGGTAAAGTTAAGGGTATAGTTTTGGGACTAGCTCTTATTGTTTAGATTAGATTTAGTTTTCGATTATGACTGGACACTGAGGGTATTACATTACTTGATGGTTCAGTTGCTCTGATAGGTTCTTGGTATTATTTTGGTTGAGTTTAAGGATATTATTGTCTTAGTGTAAATGATCTAGTGAGTAGTTAACCTTCCAGATTTTCAGGCTTTAGATTGAAGTACTTATAAATATCCAAGTGATTACTTATGATTTTTTCAGTCATATTCCCATTTTCTGTTCATGTGCTTAGTATATTCAATCATACTCCCACACCTAGCAACTTGAATTAGATGATATGTTTCCGGTTGCCCGGAGGCCATTAGACATTACTCTATCCTGCAAAATAAGCCAAAGAAATATAATAATATTCTGTAGTATCTTAAATTTTCATAACCAGTTTCATTTGACATCAGAGGCGTTAATGTGCTCCAATTAAAAAAATAGTATTGTAATTTACTACTAGGGTGCCTACCTCAACAGTGGCCATCATCTTAAATTTCCTCCTTGGGTAAAGAGTTTTTGGAGGAGTTTCTCAGAATTTACTAGATCAAGGATCTTGGTAGTGTCCCAGTCTCCCCTGTTAATACAGTTAGCAACTTTTAGAGGTTGGGTATGAGCTTCATTCTTTGGAGCCAAAGGGCTTCCCCACTCAACCAATCATGCCAAAAATCAATATTGTTGCTCTTATTAGCAATCCACATCACTTTTTTGTATACTCCTCCAAATGTGAGAGCTTCTACAGTCCTTTTTCCATCCTCCAGGGTTTTTATTTTTTTTACATAATTATGTTTCAGAACTTTAACCTAGAGCAGGTCTTCATTATTAACCATTTTCCATCCCAGTTTACTAAGGCAAGCAAGGTTACTCAGCTTTTCTTTTCTAATCCCCAAACCTCCCCATCTTTTTCTTTTCCTCAGTATCCCCTCATAGAAAAGACCTACTTAATCTATCAAGCTTCTGAGTAATTTTGATAGGGAGGGCTTGTCTTTCCATAATGTGTGTGGGGATGGCAGCAGTAACAAATTGAATAAGGGCGGTTCCGCCTGCCATTGATAGATACCCAAGAGCACACAATGCCAAGAGATGTAATATCTAATTGAAAAAGTTTAACATAAAACTGTTAAGAGGTATCACATGTACACAAGATACACATCAACCAAGCATACATTAGGTTCTACAAAGACCCTTACTTTTGACACGATGGTTGAAGATATCCCTAACAAGTAGTTCAGTCAACGGGTCAGCCACCATCTTTTTCCTAAGGATATGCTGTAGTACGATCTGTCCATGTGGATCTTAATCTTGAAGGAAGTGATAATGAGTCTCAATGTGCTTCGATCATTTTGCCATGGTACTTGGGGTTCTTCAGATACCCAAGAGCAGCCATGCTATCACTGTAAATCATCACAGTGTCTGTTAAATGTCATACTATTTCAAGTTGTTGTAAAAACCTCTTTGACCAAACCTCTTCTTGTACATCTACTGAGCATGCAATATTTTTTTTCATCGTGAACAATGCTATTGAGGGTTAATTGGTTTTTCCTTGACCATGAAATGGGACCATTGCTGAGCAGAAAAGCCTATCTTGAGGTGAACCTAGGCACGTCCAAATGACCACTTCAATTTGCATCAGCCTTGCAAGTGCATGTTATCTTCAGGGTAACGAAGCACATGGTCAGCAGTGCTACGAAGGTATTGCAAGGTCCATTTCATTCCTCTGCAGTGAAAAGTTCATGGATTGCTTTAGAAGCCACTCAATAACCCAACATGTAACGTATATCCGGCCATGTACATATCATGGCATACATCAAACTTCCGATAGCACCGGCATAGGGTACATGACACATCTTACCCCTTTAAGCTTTGGTATTGGGACAACTATCAAGGCTCAAGGTATGACCTTTCTCGACAGGGTGTGAGTAGCTATAACAATTTGCTCTGAAAACCGCTCAAGAACCTTGCCCAAAACAACAAAATTCTTTTACATGTGCCCATCTCTTTATGCCAGCTTTCACGTGCCCCAGTTTTATTGTTCTATATTATCGAACAAACTTGTCTGAATTTCATTATCTCTAAATCACCGTAGAGCATCGCCGCTACTGCTAACACCGCAACCATATGCATTACCGCAACCAACATTTAATCCAGAATATTGACCACCACCAACATCGCTGCCTCTCGACTATTGCTTGCTACACCACCTAAGATAAGGATAGGGTACAGGGCAAGTCTTGGCGAAAACTGTGATTCTATTGCAATTCGTAGGTGAGGGGACCAAGATAGGGAAAATTATGTGCTCCATGACTTTCTTGGTTGCTTCGTTGGTGGTGACGTGGCGATGTGGCCAAAAGATGACGACTCTTGCAAAAAAAAACCTAACCGTTTTGCGATTGTGGCGGGTGGTTCAATTGTAATTTGAGATGGATAAAAAGTGAGTGTGTGTAAGAAGCTATTGCATATGGGTTTATCAGGATAATGATCCTCTGTTGTACAAAATCTCTGATTTAGTAACTTTAGTGGCAAGTGATTGTCTTTAAAAATGTTCTTTTTGATGTCGCTGAAACTTATGCCAACAATATATTATCTCAAAATACATTTAGTCATATTGTTCTATTACAAGATGTGAGACGCACGAGCCCCTTTGGTGGTGGTGGAGGGCAACATTTTAGTTTTTCAAGAAATTTAGCAAAAAATGGAGTAAGGGAATAAATGATATAGTGAATTTAATTACTCCGGTTGAGAATAAAGAGAGAGAGAGAGAGAGAGAGAGAGAGGCATTGACACGGTGTAGTTACGTTTTTTTGAGAGTGTAATTTCATGGTATTGACACATAAATGACCATTCAAGTATTGATATCTTCTTACTTCCATCTAACTTGGACTTCTTTGGATTGAAAAATTAGTTAAAGATGCTGGTTTGATAAACCTTTTTGACATGGAGTACTCAAATTTAAGGTGTATTATAGAGTATAATTTTTCAATCCAAAACGAGGATCATGGCAACGCTGTTTCCTGTGTGACGCTTGACGAAACTGGCGACACTGTAATGATTGACGCTTGACGAAACGAGGATCATCAACAATTACTCCTCTCTTTCCATACCTGTCCACCTTGCGGTATTGCTCTTAAAAGTTCATTGAGTTCCAGATTTATGGTGGATTGAAACACATATCAAATCTTTATAATCTTTAATGCATGCCCGGTGAAGGATTATATTTTCCAGTCAGAAAAAGGATCGGACTTTCCTGTAGTTCGGTGCTTCCAGCCTAAGCTAAGCCACCTAAGAGGCTTAGTCATGTTCCAATACAGATTAAGAGGCTGCACCCTTATATATCAGAGCGGAGCACCACCTTCCATCACAACACCCTTGTTCAGTTGTTCACAGAAACTCCATCTCACCCAAAAACAAGACACCCTTCTTCACAGAAACTCCATCAGATCAACCCAACAACATGCCCACCAGATCAACCCTTTCCACCACCAGTCCCCGCTCATCTTCTCTGCCAGAGAATCCCTTCACTGGCTTAAACCGTTATGTCTCAGTCAACTGTTTCTTCTTGAAGGTTTCGGGGGGTACGTGCTCGATTTGTCATGAAGATTTTGTGCAAAGGGACATGGTCAATCGGTTGCCTTGCAGCCATATCTTCCACACACGCTGCATACTCCGATGGCTGAAACGAAGCAACACATGTCCCCTGTGCCGATCCAAGGTGCACAAGGAGGAGCCCGCAAGGCCAAAAGAAACGCACAGCCAGCCCATCAGGATTATGCGTCTCAATCAAGAGAGCTTTCACAGGGTGCCGACCTCGCAGTCCAGGCCAGCCCCAACAAGCAGAAACGTCACGCGTTCTGTGGAAAACGAAGTGCACATTCCGCAGTCCGGGCCAACGCCAACTGCTAGAAACGTCATTCCTTCGCTGCAAAACGAGGATCATGGCAACGCTGTTTCCTGTGTGACGCTTGACGAAACTGGCGATACTGTGATGATTGATGCTTGATACGTAAGAAGCAAATCAAGTGTATTAGCATTCATTCTTGCTGCTGATTCAAAATCCAACTAATTATGGAGTTGGGTTGAATCAAGTATTGTAAACATAACTAAAAGAACTACGTGAGCTTGATCCCTTGAATTGGGTACGTAGGCAGCCTATCTTAGGTGGGTTCAGCTCCTTTTCTTTATAAAATTTCTCGTGTCTTTGTATGTTCAGTAAAAGATACAAAAGAATTGCATGATAGATTGTAAATATCATGTTTTTGTGTGGCAAATCGCAAATGCCATATTGAGCATCTCTTCCTTGTTTATGGAAATCTATAGCGAAATGTGGAAGGGTCATTCTACCAGAAACTGGATTCTAACTTAAGAAGGTGTATTAAGGTAATAGAATGATCACTATGACAGGAGACCGCTTGCAGCAAATTTAACCACCCTGGCTTGCCCAGCAAATGTATCTTGGCCAAGAGATGCCTGTGAGAAATGGCTAGTTGTGGAAATCTTGCCTAGGATCTTCAAGAACCAAAAACCATGCAAGGGCATGGGGAATCCCTGAAGCTAAATGTAGAATGTAGTTTGGGTTGTATTATGCTGTTGTATTGCTGTTCACAGCATGCTTGTTGAGTTCTAATAGAAACCTTACCTTGCCTAGAAGTAATTGTCAATAAACATGTGCACTTGACTTGGAAAGATGGAGGAATAAAGAGCCTGGACTCACTGGAGCCAAATTCAGAGTATCCATAATCCAATTCTCAAAATTCACAAGCTGTTTAGAGAAGTACTGTTGAGAACTGCAACGAATATTTTGACAGATAGGTGTTGAGAACTAGCTATTTCAGTGTTAAAGAGGACCAAGAATGTCATGCTCGTATACGTAGTCGAATAGAAACCTTAATGTCTTTTTCTAAGCTCGGGTCGGGGGAGGCGTTATGCATTTTAAAATGAAGAAGTTCTTACCCGAGATCTGCATTTTCGTTGCATTTTACAAAGGTAATCAGTCGCTTGTATTATTTCTTTTGCCAATAACTGCGCACCTGGGCGACACCAGGAGGGCCATGGGCATGAACCCCTAAACTATATGAGCATTTTTGTTTATCCATGGCTTGATAGCAGTGTTTAGATTTGGAAACTGCTTTACTTTTGAGTTTGATCTTGTAAATGAAGCAACAACCAGAAACGGAGACTTACATAATTGCAATTTCTGGTTTGTTACTCCTTAAATAAGAATGCATCTCTAATTTCTGGTTTGTTACTCCTTGGAAATATCTCGATACATCTTTATAAATCTAGAGATCATCCTCCCCGTGAATTGTTCTGCGCGCGGTATTTTTTATGGTTATCAGTTGCCATTGGCACCCTTGATACTTGGATGTAGATCACTTGTAGAGGTCATCATGCCAGTGAAGAATTCTAATGATTCTGTAGACAATCACCAGTGGGGTTTGGGGGGGTTCTGCCTTCTGGAGCTTCTGCATTTGCAAGGACTTCTACATACTGCAATTTCATATTGATCCTAAAGCAATTCAGGCCAGCATTTCAACTGAAAAGTACACTCCTAAGACCAGGATTCTACAGGGAGAGAACCGCAATCGTTCAAATCTGAAGTAGTGCAGTTCAACAAACAAACTAGGCAAGTCCATACCGCACCCTTAAAACCACAACTAAGATTTTTCTGACTCCAACAGCACCCCAACTCGTAAAGACCCTCCTCGCAACTGAACCCAGGACAAAGGTCCACAAATGCTCACCAAACACTCCCAAAAATGTCGCAATTTAAAGTAACACCCACCAAAGCAAATTCTCTGCACAACGGTGTGGGCGAGAAAGATGTCTGTGCAAAGTTTTTGGAGATTGATTAGAGCTTAGTTGCAGAAGGAAAAAATCCTTTTAGGCTCAAATGATCAGATCCCTATCACCCGGTTGAAAAGATAATTAATGCGCTACCACGTAATACGTAGTGGGTTCGGAAACATACCGTATGAAATCTCCGAATATTCCGACGATGAATCCTTGTTGTTACGAGCTTCCAACACACTTGATCTTTTTCGCAGGTACGAAAACGACAACTAGAATCGAATTTTTTGTCCAAATCCTAGAACTTGGTGATTACTCTAGAGACAGTGTTATATAGAGAGGAAATGTCTTGTGACTTATAGTTTGTATAACTATTATTTCTTAGAATATCTCTAACCTTTATATAGAGATAGTATTTAGAGACAAATTTTACCTCAAACACTTAGGAGATAAAGATGTATTTATCTCAAACACCTATGAGATAAATATTGTATTTATCTCAAATACTTAGGAGATAAATATCCGCTAAATAACTGTAATTATCCAGACTAACATATACACGTTATCTGTTAGTGGGTGGATAATGGTTCCGCTGGCTCCCACTCGCCCACATACAGGGCAAATAAATTGTGCAGTCCCTCCTTATCTCTTGTCCACTCATCTCCTCATACAGGAAATGGAACGTGCGATCTACGAGAAAGGATATCTAGTTGAGGAGTATTGTATTAAGTTATCACCAAACTAACAGAATACATCACTCCAAAAAGTCTCATACATACCCCAGATAGTTCAACTATACCATATTAAACACTCTCAAATCCATCATAATGAGCAGTATTAAACCTCTCATATGTTATGTATTCATGACTCATATCGAAACAAAAATCGACAAAGTCGACTGGGCTATGAATTGCACAACATGATGTAATATTGAACTTTCTTCCCAAAGCCCTCATGTCATTCCAATTAGACCCAACCGCTTTCCTAGACATGCCCCGCTAGACCGCATCATCCATGATCCAAGGGTACATGCTAAAGTAGCAACATTGAGTATCCTCTTAAGTGAAAAGGGTACTATGTAGGATCAAAAATACTTCAATCCAAGTGACGAAGCAAGGATTTATTCGTCACTCCTATTGTCGGTCTGTATAGCACATGCAGTATGATTTGCATGCTATGACGTAACCCGCAAGGGCGTGTCACATAAATGTATAATAAAAATACGTCATACGAATCTGAGTCTAGTCGTGAATTTTTCAGCTCAGTCACTTTCATAGTGTCTGCCTAAAATCTCACACTTGGCTGTAAACAGGTTACAAAGAGTTGTGGAGATACTCTATGATCGACCTACCTTTATAGGTCTCATCTTAGCTCCAACTAAGGCGACATGTTTGCTTTACAAGTTGTATCATCCTTATTCGCCTCTCTTGTCACCTAAGATGATTATGTCTCATCTTGCTCGCTATCTTAGCGCCAAGGTGAATTACCCATGTGAGTGGGTCAATTCAAGCCTGGTGACCCTCTCAATAAGGATGTATATGTAATCACATTCATTCCAAAATAAACTCAAATCAAGGAATGAAAATATAATAAATAATGTCTAGTACATGAGATGCCATAAGAAACATATCAAACCCTACGTAGTCCCATACTCCTAATGTGAGAAAGGAAAACATCTCTAGCAATAGGCTTGGTCAAAGGATCAACCACTATTCTGCCAGTAGGTATATGGTTCATGATCACCTCTCCTTGATCAACTAAAGCTCTAATGAAGTGATAACGAAGGCCTATGTGTTTGGCCTCTCCATGATATTTGGGGTCCTTTACAAAATTTAGGGCAGTTGTATTGTCACAATGAACAACGACAGCCTCATCTGTATGAGGTGTAATCCTTAGAGCCTGTATGAATGAACTCAGCGAAACAGCTTCCTGGACTACTACTGAACAAGCAACATACTCCGACTCCATCATGGATAGGGCAATGCAAGCCTATTTCTTGCTACACCAAGAGATAGCTCCACACGAAATGGATCTACGCTCATCACTATCAATGCCTAATCAGCATCATTGTATCCTCTCAGTTTCAAGTCTCCACTATGATGACATAAGACCAGATCAGTGGTTCCACGTAGGTATCGAAGAATCCTCTTCATTGCACTCCAATGAGTGGGTCCAGGATTACTCTGATAACGACTCACCATTCCAATGGCATAGTAGATGTCTGGACGCACACTCAACATAGCGTTAGAGATGTCAAATGGGCCAGGCGGCCCGCTACCTAGCCCGTCCAGTCCCAAAAAAAGCCTGGGCTGGCCAGGCCCTCTTGTGAACAGTAGCAGCCCGCAAAAATAGGGCTTTGGGCCTGGGCTTGGATCAGGCCAGAGTTTTCAAGAGAAAGGCCCGGGCCCAACCCAGCCCGACCCAAAAAAGCCCAATTCTGGCCAGTTTTTAGGCCCGGTTCTGGCCCAATTATGGCCCAAACACACAAAAATTAAACTCATTTCCTAGATAGCCATTTCGAATAGATACAAGCTGTGGCTGAGAATGCTACAAACTACTCCACAATATTGGAGCTGACAATTAAATGGGCTATCCATCAGAAAATTCTTAAGACTAGGAGTTTCAATTTGTAGAGCTCTTCAGAAGCTTTGTTTTTAAGTATAATTAGCTTGACAGGAACCTGTGAAATTAATCATGACTAGTCGTGCCAACCAAAATTTACTCATTATACTAACATCAACTTACACAGCATCTGCTATATGTCAATTAAGTGACCCCAAGCAACAAAGCAAATAACCTATGTATTTGTCTAAAGCTGTGCTTAAACAGTCTATAGTATACTCAAATACTCAAAAGATTTTGACGAAGTTGTTTCTCTAATATGGGCTTATCTCAAAACCTATATAATCTCTTGCACAAGAACCACCAAAATGTGGACTCAATAAATTTCCTTCTCCAGTCAAAACAATAAATGTTCCATCATTTAGCACGACAAAGTTATTAAGCAAAACTATTATAATAGATTCACCTATACAACTCAAAATGACCTACCAGGTATAGTATAGGTCCCAAGGGTGAGAATATTTGCAAATGTCAGCCATACACCATGATCACATTTAAGTTGACCTAACTCATGAGCCAAGACAACCTGCTTACTAGTCAGTTTTCTTACCACAAAATACAAAGGAAAAGAACTTAAAAATCCAAACAGAAGTGATCCACCTGAAGATTCAAGCATACATTAGACAGGGTAAGAAATAGAAATAAAGAAGCGGTAGACAACTTTTATGCATATACTTCATGAACTACATTACCATATAATAGGCAAATTTGATTTATTCTTGTTGGCCATCGACGCAGGTAAATAACAAGTAGTTAGGTACAAAAAAAATTTGGGCACGGGCCCAGCCAAGCCGGGCCCTAAATATTGGCTCTAGGGCTTGGACTGGGCCCATATATCCCAAATTTCAGGCCCAGCCCAGCCCAAGCCAGTTTTAATTGGAGGCCCGTTGGGCTTGGGCTGGGCCGGCCCATTTGACATCTCTACATAGCATACATCAGACTCCCTACTGTAGCTGCGTAAGGCACTTTGAACATCCGATTTTTTTCCTCATCATTCTTTGGGCATTAGTCTGTGCTTAAAGTACATGCCTTGTCCATTAAAGTGTCTATGGGTTTTGAGTTATGCATACGGAATCGTTCAATGACCTTCTTGATATATGTTTCTTGAGACAAACCGAGAAGTCTCTTTGAACGATCACGTATGATTTTAATCCCGAGCACATAGTTAGCTTCTCCCATGTCCTTCATCTCAAAAGTCAAGGATAGCCACTACTTAGTAGCGACAATGGAACTCATGTCATTCTCAGCTAAAAGAATGTCATCCACATACAAAGAAAGGATCTGAATATTTTTCTTGGATTGTTTTACGTAAACGTAATGGTCTTGTTCAATCATTTCAAAACCTATAGAAGTAATGGCATGATGAAACCTAAAGTACCATGCCTAGACAATTGTTTGAGACTATATATAGAACGTTTAAGCTGGCAAACTTTGCGCTCATGTCCCTTGACTTCAAAACCCTCATGTTGAACCATATAAATCTCTTCGTCTAGTTCTCCATTGAGAAACGCAATCTTAACATCCATATGAAAAAGTTCTAAATCCTGTTGGACGACAATAGTTAGGATCAGGCGAATTGAAGCAAATCTCCCCACTGGGGAGAATGTGTCTTTATAGTCCACACCACGCTGTTGGGTATAGCCTTTCGCCACAAGACGTGCCTTATACTTGTCAATTGACCCATCTGCCTTGCGCTTGACTTATAAAACCCACTTGTTTCCAATAGTCTTGCGCCCTAGCGAAAGGTCAACTAACTCCCAGACCTAATTCTTCTCCATTAAGCTCAATTCATCTTTCATTGCAGCCATCCACTCATTACTAGCAGGTGAAGATAAGGCTTTTTCCACAGCAGTGGGCTCATCTTCATCAGTTGGAGTGAATATAAGAATTTCACCATCAATCTCAAAATGATGACGTGGAACTCTTCCCCATGCACCTCTACGTAGTTGAGAATCTTGTTAACCTGATGGTCCTGATGGTGTGCTCCCACTGTCTAGGATGCTCCCACTAGGTTGAAGGTCACTTATACTATCTTTAGCAACAGTCGGATGATGAACTAATTCCCCACATTCGCTTGGAGAAGGTAAAGTGGCTTCAACTTCCTCTAACTCATAGAGGTCAAGATTCTTACTTGCGTCTCCAATGCTAGGAAAATCACTCTCTATGAAATTGACATCACGAGACTCTATTTCAATCTTTCTACCATTTAGATGTTCATACATCACATAGCCTTTAGAGTTTTAGAATACCTCAAGAAGATAATCTTTTTAGCTCTAGGCCCTAGTTTCCCATACTTATGAGAAGTACTATGAACATAACTTGCTGAGCCCCATGCATGCAAGTTATCCAAATTTGGCTTTTGACCATTCCAAAGTTCATATGAGGTGGATTTGACTGATTGTGAAGGCACACGATTAAGTATATATGTTGTAGTCAAAAGGGCATCCAAAAAAAAGATATTGGGAGGTTTACTTGCGCCATCATAGACCTAACCATATCTAATAATGTTCTATTCCTTCTTTCCACAACACCATTTTGTTGTGGAGTGTTAGGAATAGTAAGTTTTCTGCGTATCCCTTTTTCCTCACAAAACTTCTTGAAGTGATTGAACAAATATTCCCGTCCCCGATCAGTATGAAGAGTTTTTAAACTCTTCTCTTTCGGATTCTCAACCTCTACTACAAAGCATTTGAAACAATCTAAAACTTCATAGTGGTGAGATATCAGAGACACGTAACCGTATCGCATATTAATGTAAGGAAATAAGAGGCTCCATGGCATGCCTTTACACTCATAAGTCCACATATGTCAGAGTGAACTAACTTAAGTGGCTGACTTGCTCTCACAGCTAGGGCTGTATACGAACCGAATTCGAGCCGAACATGGGCGTGTTCGAGCTCGATCGTGTAAGATTTGGTATGTTCAAACTTGGCTCAAGTTCGTTAAGGGGCCTGAGAAAATTGTTCAAACTTGGCTCGAGTTCGTGTCCTTCAAACTTAGGCTCAGCTCGCTCAACTCGTTTAATTAAACGAGCCGAACTCAAGCTTTAGAGCTCGACTCGGGTTCTTGCACGAAATCAGATGAAATTCCTGATTTTCTTAGATCTGTCAATCCCTCAAACCCTAATTTTCTTAGATCCCTCAATCCCTCAAGCAATTACTTCATTGCAAAGGGTAGACATACCTCAGAAGATGGAAGAAACTCCAAAAATCAGCGAAATTGCACCATTGATGAAGCTATACACCTCACGACGACCATCCATGAAGCTGCTTTCGCATAACCCCAATATCATCATACCTGATTTGGTTTGTGGGCTTGTGGCCTATCTTGAGAAGGCGCGTTATGGTCGGTTGTGTTACCGAAAAGAGAGGACTTGGCTTTGTAACGAGAGATAAGGTGGTGTGGAGGCAGTGTGGTTGGTGGTGTGGGTGACGGTGATTTGGCCGGTGGCGTGGCTGGTGGTGTGACTGGTGGTGTGGGCGGCGGTATGGCCGGTGGTGTGGGCGATGGCATGCCAATCTGATGAATGAGGATCTGAGATAAGGAAAAGAAATTAAAGAGAGAGAATAAGAAGTCTGATGAGATTTAGATATTTTAGGTTATATTATATATTTAATGAGTAAATGAACGAATGTTCATTGATAAGGCTCGGCTCGTTAAGTAAACGAGCCCTCTCATTCATGAACATTAATAAACAAACACTAGCATGTTCAAACTCGGCTCGTTTAATAAACGAAACTCTAAAATTATGTTCGTGTTCGGTTCACTTATTATATGAACGAACATGAACGAGTTTCAAAGGGAACGAACATCGAGCTATTTGTGAACAACTCTGTTCATTTATAGCCCTACTCACAGCCTTTCCAAAAGGCTTCCTACATGCTTTACCGACTAAACAAGCCTCACATGTTTGTAGATTGACTCTTGCGAGCGGGCCCAAAAGGCCTTCTCTAGCCAAACGAGTCATTCTATCTTGGCCTATGTGGCCCAGTCTTGCATGCCAAGTGGTAGAATCATTCACAATATTATCATTCACCACATAAGAATAAGATGACTGAGAATCAATTAAATCCAATTGAAAAAGACTATCCATGCGAAAACCATGTCCGAACGAAACATCATCCAAAAAGATGTCTAACTTATTACTCCTAAAAATAAAGGAAAAACCATTTTCTAATAAAGCAGTAATTGAAAGTAGATTAAGCCGAACAGTGGGTGCATATCACACATCCTTAAGAATCGATGTGCGCCCAGTGCTCAACTTGAACTGGTAAGAACCAACCCCTAGCATCTCTTCGGAGCTATTGTTTCCATGAAGATATGTTTGCTTTCCGTTGAAATCCGCTGATAATCTACGAACCCCTCTCAATCATGTGATCTATGTTTTGTTGCCCATGTATCCACAAACCACACACGTTGGGAATAAGCAACCATCACATGTGAGGAAACATATAACTGAGAGAGAGAGAGAGAGATTTCGAAAGTACCTTCTTCGGCTCAGTGCAATCACGAGCGAAGTGTCCTTTCTGTTGACTGTTGAAGCATTTGACTTTAGACAAATCCTTTTTCCCACCCCGTTTTCCTCTCTTGCATTTCTTCATTTTCCCTTCATTTGGCGCAGAAGTGCTAGCCTCGCCTTTCTTCCCTTTCTTACTTTGTCTTTCACGCTTGCCATTTGCATTGCGCGATCCCTCTTAGGCAACATAAGTTAGGGTCTTGTTAACTTATCGAGTCTCAGCCTCAAGGATGACATGCTGTGAAACATCAGAAAAGTTTTTAATTTTTTCACTATGGGTCAATATCTGTTTCATAGTGGCCCATGAGGCAAGAAGGGACCTTATGACAGCTCTGACTTGCTGCTCGTCTATGAGCGCATGGCCAGCATCCCTCAGAATACTAATCATATTGGACATCACCCTTAGATGTTCACTCATGGTATGCTTAGGGTCTTTTGTGTACTCCTCAAACTTGATCACAAGGCTACGAAGTCGCGTAGTTGAGGTTCTACCAAAAGAGAACTTGAGCTGATCCCATAAAGCTTTGCAAGTTGGAAGTTCATCATACTGTCCAATTAGATCATTTTGCAAGCTGCTCAACAAGGTGTAGCGCGCACTACGATCTTTCTGAGTCCACTTCTAGTAGGCAGTGTGGTGTCTTAGGGGTTGCCCCTCAGTGGGCGCAACCATCTCTTTGGTCAAGTGCTCCTCGAGCTCTTGTTCGTTTAGCATGAATTTTATCTTTTTGTGCCAAACGTCATAATTATCTTCGTTAAGTTTTCATCCTTAATGAGATCAGTTATGACATTCTTGGTGGTCATTCTATTCACTACATTAGTTTACGCAAGAACAAGACATTAATTATACATCCTTCTATTTATTTCAAAAAATTCAAATGAAAAACATAATCCTTCCTCACATCATGAAACCAAAAGTTTGCTAAGCTCGTAATCATCTCCCATGTATATGAGTTGGGAAAATATTTTTCAAGTAATTTTTTGCAATAATTCTCATCATCATATAAGCCACAATGTAATAAATCATCCATATGATAATTTAGAACAATATAATTGCAACATACAATAAAGTGTGCAAGGACTCCATTGAGCCCTATTGGCATTTTAATAACTTATGTTAAGAAAATTCTAGCTTGAATAATGTGCGTGCAAAATTACATCCCCGTACAAGGCTTTCTGAAAATATACAGGAAAATAGTATAATACAACATCTTTGAGAATCATACTACAAACTACTCTAATAAAATAAATAGAGATGTCGCACAACACATTATTCTCAAAAAAAATTTCTTAAAACAAAAGTAAATACATAAATATAAGTTTCTTTAAAATGCCAATTTAATATCCATTCATTTAATCTAAAACTAGCAAGATCAAATAACAAGTTAAAGGGTAATTTAAATGGATGAATAGGCCACATTCTCCTCCAAGGAAAACGGGTGTGACGGTCTTGAAATTGGGTTTAAAGTTTGGGCTTACCAAAAGCTCAACAAATTTATCTCAACAAAAGCATATTTAAACCATAACACTAATCAAGGCAAATAATATAGTATAATTCATCTATGTCATATAGCTCTCCAAAAATATTTATTGTTGCCTACAATGTGCAAAAAAAATTTAATATTTATGCATTATTGGGACCACAAAAATACTCTCAAATAGCACAAAAATAAGAGATAAATTCTAAAAAATTGACAAACAGTGAATTTAACCCTAATATACCCTCTGAATTTAAAGAAAAATTATGTGTATAAAACAAATTTCTAAAGCTAATTTCTATTGAAAAAGTCGTTTAAACATTAAACAGAATACACACAAAGGGTATAAAGGTAAGTTTTAATACCATAGAAAAAATCAATGGGTCATGATAGAGCTCTACTCGCCGGCGATGACAAACACTGGCCAGAAAACACCCTCCACGAACCTCCATAAGCCTTCGTGTGTATGGGGCAGCGTCTGGGCATCTTCGGTTGGAGCGTGTGGAGCACGCACACGTGGGCCCGTGTCTGCAGCTCGACTGGCGCGTGACGGCGCGGCTTGGCTCAGGCGCGTGGGCTCGCATGGGAGGGCAGCTTGGCACGGCATGGCTAGCGTGCAGCGCGTGGAAAGGCCCGCGGAGCATTTCTACAGCTCGGCTTGAGCTTGTGGCGCGCATGTCTTCTTCCTTTTTCCAGTAGCCGCTGCCATGCCGCGATGCCAACTTCCGAAAGCCATATCTCTCTCATTTTTAAGCCAAATAATGCTTGTCATATATACTTGGAAAGCTTATGCGACATAGATTAATTATTTATCAACCGATCATGAGAAAATTTGAATATCATGCTCCGAATTTGAGTCCCAAAACTCAAAAAATCATAATTTTCTTAAAAAATAAAATCGTGATTTCTTACAAACCATGTATCCAATAATCATGAAATTTTACGGAGTTCATCCTCAATCACAGGAGAACAAAACCATATAATTATTTTTTCAGAATAACATGCTTAAAATTTTTGAATTTTTTACAATCGGTCTCATTCATTTATTTGAAAAAATATCGCAACATGCACATAATTTATTCTAGCACATTAAAGGCGAATCAACAAGTAATCATGACTTGATGCCAATGTTGAAAAGATAATTAATGCTTTACCACGTAATACGTAGTGGGTTCGGAAATATATCGTATGAAGTCTCTGAATATTTCGACGATGGATCTTTGTTAATACGAGCCTCCAACAGACTTGATCTTTTTCACAGGTACAAAAACGGTTACTAGAGTCGAGTTCTTCGTCCACGAACCAAATTCTAGAGCTTGGTGATTGCTCTAGAGAGAGTGTTATATAGAGAGGGATTGTCTTGTGACTTATAGTTTGTATAACTATTATTTCTTGGGATATCTCTAACCTTTATATAGAGATAGTATTTAGAGACAGACATTACCTCAAACACTTAGGAGATAAAGATGTATTTATCTCAAACACCTATGACATAAATATTGTATTTATCCCAAACACTTAGGAGATAAATATCATCTAAATAACTGTAATTATCCAGACTAACAAATACACATTATATGTTAATGGACGGATAATGGGTCCACTAACTCAATTTATTAACAAACCCCAACCTCATTTGCTCTGGATCCATTTAGAGCCTTCCCAAGTAAGTACCACGGTGGGGAGGGCGGACGTTCAATTAGGCAATTGAATTGCCCTCCCTACTTTCACTCTTTTTGATACTAGAAATGCTTTAAGTGACAATTCTAAAATGGTCATTAAGTAATGGGTCGCTAAATGGAAGATATTCCATTTTTTTAGCAACAAATAAAACCGTGTAATAATATGCATTTAAGGGTGTGCACGTAGGATTGTCAATGTTTTACCTCAAAGGATATCTCATTGTATGTATAACCTATTAAATCTTTATGTTTAGATTAAAAAATGAGGCTATAGTTCACTATATACACCAATCTAGTATTTATTTCTAAAAGTGTGTATGTTAAGAATATTAGATTTGGCGATAAACTTTTTTTCTTTTTTTGGTATGGCATGCAAATAGTAAAAAGAATATCATGCCCAAAAGACATACTCAAGTTTAAACTATTTTTCAACCATAAAAGTACATGAGCGAAGTCCCACCTCTAATCACGTACATACCTAAAAATTTGAGATGCCATGAAACAATAAAGAGGTAAAAAGACAAAATGGAGTATCATTAACATTGTTATAGAACTTATAGTTGTTATTATGTCTCCCAAGTGAGCATGTATAAGCTTGTTAACAGGTATTTATTGATAAAAGTTGTATAAAGAACAACTTTCAGATTAAAATGACAACTATCTTTTTTTTTTAAATTCCAAAACTATCTCAAACTCTGGCGTGTTCTCGACCTTCATGAGCATCAACAGGGTAGCACTTTTTCAATGGTATCTCTTAATGAGTTAGTGAGATATAGTAAGGAAGAAGACGCTTCAATATGTTATTCTGCATCCTTCATTAAAAGGTTAACAATCATCACTAAATTATATTTGCAAAGACAAAAATGAGTGAAAAGCACAGAAGAGGGTGGAAGTGGAACCCACTGATATCAGGGACCTAAAAAAGAATAAAACAAAAGGCACAAATACCCATTATCTATTTCAAACTTTTAGTCAATTCAAGTCTATAGTACAGTAAAACGTATTTTCAGAGATTGATGATTTCTTCCAAGGGATAAATTTTTAAAAGGCTATCTTAAATCAATCTCCTTATCTTCCCATACTCCCCTCCAACCACTTCCATGCCATACGTAATTGGCTGGTAAGTAAAAGTTATTGTAGTAATGATCACAATGTGTAATAAAATCAAAGGTTACACTGCCCAATGCCCGTGAGCGCACTGCGTCAATATAAGTAAATTACAGAAGAAGGGGACTAAATTAAAATAAAAGAAAAAGAAAGAAAAAATATTGAGTTTACCTGACATGGTTAGTTGTCAATTGTCACGTCCGATTGCAAAGATAGAGAGAAAGCAAGGCTAGGCCGTGGTTTTGTAGTTCATGGAGATTGATTCATGAGGTTTTTTTATTTTTTATCATTGATTAATAAACTAAACTAAATCAAACATTAAGGTTTTCTAATTCTACTGCTAATTTAATTTCTTAGTCATTAAATGATGTGTCAACCGAATCGGGGGACTTTTATAATGAATGTTTCAGCTGATATGGCATAAAGAAAATACTCCAACAATCTAATGTGTCGTAAATAGGAGAGCTTAAAAAATCTTACTTATCGAAGAATACATGTACGTATTAACATGCCAAATTATGAATCAGTCGTGTAGCAGGGATTATGAACTCAATTCCTAACACCGCCTTACAGAAATACATTAATTAATTATGAAAATGAAAATTAATATTTTATCGTAATGTAAAAACTCGTTCAACCATAAGATCCACAAGCTACTAAGGAATGTAGATGACATTACATAATAGTACACCAAACAACACATAACTACTATCTCCAAAGCAAGTTAAAGATAACTAACTTGAGAACCATATGATGACACTACAACAATATAAATTCCCTTTATTGAGGAAAGAAATGTCTTCAAAATCATGTAGCATAATCAATCGATGCGTGCTTTTGGTTTGAAGCAATGGAGACATCCTCAATTTGATAAGATATTACATCTATTACTGAAAAAGCATGAGAGCGAGAAATTGTTACCACAATTCAATTTTATCGCTTGAATGGATATAGATATTTCATAAGTGCTTGTACATAGATTGACGAGATTCTCAAGCTCAAGCCTGGAAAAAGGATGATGTAGCATTAGAGAAAATCAAAATTTAAAACTTAGTTCCAATGATCACAAACTTAGAAAGGTTTTTTCTTTCCCTTTCTTAGTATCTGATTTTATGTATTTTTTCACTTTACTGTTATCTGATACTTATTTACTTGTTGTCTTTGTCCTTCTTCAAAAGCTTAAAGCACTTAAGTGATAATTTAGAATAGGAGTCCCGCAAACCAAGAGAAAAAAATTCAAACCGCAACAATCTAATATATACAGAAGAGCATGGAACTGATAATAGATAAAACAAGAGCATACCATTAGCAGCTGATAGCCAGTTAGATAAATCTGATGTCATCGTCTTAGCCTAGAGCTTGATAGTTGAAGCTGTAAACAACAACCTAACTTCTTTGACAAAGTTGTGAAAGCAATACAGTATAGATGCAAAACTTGTTCATAATATTATGAGAGATTGCAAAGCATCAAATCAGGGGTTTTACATACTGGTGGGTGGGTATCAAACGAACCACCAAAAAGCTTCTAAGAGTCGGCTTGAACCGGAGGATCTAAAGACAAATCTACATATATTAGAATCTAAGAAATTTAGCTCAAACTTGGAGTCTTAGAGTACTCTGTTTGCTTGGTTGTTGATGTGTGCATGAAAGAGTAAAAGATACTAAAAGATTCAGTTTTTGATAATCTTGCATTACAAAAAGAACCTGTTGGCTTGATTGATCTAAGAATTTAATGTTGCTGCATGTTATTGAACTCACTTCAAAAATCTGGGTTGTGAATGTAAAAGGGAAGAACTTTTGGTTTATTCCAGAAAACTGCATGTGTTGCACCAGAGGAAGTTTTGGGACCAAATCCTCTTCCTAAATCTTGTTTTTGAGCTATTTAGAATAGAATTCCAGCTTGTTTTTGATAAATGGTCGAATGTGCGGATAGCAAAGGCGCTCAAAAACTTTGGCCGGAGGAAAATTGGGTGAATTTTAAATGGTTTCTCAAGAGGACAAAGGTTATGAATAAACTGCGACAGGAGACGGCTCATTAGAAGAATTGTAATAGTAAAAGCATCATCCCAGAACTTATGGGGAGGTGAGCCTGGGTAAGCAGTAAAAGGCCTTTTTCAAGAATATGGTGGTGCTTGCACTCGGCAGAACCATTCTGTTCATGAACATATGGACACGAGGTGCCGTAAAGAATGCCATGTTAGCAGCACAATTTTTGTAGGGCACGCTTTTTCACCACCCTAGCTTGATTGGGTTCTTTTAATGTGATGGCTAGTTAAGTTCTCCACTTGTTGTTTAAATTGAATAAATATAATTGTAAATGTCTGATTTAAGTATGAGTGTGAAAATTCAAGTATAGCGACGACCGAAGTCCTTAATAAGGTGAACATAACAGCGATAATCTTGATGAAAAAAATGGTAGAGGGAATTCAAGGAGGGAGGGGGATGAAGAAATTAGATGTGATGATTCATAGGAGAGCTATGACTTTTCCCTAAAAACATGCCTCATAAGTCACAGCCTTCCATTTATCTGGGGTAGTGGAGAGCGATAATTTATGCATTGTGTGCAAAACAACACAAGATAAAGGATGACCAAGCTAGTCGTACAATAAAGACAGTGGAGCAGTGTAACGCCTCGAAAATCTGGAGCTCCGTCCCAACTCCTGGAACGTTAACCTACTGAATCACATCACACCTGTCAAATCTTTTCACTAACACATATTCTAAATCATCTAGTTCAACATCAACTCAGACTTCTCAAAATACTAGATTACAACCACTTAGCTTAACTATTACAGCTTAAGTCCTTCGCAATTCAAATTCCTAAGAACAAATTAATAGTCCCGACCCGCGCAGGGGTCTTACTATATAGTAGTGGTGGGCTCACCAAAATCTTACACAAACTCTAAATCTCAATCCCGAGCAATCTACTATTGATCAAAACCTGCAGAAAGGAATCAAACGAAAGGTGAGATTTTGAGAGTTCAGTAAGGTCGTACAAGGATTACCAAAAGAATTACAAAATGACTCCAAAGAATCCAACTGACGATGATTTTCAAAATTCTTCAAATGATTTTAATAGCTCAGTGATTTCTAAAATGATCAAAATTCATCATAAATAGATACTAAAATAACAAAACAACCACGACCATTTCCAAAACAATCAATATAAGATTACTTTCAAAGTCATCATTGCATTTCCAAAGTACAATGAAGATTTCTCAGGGATTCAACACAAGCACATAGACCTTCATCGACGACACAATGATAATCTTCCAAGAAGTTGAATATCATCAAGTAGTAACCATTATCCAAATCGATCATCTTGATATCCCCTTGTAAGCTCCATAAGTTTCAAAGCCTAGTGGTGAGTGTCTGTATTGAATGAATTGTCCCAATAGTTTGATTATGAGGCCTTTCCTCTCCTCCATGGCTTCTAGATTCTTTTGATTAAGTTGGGTGAGAGGTTAACGTTGGGAATTGATGGGTCAGATGGATCATCATCATCCATTCCTTCGACAACAGGATCTTCCTCATCAGTTTCATCCTCTGAAGAATAACTAGAATCTAAGGGTGGAAAGCTATAGCCAAAAGATGTGGAAGAGGAGGCCATAGCTTATCGGTATGACTTGGGCTTGGTGTTAATGTTTAAGGGGTTAGGTTTGACTAGAGATTTTCTATATGTTGGATATGGTTCTAGGGATCATCTAGATGTTGTAGCTTAAGGTTTCACCGTTAAATTGGGTTTCTTGGTGGTTGTTTATGGGTTTCTTTATATCTCTCTTTGGGGCGTATCTCTTTCTGTTTCTTCTTCCTTGATGAGTTCTAAAGTCTCACAATTAAACGCCAGAGAAGGCGGCTAGTTGCCGTGGAGGGGTTCGCGGGATGCTTTGAGATCCATTACGTGTAGCACGTTGAGGACTTAAGGTCACCAGAGAGGATATACACACAAACACGTGCTGCCATGCAATAGCTCACAAACCACCTTGGCTACCATGTCAACCACCATTATCATGGTCCCTCTTAACATTGAAATATGCACAAACACAAGCGCCCCATGCACACACACATATCTCACTCTCTGCCTACCCTTTCTCTTTCTAATCAAAATTCTGCATACTTTTTAGCTTTATCACAATGTGTTCATTCCTTTCTCAAGTTTTTATTCCATATATTATAGTCTCTCTGATTTGACAAGGTATGGACATGGAATATATTTTGTCCAAAGACAATTCAAAACTCACAACCTCAATGGATTCAGATTGACAGTACATCTAAATCAAATAATGTTTTTCATCTAAGGGTCCGATTGGCAAATAGAATTGAAATTGGAATTGAAAATTGTAATTCAATTGACTTAGAATTGAGGAGAATTTGTAATTCCATTGATTGGTTAGCACAAAAAATTAGATTAACAATTGAAATTGCTAAAGTAAAAAAATAAGAGGTAAATATGCAAAATGAGATTTTTATATTTTTCTTATCAAACCATAGCCAACAACACTTCCCCTCCCACACTGCCCCGCCCACCCTATAGAACATAAGAAAAGAAAAAAAAATACACACATGATGACTTCGGTACAAAATGTAAAAATGCAACTAATTGATAAGAAAACTTGAATTTGCAACCTAAGCTGAATATTAGAACTTTAATGCTATGCTAGTACTTGACAACAATAAAATATTCTCAAAGATAAAAACGTGCTTAGACTTAACAAAATGAAGCAATTAACAAGTTAGATCTCTAACAGTAAATAACATAGTAGCTCCTAAAAAACTAAACTTGAAAACAATTCAAAGTTCATAAGTTCTTTGTTAGCTCCATAGCTTAAGTCATATGAGTGTTGATTTGCATCATTAACCATGTCTTCCTCAAGTGAAACAGAATGGACATGAATGACTCAAACTTCCTCGCGTTGCCAGTCAGCACATCATAAGCTTTGAGCAACTCAACCTGATCTAAATCTGGCACCTCTGCTAACTTCTCATGAATGAAATCCGCACTTGCAATTGTAGCTTCTGATGCCCTTACCTTGTCGATGGCACTAGCCATTGAAGTAACAGCTGTAGCAAATGCATCACTAGTCTGACTTCTCTTTCTCGATGGTTGTAACTTAGTTGTAGAGGTTGCCTTTTGACAAATCGTGTTATCAAAATCTTCACTAGCCTCCTCTTAGATGCCAGCTCATTGTAACCTTCAACCCCAGTCTCAGCTTCCTCCGCTTGTTGCTCGATCTTGTCCACATAGCTGATAAATCTTCTCAATTCTCAATTACCTTTCTTTTATATGGCTTTGCATCGGGATGATCCTACAAAAAGCAAATATAGAACTAATGTTCCAATTATTTAAAACATAAGAGAGATTAATATGATTTTTACCTAGACATACGCATTCCAAGAAGCTTCATTATAAACGCTAATCGTATTGGAATAACAATCCCACAAAAAGCCACTTTGGGTCAATAACTTAGACACTACTTCATAATGCTTGTCCCATGTTTTCAGATGACCAACAATATTCTCTTTTGTAACTTTCATGTAACATTGATCACTTATCGCATCAATCACAGCATTGTACGCACTTGGTTTCCATCAATTAGGAACTTTGTTCCCAATATTAAGTTAGTCAAGCAAGACAACATTAAGTACCCGGTCCATTTCCACAGTCCATCTAAGGTATGATTTGGTCTTCAAATCACCAACATTCTTGCGAGGTATGGCTATCAGTACTCATCTATTTACAAACACAAAAGGCAATAATAAGAAGAACAACTTCAATTGGAACACTAAAACGTAAAACATGAATAGAGCATACTCTCCACCATACATACCAAGTAAGCTCAAACCACGTAAGGATGTTCACTGAACTTATTTGGTATACAGACTCTAAAGAGGTTGAAATTCATATACTTGGCACAGGAGTGTGGAGAGGTGCTAAAGGAGCTCCATACTCTCCACCATACATGCCAAGTAAGCTCAAACCACATATCTAAATGGTGCACTTCATTGGTTTGGTGAAAACCCTTATGCCAGATAGGAGATCTTTGCTTTTGATATTGAAAAGGAGCAATTCCTATCTCTCTCGTCACTCCCTGATAGACTTTCTTTATTGAAGAGATGAGCATGGGAGTGTTCAATGGATGCCTTTTCATTCGCACTCCAACCATAACGGTACTAACCCAAGATGATGATGTTATTGGTTTACATATTCGACATAATGGAGGGTGGGTTCCGATTAAACCATTACCCAATTCACTGGTTGTAAATGTTGGAGATATACTAAAGGTAATTGTCCCTTAATGTTGGAGATACACTAGAAGAATGAGCACGAACACATTCAGGTGGTTGTTTATCTCTAACACGCTTTTGTTCTTTTTGTTACGATAGATATGGAGCAATGGGAAGTACAAGAGCATTGAGCATAGAGCTGTGACAAGTGAAGCAAAGGCAAGGATTTCAGTTGCATTATTTTTCTATCCAAACACTGAGGTGGAAATTGAGCCACTGGAAGACATCTTGGCTACCCAAGAGTGTGGTAGAATGTACAAGAAGGTCAAGTATGGTGATTATCTCAAATAGGTAACCCAGCGAAGACTGCAAGGGAAGACACACATCCTAAAGTTCAAAATTTAAGCACTACCTTTAAATTTTGACTTCTGAGTATGCAATAGGAATAATCTTCGGGTATATGAGCTTTGATTTGCCTCAAAAAAATTTCTAGTAGACTTTGTGTTTGTTGGTCTGGGAGCCTACTCTAGGATTGAAAGTTTCTTTGTAAGATATCATGGCCATCGACCCACTTTTGTGCACTCTGGCTACTATAAGGCTCCAAATCCTGTTAACGTTACTAGTGATAAACATAACACCCAATAACCAGTAGACCAGGAGGCTATACATGCTCTACAGTCTACACTACACGGCTGGTTTTGAAACATCAGAATAAGCATTTCTCAGCTAAAACTTACGATCCGAATGCACACAATTTACCTGCACTGGTTAGAGAAAGGTTGTTACACCTTAGAAGGCTCTTTTCTTGGGCTTCTACACAATCCCCTGCCACAGACAAGAAAACCAACTTAATTCATCATTAAATCAGCTCCTTTGTGGACTTAAAACAAACAATTGGAGGTCTCAACATTCGAACCACTAAAAGGATCACCAAACTCGACCAACAGAACTATTGAAAGCTTCATATTAGCAAAAAGGTGTTTGTTTCTATTTCACAAAGATGTTTCTTTGCCTACCACTTTTACAAAATGAACTTGCATTTGATCATCAAGTATCCAATAAAGAGTGTTGCTGCTAAAAATATGCTCCGCGTACTTTGCAGAACCCTAGCCTGGACCGATGACCTGCAAGGCAAAAAACGAGTGACCGTCGAGTGGGGTTCCCGGCGGAGAACTCTCCGATGCTTAAGTCAGAGCGCAGTTACAGAATAGTAACTCTGAAAAAAGCATGAATTGTGTAGTTGTCCCATACCTAGAGGGGTAGACCCTTTATATAGCTGTAGGAGAAGACTCCTAGTAGGACTGGGCTCTGGGCCAGATGTGCTAGGATCGCGTTAGGATCCTCGAGGATCACGTCACGATCTCTGATAAGATAATCATTGATCTCCCAGTTTGACTGGGATTGCCGGGTATTCTCTAATTATTGAGAGTTATATTTGAGTTATATCATAAGCCCCCCACTTCCTTAAATAAAATGTTTGGCTGAGGAAGTTTATACCTGGTGTCTCGAGACACACATCAGATTTGTAAGTGATTCTCATCCACTTGTAGGGGTAACAATATTTCTCTCTTCCATGTGCTCTGACCTAAGCGGGAGCTTAAGCCTTAGAACTTTCCCCAAGTAAGGCACTAGAACCCTAGCTCTCGAGAGCTAAGTCTTAGAATGTCGCCTGAGTAGGCTATTCGGAATCATCTTTAGAAAGACGAATCATGGGATCTCGAGATTCTTTAGGGGCTGTGCCCCATGGTAGCCTCTCTCGGGAGAGGACACAAAGCTGTGCATGCAAGTTGTTGCATGTGCTAAGTGTTTGAATGTCCCCTCGAGAGGTCACCTCTCCTTTGAAGGGTGTTCATTTGTGCAAGTGTGTGTTCTTGAGCTCGAGCCGACCATATCATGCTTGCGTTTTACTTTGTCGCGAACTCTTATCATCAGCTAAGAGCTGGCAAAGAAGCCTCGCCCTCACGCTTGGCTGGGTTTTGAATTGACAAAGCATGGTGGGGGATGAAGTCCCATAGTCCTTTGCCATTTCACGGGTTAGAACTGTAGCTAAACCTTTCGAATAGAGCTCGAGCTCTATCCTGTCAACCTTGGGGGTGTTCGTCCCTCAAGGGACGATGGAGCACGGAGCTCACGCAAATACCCTCGGGGGTTTGACGGAACTTAAGAGTTCTCGTCTTACGGGCCCTCGGGGGTGGATGGAGCATAAAGCTCATGCAAATACCCTCGAGGGTTTGACGGAACTTAAGAGTTCTCGTCGTACACGCCTTCAGAGGCGGATAGAGCGCGGAGCTCATGCAACTACCCTCAAGGGTTTGACGAAATTTAAGAATTCTCGTCATACACACCCTCGGGGGCGGATGGAGCAAGAGCTCATACAATTACCCTCGGGGGTTTGACGAAACTTAAGAGTTCTCGTCTTACACGCTCTCGGGGGTTTAACGGAACTTGGAGTTCTTGTCGTACGTGCCCTCGGGGGTTTAACCGGACTTTAGAGTCCTCGTGCTCTTGGGGGTTTGCCACGGTGCCAAATAAGAAGGCGCGGGTCATGGAGCCCATAATATGGTCGATGTGGCGAGTAAGCCTGTATAAGATGATCTCATAAAATATAAAGCCCCCCGACCTTTGAGAAGGCGTGGATATATAAAGACGGCTTTTCAGCTTACATGTAGGGCCCGGTCACAAGAAGACCTGTGGGAGCAATATAGAAGACCATAATCCGTCTGATAGATTGGATGAGCATATAAAGCCTGAGGATACGAAGTCCGTCAGGCATAGCTGGCGATTCATTAGATACGGTGGCAGCATGTGTGCTTCCATCATTGTTGAACTAGCTTCTCAACGAGCAACGATGTGAATACGCCATAGATAGAGGTCACTGTATGACCATGAGACGATATATATTGCCAAGAGGGCAGGATACTGCAGCAAAAAACCCTAAACGCGACTTCAAGTCGCAGGGTGCTATGAATTTGTTCCTTGCTTATGAAGTGATTTATACGCCACCATTGATGTTCGCAGGCATGGTTTAAACCCTTGCAAGAAATAAAAGTACGTGACTGAAAAAATAGCCTCTGCAGTAATAAAGCATATAAAAATACAACTATATTTTTAACACAGAATTTAAGAGCGATGTTCAGACACCGTGGCCCCATTAGGGTCTTGCCGGTTAGCCGACATGGGTGTGCTGCCCTGCGTGTCGCAGGTGAGCTTAATATGTCATAGCAGTCAGATGCCCGAACTTCTGACGTGCTCGTGCTAATTGACGCAATTGCATAACACCAGACCATAAATTACATAGGTCTAGGTTAAAGAAGCACATAGGAAGCAACCTTTAAGGAGGCTTGCTATCACGTTTAAGTGTAGCCATTTTATTTTTAACGATAGATATGTGAGGAAGCATACGCCGTTTTTTTTTTAAGAAGTGTGCGGCATATGTTAAATAATTATGCATTTTTTGATAGGTTAAAACCTTAATGCTTTTAAACAGTGTGGCACACATTGAATAAAAAAGATCCTATGGGTCTAAAATCTAAATATGCCTTTTTACGGGGGTGAATGTCAAAAAGAAAGAATGGACCTTTTTTCTTATTTTCCGTCTGACCCTTCTTTGCATTGACCGAAATCAACAATCAGCCTGGCACTGCGGCGGCACAGCGTGAGGCGGTGACGCGATGGTGTCGCATATCTCACCGCCGGCAGCGTTGAGATGGCAATATGTCGGTAAAGATGGCAACTAAGGAGTCAATTGTCACTGGTGGCGACGGCGCCGAAGGGCACTGTCGCTCCTTGCGGTGGTGTGTATCTTGAATGCATGGGTCTGATGGCGGCACTAAGCTGGATGGCGATGCCGGTCCTTGTCGACGGCGGGTAGGCGGCGTAGTTGTAAGGCCGTGATCGTGAGGCGACGGTGGCGCCGATTGGAATCGTTGATCGTGGTGGTGACGCTTCGCCGGAACTTGCGGTAGTGTTGCTCCAATGCTTTCCCGGAAGGCTTGCCGTGGTGGCAAGGACGACATCTTGATAGGATGGTGGTGGCCGCTTGATTGCGACGGTGTCGGTAGCACAGATCTGGAAGAAGGATGGCGGTCCCTTGGTTGTCCACTGCCTCGTGCCGGTGGTAGATGGCCTGGCTATGCGCGGTGGCAGCGCTAGGGTACTGACCCATGGCCAGTGGCACTGCCATGGCTTCATCGTCTTCTTTCTTTTTTGTATATATTTTTTTTGTTGCTCCATCAATCTTGCGGCGTGTGATGTTGGTAACCCCGGTGGTGTTGCCTTTTGTCGTGGTGGCATCGCGGAGGTTGTGGTGATGGCGGTGGAGTTGCCTGGTTACCGGCGGTGATGATGGAGGTAGTGTCACAGTTACTGTCTTGGACGACGTAGCCTTGGAAAAGGGGCTGATTGGTTCTATCATTGTGATATACGGAGTATTGTGGCGGCAGCAACCTCCGGCCAGATATGGTTGACTGATTGTTGTACAGAGGAACATAGGGCCAACTTAGCTGAATAATTGTTGATGTCGTGGTACTGCGATAGATCGTAACATTGGAGGCCACTGTGTGGTGGCGGGCTCTGAACCATGAAACTCTATTACGGTAAACCATCTGGAATTTTTCCTCTTCGGTGACGATAACGGTATCTGCATACCCGTGGTGGCGGGGGCGGCTCCGTCAGTTTTGAGGCGTTGCCATCGGTGGCTTCTTTTCCCTTTTGCTGGACTCTTTTTTTTTTGTTTTTTTTTGGAGGTTCCATTAGTGACTCCGCAGCACTTTGTCAGTTTTGAATTTTTTTCGAACAATGCGTTGTATCTTTGTGACGATAATTCAATCTGGGAAAACCTGTGACGGTGGCGATTCTGTCAGTGGTTCCAATACGTTGTCAACGACAGTTGGGGATACAACTGTTGAATTTTCTTGAGATCAAATGGCTAGGCTGACGGGTCCCACAGATGGCGTCAATCTGTTGCTGCTAAAAATATGCTCTGCGTACTTTGCGGAACCCGAGCCCGGACCGATGATCTGCAAAACAGAAAATGAGTGACTGCCGGGTGGGGTTCCCGGCGGAGAACTCTCCGATACTTAAGTCAGAGTACAGTTACAGAATAATAACTCTGAAAAAACATGAATTGTGTAGTTGTCCCATACCTAGAGAGGTAGACCCCTTTGTATAGCTGTAGGAGAAGACTCCTAGTAGGATTGGGCTTTGAGCCAGATGTGCTAAGATTGCGTTAGGATCCTCGAGGATCACGTCACGATCTTGATAAGATAATCATTGATCTCCCAGTTTGGCTGGGATTGCTGGGTATTCCCCAATTATTGGGAGTTATATTTGAGTTATATGAAAGAGGAAACAGTTTACAAGAGACCATCTAAACATATAATCGATCAACACAAAATGGTCAAATAAACTTGCAAAATGCTAAAAAACCAACGATATACAGAGTAAACAAGCTTCAATCCAAGTAAAATTCAGGAAGCCCCATCATACTTGACACAACAAAGCTCATACATTCACCACTACAATGCATCAGATCAGATAAACCTCACTATTTAATCAAGACATAACGAAGCAAAATCAGCATAAATGTTTGACTAACCTAGATTGTTGTCACTGCCATCAAATAGAGTAGATCGTTGCTACCGTCGATACCGTCAAAATAGTAGATCGTTACCGCCGTTGCCGTCAAAATACTAGATGATAGCCGCTGCCATCTGCACAGTACATTTTCGCTGCCATGGCGAGGTTGGGTCCAAGAGAAGAGAGAAGGAAGATCGTCGCTGGCTTGCTGCCATGGTGATGTTGAATGAAAGAGAAGATAGAAGGAAGAAAGAAAGGAGCTCAGAGAACCAACGTCGCGCAGAAGAAAGAGAGAAGTGACAAAACATATGGGCAGGAATTGCAAGTTTGAGTTGGGGCTTAAGAATCGAAGCGTGTATGCAGGGCTGTATACGAACCGAGTTCGAGCAGAACATGAGTGTGTTCGAACTAGGTTCGTTTAAGTTTTGGCATGTTCAAGCTCAGCTCGAGTTCGTTAAGAGCCAAAATTTTGATGTTCGAGCTCAGCTCATGTTCGTGACGGTGAGACTCGGGCTCGGCTCGCTCAACTCGTTTAGCAATACGAGCCGAACTCGAGTTCGGAAATTCAGGCTCGTATTCATGTTCAAGTTCCATTCAAATCCCTAAATTTACTCATAATTCTTAAATCATTCAAGCAATCAAGCTATAATTAATAAAACGATACATATAAGATCCAAGAAAGGATGCAGAATCAAAAACACAAAGAAAAAAAAATATGATCTATTGGTGATCAAGATATAGACAACGGTCAACGAGTTGATGCATTCGAGGTTGCCCTTGGCTTTGAAGAGGCGATAGCTTTACAGATCTGAAACTTTGTTTTGCGGCTTTGTAACTTTGCAAGTTGAATCCGACGCCGCAGGTTGAATCCGGAGACGGAGAGATGACGAGGCGAAGACAGGTGATCGACGTGATGGAGATGGATGGTTGAATTCGGCACCGCAGGTTGAATCCGTCTGTGAAGAGTACGACAGAGAGGGAGGGATGGACATGCTATATGCGATCTGCAATCTGCGTGTCTGCGTGTGTGTGTGTGTGTGTTTGTGTGTGTGTTCGTGTGTGCCGACAAGGTACGGGACGGAGAGAGTACGGCTGTGTGGTTTCTGAATTGTGATATTAGGTTTAGGTTAGTTTATATAGTTAGGGTTTTTAGGTTTTGGGCTTCATAGATTGGATTATCTAGGTTGGGCTCTATGTTTATAAGTGGGCTTGGGGTTTTGGACTGACTTAAAGGCCTAACCTATAACTTTAAATTTGAATTTATGTGATTTATGTAAGTGTTAATTTTGTAAATATACTATAATTAATTTATTGTTTATACGAGCTGTTCGAGAACACGTTTGTGAGCATTTTAGAGTGTTCATGTTCGGCTTGTTTATTAAACGAGCTCTAAAAACTTGTTCATGTTCTGTTCGTATATTAGACAAACGAACATGAACGAGTTTTATGACGAACGAACCACTAGTCGTTCGTGAACAGCTCGGTTCATTTACAGCCCTACGTGTATGAATTGTAATTCCAATTCTAAATAAGCGTTCCAATCAATAGAATTATAATTTTTAAGGTCCAATTTTAAATTTATCTCAATTTTAAGGCTAATTTCGTGATCCAATTGAACCCTAAATAAACTATCCAGAATTTTATTAGATCCAATTTTGAAAGTTGGGATGTTATTGCCCAACTTTTTTTTTATGGTTTGGTAGAATTTGTCATAATTTTGTGCATGGACCGTAGTGGTGTTTTTTGCTCGGCAGAAATTGGGTTGGTTTGTTGACGGTGGTGTTGTAGTGTTGGTCGTGAAGGTGGATTAGAGCAGTGGTTTTTTTTTGTCAAAAGAGTGTAACAAGCAAGGAAGAAGATGTATAAATCTTTGAATTTGAACTTCAAAGTAAATTTTGTTCAATTTTTTTTATGTTCTTTTAGTTTTAGTAAAAAGGAACCTAAATGACAAATATTTTTTTATTTGTAACATAATTCTTAACCTCTGTCAGTAATCTATACTATATGTATTTAGATTTGATTGACAGGGCATTTGTCTTCAAAACTTCTAATCCTTTTTTTTAGAATTTTTTATTTTCAATATACAAATGAATAGATCGTAAACCATAATTTGTCAGAAAATAACCTTCAATCCCTTGACCTTTGAGCGTCCAACCCCATGATCTCGCTTCACCCACTTCACAATTAAGTACCTAACTTTCCATGCATAGCACGGGATTTTAGCTAGTTTTTGGTGATTATAATTAAATGCAGAGGTTTTGATAGCAAAATAGTAAACATATAGGAGTATTACAAGGAAAGGTAGATCATGAGGTTTTGACAAATAGATGATAAACATTGAAGTTGTAATTATTTTAAAGAAAAAAGGGCTAATGTCAAAATTGTACCTAAAAGTATCACCCAGTATAGTTTAAGTAACCAACGTTTCAAATGTGTCAATTAAGTACTTAAGTTTTAAAAAATGAGTCAAACCAGTTCGATGATTGACATATGCTTATATCCGTTAAAAAGTCCAAAGGTAAGACTATCTTTATGAAAAAAGACAGTTGTCATTACGAAACAAGGTAGTCATACTCTTCCTTCTCTCTCTCTTTCTTTTTCCTTTCTGTCTCTGTCTCCTCAGTTCACACACAGTCATACACACACACACACATAAAAACAAAAAACACACGGTCATACATATAACATGCGCGCACGCGCACACACACAAAGTTTCACTCTCTCTCTCTCTCTCTCTCTCTCTCACACACACACACACACACACACACTTGGGGGTGAGCATCAAACCGTTCAAACCTATTCGAACCGCTCAAAGCGAACTAATCCAATCTGAACCCTCCAAATATATTAACGGTTCGGTTTCACATTTTTCAAATCAGCCTTCTTTCAGTTTTATTCACAGTTCATATTTTTGAAACCAATTACTAATTTATTATTGTGACATTCATTAAAAAAAATTCACATACATTGTACTAAGAAAATCTAAATAAATAAAAACTTTAAAGTTAAAATAAAATAAAATAATAAAATCAATTATAATACAAAAGTCTAGTGATTGATATGTCTTATGCATTTAGTTATTCTTGCTCAAACATCAATGACAAAAATATAACTGAGTTTTTATTATAACGTATGTCTTGAACAATATTTTATTCTTACTCTAATACGAGCACTTGGAAATTGAATGTAATAAGGTAACATGCAATTTAGAAAAAAACTATAAATTAAATTTCAAATATCATTTGGATCCAATAGTTACTATGCAAGGGATAACTTTTTAAAATGAGCACAAATTGATCTAAACTAACCAAATCGAATTGTTTAAATCAACAAAATTGAACCGTTCAAAGTCCGATGGTATTTGGTTCGGTTCAGTTCATGACTTTTCAAATCAAAGGGTATCAATTTTGCTCGACTTACCCCACACACACATGCACGCAATTACACCCACAGAGAAACAGAGCAAAACTCAATTTCCCTGAAAATGTCAAGTTACTCCTACCTCCACAAAATCCACTAGCAACCCAATTAAGTATCTCGAATTCTCTGGCCACCCATTTGACCATACCCTCCACTACTGACGCCGCAGTAGGCGGCGTTGTTCTACCGATGCCCTCAAGTTCAGTCCGCGGAGAATATTGCTAGGGACTATTGGCAGTACTCACACCTGTTACAAAATTATAGTGATTATAGCTTGAATTTAGAGCTCCACATAAACTTGTTAGACCAAGTGTTAGGGTTGTGACAGTAGTGGTCACACGCAGTGGTCGGCGGTGCTGCTGGGCTTGTACCGGTGGTGGTCGCACCCGGTGTGAGGTCTGTGACGGTGGTGATTAGATGTAGTGTGAGGTTCGTGACGGTGGTGGTCACGCGATAATTGGCAATGTTGGGGTTTATGATGCTTGGTCAGCCATGTTGGGTCACACGAGGTGGTGAGACACAGCGGTCGACGGTGGTGTTAGGTGGCGACGGCGGTGTTAGGCGGCGACGGCGGTGGTCTGGTGGGTGACGGGGGTAATGGGTGATGGGTTGTTCAGGAGAGAGAGAAGGGGGGAGAGAGCATACACACAGAGAAAGAAAGAAAGAGAGTGAGAGAGATGGGTTGTTTAGAGAGAGTTTTTTTATGATTAAATTAAGGAAGAGAAAAAATCGAATAGCTGTTATAGTGTCACGTGTTTTTAAGATTTATTTTTTCGTTATTAACGGTCTTATCTCTTATTTTTTTAACAGCTTCCATTAACTGTAACGACCTAGTTCATGACCCCACCACAGGAAAAATGTCTCTCTCAAAATTGTTAGCTAACTAGATACTTTTGATTTTATGGGCAGGATCTTATAAGGCCAATCATAAATCATCACACATTCGATATGAGATATCACAATCTCCTCACCTTATGCCTTAGCATTTTCGCTAAGGCTCAATCGTACATAGCCTAAAGTCTTCCTCTCTAGCCAATGTGGGATATACCTGACTCACCTTTCGTTATCCCAACCATCCTCTTCACGTGGGATATACTCAGGCTTGCCTTCATTCCCCTAATCATCAGCAACCCGACTGAATAGCCAACCCCAAGCTTTTCATAGCCGGCTCTGATACCAAATCTGTCACGACTCAGTCTACAGTCCCACCACAAGACAATGCCTCTCTTGAAAACGTTAGTCAAGTAAGTACTTACGAATTTATCGACAGAGTATGGACTTATAAGGCCAATCTTATCTCGGATTGAGAGTGCAAATAACCTTTCTTTTCATTCGGTGATTATCCGTCGTTAAAAACTTTAACGTCTTTTTATCCCAATGAACTTTTGACAGGTGAAGACGCAGACGCTTTAAGTTAAACTGAATTTGTATCTGAAAATTGCATATCAGCTGTTACTACTTGAGAAGAAGCAAGGGAAGGTGAGGAGGTGGGCAAAGGCGGGATCGAGAGAAAGATGCATTCATTCGGGTACAGAGCCAACGCTCTGCTGACCTTCTCGGTGACCATACTTGCCCTAATGTGCGCCATCGCCTCTCTCTCCGACAATCTCAACTCCCCCTCTCCCACTGCCCAAGTCCAGGTCTCTTTTGCCCATTTCAGATTGGCCTAAAACGTGAGACTTACTAATTTGATTTGATTCGTTACGCGAGATCGTGAATTGTTTCTTGTTCGTGGATTTTTTAGGTTTTGAATATCAATTGGTTTCAGAAGAAACCAGATGGAGACGACGAGGTGATGTTCGATTTACTGTTGCTTCTGTTTGTTCTAAAATTTGAGTTCTTTTGGCTATTTAGCGAATCTTTAGTGAACATAAGATTGTGCACTGCTATCAAACCGTCCTTTGACGTTCTCTAAGTTTTTGGAATATTGTTGGGACGTATGTGCATTGACATTTTTCTTTGCTTTTTGCGCTTATATGATTTGTCTGGTAATATTCCTTTTCGGTTATAATTATGATTTGACTTGTTAGGTAATGTTTACTTACATATTTGATCCCTTTAACTTTTTAGTGAATTCCTATGATAGAATTTTAGTGCATATAACTAGTGAATGGGACTAAAATATTTAGAAATTATGTATCTTTTCAAATGTTAAATGGGGATAAACGGACAACTACAAGCCTACAAGGTCAATTGGTTCGAGAAAATGCGACTAAATAATTTGCTAAGAAGTCGAAGTGGCTCAATTTTTGAAGGTAGGTAGTATAAATAATTCATTTGCACGAATTTTCCTTGATAAAATTCTGTTTTGTACTCAAGTCTAGTACTTCGATAATTGTACCTGTTCACGAGGAAAGTCCATGCGGGCATTTGCGTGTTGATTACTTTGAGTGTCTACTCCTTTTTACATAACTCTTGTTTTCTTGAAGCGCATTATCCACAAACATGATATTGTCACCTAAGTAATCACCGATCCTCTTTTCCTCAGATTGTATCTCTTTTTGCATAGATGGTTTTTTCTACTTTTCCCATCACCTCAAAATATATTGACTTGGCTTAAATTAAGAGCATGTGTAAGTAAATATATGTAGATATCTACAGTTTTATGTAAGTTCCAGCTGGTCTTGTGCATCTGAGACCCACTGCAGAAGCTATTTCTTTATTAGATTTTTGGTGGAGAGATTCAGAGACAGAAGAAAGGATCCTCACATGTTCAATTGATTTGGATAAACATAAATAGGGTATGAAGGGAAGGTACGTGGTGGGTTCTAGACTAAAGGAGCATCTACCAATGATGTTGACGTGACTAAGGACATGTATGATGGAGCACTAGTGATGGCGTAACTAGTGAATTCCTGTAGCAAGTGGACTTCACCGAGGACCAGCTTTAATCCCATATCTTTTTTCACTCTAATCACGGCCGAGCTTACTAAAGCTATATAGGATGAGGCCTCTCATGCATGTTATTTGCGGCTGCTATTTTGCTAATTGACCAAACTATAATAGGACTATTAAGTTAGTGTTATGGAATACTTAAGGTTTAAGGCGGATTACTTGTATTGTATTTTTAGCAAGAGTAGGAAAAGGTCTGAGGCCAAAGTAAGTATGAAAGGGCAAAATGTACCTAACATGGGGTAAGAGCAGGTTGCGTAAAGTGGATGAATTCTTTAAGAGTGCTTAGCAATTGTAATATCCTTTCAAGTTGAAGAGAATTGTATGGAGGACGGTGCATGTGGCGATGCTGTATGGTTTTGAATGTCCGGCAACTAAAACTCATCAAAGAGGGGTGTAGTTGAAAAATAGGTGGATTAGCGACCAGACAACGAGTGATAAAGATGAGAGCATTCGCTAGCACGTGGGATGGCATCAATTGATAAAAAGATGATGGAACGACACTCCAGGGGGTCACGTTGTATCCACATAGGCACATATATGTAGTTTATGAGGTAAGGTGAGGTAGTGATAGACACATAACATTGAGAGTAGTGCAAAGGGACTTGATTGCTAGCTATGTTACATGGACTTGCTACGAGTTTCCAAGCCGGATACGCATCAAGTGCCGGATTCGTTTAATTTTCGAAACCCAAAACATGGGCCACAGTGAAGTTCTCCTCTCTATTGTAATTATTAGTTACTCCTTATTTAATATGGTGTTTTATATGATACACATTGTTTTAAAATAAAAACTGATATCATCTCAAAGCAATAACGAACTAAAATAAAGACTGTAAGATAGTTTTCTTAGTGGCATATCCTATAAGATGTATCCGACATATATCCCAAACCCATGTCTAAGTGTTGAGTGCCTGACACGGGTACTTAATACATTTTGAAGAGTCCATCTAACATAGATTGCTTGGAATTTTTCAGTAAAAGTGTGCTTGAACATGGGAAAATGGAAGAAAATGACATAGGTAATGATCACTGTGATGCATACTGTAAATTGTAACTATCGTTCAAGGTATCAGCAGTTACGGCTGATATTTGACACAAGGTTTGGTTTCAGAAGGCACCTACACGAAACACTACCTGAGTCAAGTTTACTGTGACAGAGAAAGTATTTGGAAGATATTTCCTCTAAGTTGGAAACGATGGCGATATTGCAGTAAGACGGAGATAAAATCCAAAATAATGACTGAGATAAATCTCGCCGTTACGACGCAAGATTAGAGTCCGAGGAGGAGTAGGAAGAAGAAGAAGAAGAAGAAGAAGAAGAAGAAGAAGGGAAAAGAAGAAAAGGACAAATGAAAAGTTAAATCGAGGTTTTGGCAACCTTTGTGCCTCTGAATAAAACTGAAGGTCAAACTTTCTACGCTTTTCTTATGAGGTCTTGCTCTCGTAGTTCTTATTCTCTATCTCCTCTTTATTGAATGCACTTGCCTCACAAACTTCAGTTGATTTATTATTTCTTTATGCAATAGTGAGGACTATAAAAGCGCAATACATATGCATTAATTGCACTTCTACATCTATTAGCATAGTCGTGAGTCAGCGAATGATTCAATTTCCGTCTCTGAGCTAAGAGCTACTGGAGTTCAAGCTCCTATTTCGAAGTCGGCCTATTGGCTGTTTTGATGCTTAGTAGCCTAAGCTTACTTGCTTGTGCGTGTTGCTTATTTGCTTTAAAGTAGCTTACTTGCATCCTCAAAGATGGTACCTTACAATCTCTAACGAGATCCTTATTGCATTAACTCCGTCACAGAGAGTCAGGCTTATCCTAAATCTTTGTATTTTAAGGAAGTGGCTCATCCATTAATTAAAACCTTGGTAAATTGAAGAGCTTACGTAAATGAGTGAAGAGATGGAAACTATAAACAACATAAAGTAAATGTGTGTAGAATGAGTTTCAATTTCTTTTTTCCAGGGCTTACATCTTTTTTGGTATGTAATTTCGCCAACACTTCTAACCTGTGGCCCCATATTGACAAAAGCATATACCTAATATTTGATGTCTTAAAGCATGTTTTTACAAATATTACTCTCTACTGCTTAATGTCTAGGTAACGTGCAATATCTTCAGGATTATAATTAGCCAGATTTCTGTTATGAACAAGTATAGCGTTTTTCATGCGGGGTTGTTCTGATGTTTCATATAAACTTATCCACCTTGTTGTTCTTGTTACTTAGAATGTTTCCATGATGATATCCAAAATTTTTGAGCTTCTAATTAGCTCAAAGCTGCGCATCATCAGCAACCAATACTGACTTTGCCAATTTTGACACCCATTCCGCACCCAAAATCTGGTCAATACCACAACTTGGGACCATGGTTGCGACCTCCTAAGACTAACTGACTATGCAACGTAAAAAGTGTCTTTGGTACTAATTTAGATTCTATCTATTATGAGTTTATGGTAATTAGGTTATTTTTAATTTGTTTTAGTCGTGATGTCTTTCTTTCTATCGATGTCGTGTTAGGATAAAAACTTAAGCGTAATCTTGTCTTTCTCCTCTTCCTGTTCTGTTTCTCCCTTGTAATCTGAGCCACATTGCCTAACCCCCCCCCCCCCCCCCCCACCCCGCACACAAAAAAACCACGCCATAATGAAAAGAAGAAAAACACAAAAAGGTAAAGCAAAGGGTGAGCTTGGCAAATTGTCTTTATCTGTTTAGCAGAATTAAGTTCTTCAAAGGTGTCAATGCACTGACCAGGAGTTTCCTACATTCGTACTATTGCAATATAGATCTAGCAAGAGACCACTATGAATATTTTGATCTTATCAGACTGCAACTGTTGGACCATTGTTATTCACCTCCAGGGAGAGATTGATGATTTTATCCATAGAATAACACCAGGTTGGATAAATTGGAGGTTAGGTTACGAAAAGCCGATTGATCATAATAATTACTCAAGTTGAAGGGAAACTTTATAAGACTGCTGTGAGGCTGAGGCATGCTGCATGGTTGGGAACATTGGGCAACTAAAATGCAACACATGAAGATGAGAGCAACTGAATATGATTGGTTAAGAAATGAGTGGCTGCACAAAAATAGAATAAGACATGAGAGTATTTGCAAGGAAATGATGTGGCACTAATGGAGGAGTTGTTCAGGGGCCACTGCTTGAGAGGGTTTGGTTATATGGGGGTAAGAAGAGACGGGTAGGTCGAGAGTAACACAGAGAAAAAGTAGTGAGAAGGTAGTAAGCGATTGATGTAGCTTAGCCATAATTTGGAACAATGGCTTAGTTGAGTTTAGTGAAGTTGTATCAATTTGGTTTCCAGAAACAACAAAAAGTCCCCATGGTAGGGAACCCTTTGAACACGCTTTCAACTAACTTCTGGCAGGCAGAGAATTGAGACATTGGTACTAGAAAGGTGAGAACTTTCAGGGAAATCCCCCAAATAAAGGCTTAATAGTAGAGGGGTAGAGGGCTTTTAGGTCAAAAACTTAAGTTTGTACGAAATCTAGCAATTCAACATTGGTTGACACTTAAAAGGTTGTAATGCAGACTTCAAGTATTTCTTTGCTTTGTTCCATTGATTGTCGAGGGCTTCTACAGTAACCAACAGCAAACCCAACAACACCCCACCCCCTCCACGCTGGGCCCCCTTTGAAGACTGAGCCTCAATAGCAAGAGAGGTTTTTGTACGGTGCCTCATATAGATCTTTTCCGTCATTTTTCCTCGCTCCTATTCTTGTGTGTATCAATCAAGCTACAAGTTCACTTTCATGCCCTACTATTAGTTTTCGGCTTCTGGCTGATCTAAAATGCCTTGGCTTTTGATATATGCAGGTCAGCATGAGTTTGAATGTATCATCAAACCTCGAGTCATTATTTACGTGGAATACGAAGCAGGTTTGAGAATCTAAATAATATTTTTTTTGGTTTTTTTTTTCCCCATTTCATTACTCTGTAGTATCTATTCAGTGAAGGGTAAATTTCAATTTCGGTCCTTTAAGTTTGCACAAATGTTCGGAATGGTCATCTATAAAATGTTCCCAGTTGGTCCTTTATGTACATGTTGCCTACAAAGTGGTCCTTAGATCAATTTCATTTGATGGTTGGAATGAAGGCTAAATACGAAAAATCATCACAATGGGTCCAAATATTAATCAATAAAATTTTGAAATAACTCATCGGCTAACGAAAAAATTGAAAATTGACAAATAATTATTTGGTAATTTGAACTGATTATGACTTTATATTACGCAGTTCTCTTATTGTTTAAGTTCTTGGTATTTATTTACTATTTTGACCCCTCAGACAGACCAAACATAAAGGACTGTGGACCATTTTATGGACGGGTGATACTTTTAAAGATGAAGGACCATTTAGAATGTTTATTCAAACGTAATATACCAAAATTATAATTTACCCTTGAATGAATTATGTTCTTTCCTTCTGGTTTTATTCCATGAAAATTTTCACGTATCTCCTGATCCAATAGAATTTTCCCGCGAATGAGACTGTTTTCGAATTACCATACTGGTCTTCGAACAGACTTCCGATACCTAAAAATAAGAAAGATGACATTTATCTGAGTGGTAGAGGGTTACATATACTGTTAAACTCCTCAGTCTTGTTGGACGGAAGCTCTTGTAGAATTCAGGTGGAAAAAGTAATGGCAAGACAAGATAGAGCTCCGAAGCACTTGGAAGTTGTAACTCTGCCTCATGGCAAAGGAATGTGGGTCCAATAGGGTATTTGGAGGCTCATGAAACTATAAATCTTCGAGAGACTAGTTCGAAGGGATTCAAGGAGACCTTGGAAAGCCCCAAGATATTTGGATTCAGGCAACAAAGATGTATTATAAAAAACATGGTTCCAGTAAAATTAAACCGTCCTAGAGTGGTAATAGTCACAATAGAAGTTATCATAATCAAGGATAGGGCTAAGTTCTCGCCCTGCTTCAGTAAATCTGCACTCTTTGGAAGACCTTATCTTTCCGGAGATGAAGGTTTGTCGCTATACATACCTTTAGCACCAATTTTTTGAGAGGGGTTCAATGCTACACACTCTCAGTCATTCTACTTCAAATGTTTGAAAGATATTCAGCATCTAATTGAGTTTATGCATGTGAGATTTGATTTGATGGTGTTTGGGACAGGCCAGTTTAGTTCGACGTCTTGTTGTTTTTTTCAAGGACATCATCATGATTGCTAAGTCATGATTTTTATTGGCGAGTTCTCTTGGTTATCCTTAAAACGCCATATATACAAGAAGAAAAAATTTTCATACGCGGAACTACTTGAATGACCTTCTCTCTCAAACCGTTTAAAAGAGCCTTCTTCTACTGACTGTAGCATATCTTCTTCATTGTTATATTTCTTGGATTGATGTTGATAGAGAGCCAACTATTATATTATTCAAATGAGGACACGCAGTCCCTTGTTATGCATAAGCACTTCATAGTTCTCTCGATGGCCCCAGTGGTGGGGTGGACCGGTTGGAATATTTTCATTTTGTTTGGAAATCGAATAGAATCTCAAGTAGAATACATGCTTGCATATTTGGTTGGTTCATTCTTGCCAATTGTTTACTGTGGTTGATTGCTGCACCTGAAGCTTATTCCGAGTATTATTTATCATCTCATTTCGACCTGCAGGTTTTTGTTTTTGTGGCAGCTGAGTATGACACGCCTAAGAATTCCTTGAATCAGGTAATCGTCACTGCACTCAAATCATGTGTTATCTGTTTTGGTATTTACTCTAGATGGATGTCAACACTTGTTTCCTTGTTCACGTCTTCCCAGTTATTTTAACGTTTCACATAGAACGCTTCTGTTATTTCATGTTCCAAGCCGTCCGGTTGATTCTTTTCTCTTGAGGAATGGTCCTCGGCCACAATAACAAGCCACATATGTCCAGCCTCTAAAATGTGAGCACAAGCACAAGACTGACGTGAAAGACCGCCTTTGATTTTTCCTGCAATCTCACAAAACTAGTAGATGAGAAGGGCTAGAACTAGAGTGGAAGGCATGTCCTTGGACTGTAAGTTTCCATAAAACACGTCTGGTGATCAACCCATGTAGGATCGTAGATAAGCTTCCTTACAAAAATGGGATATTTGAGCATGTTGTATGAAATCCAGTCATTTCAAGTTGTTGCCTGCATTGCAATAGTTCTGTCATCTGGAAGGGCTTGATGGACTTTCACTGTGATACCATATAAGAGAATTTTCAAATCTCTCAGCCAGATGACAATCAGTGGTAGGTGAACTCTCTCTCTAGGAATTCACTGTCACTGTTCTTGGATAAAGGACTTCCACTGCAGCCTGGTCATTACCCCCTCCCCAAAAAAAAATAAATAAATAAATAAAAAGAAAACCCAACCCTGCCGCGAATAAATGTATGGATATTGAATTGGACAATCTCATTTCCTGTTAGTGCCGATAATATTCGCGGTGTTTTTCTGTGATTTCAAAATCTTTGTTTGACAGGTTTCTTTGTGGGATGGTATAATACCTTCCAAAGAGCAAGCAAAGTTTAGCATTCATACCACAAACAAGTATCGGTTCATTGATGAGGTAAGCCTGTTTTATCAAGTTGTTTCCACCACTTGTATGTGGATCCTTCTTGTTTGCCTGCCTCTTTTCCCTTTTCCCTGGTAATCTATTGAATTCTATATTTCCCAGGGAAGCAATCTTCGGGGTAAAGAGTTCAACTTGACAATGCATTGGCATGTCATGCCAAAGACTGGGAAGATGTCTGCGGACAAGTTAGTCATGACTGGCTACCGCTTGCCCGTGACATATAGATGATATTTTGGGTTGTTTTTGCTGTAACAATTAGCAGTTTTTATTCGGTGGTAGAATGTTTAAAGCTAAATTGCAGTCAGTGAGATCTCTTAGTTTCTCTTCTTGTTATTTGAGAAAGGTACTCAAAGGACTGTTCCCCCTCCCTCCCTCCCTCCCTCCCTCGCAAGGAGAAATTCTCACGTGGGGGGGGGGGGGGCATAAACAAAACGAGCTGTTCCGTACAATACGCCTTTGTTCAAGTGCGTTTACATGACAGATGAATGGAGACATACAAATTGGAAAGCTCGAGCTTAGATTGAAACATGCAGGGCTCTCCATGATATTGCTCATGGTTCAGATTTGCAATGGTTGCTTTATTCCATCATTCTACGTGCTTTGCGAGGCAAAGCCCTGCTACTGCTGCCTTACTAGAACTGCGTTGACCACGGCCTATCTATCGAACAAAGGAAGGCCTTCCGTGGATTTAGCCAAAGAAAGGTCACTGTTCTTGTATATAGGCGCACCGCAAAAAGCACCATCCGAGGAACGTGGTATACATTAAGGGAATTGATATTTGAGTTTCTTATTAATCATTTGAGTTCAATTTTGTCACTCCATACGTATACAACAATACTCGAGTTGCTTTTAGCAACAAAGCTGAGGTTGAAATTCACTCACACCCCATTTTCTGGAAATGACTGTTTGTTTCTAAAAGTTTGAAGGTATAATACAGCTGAACCAACATCTTTATTTTTCTATGGTCTCATTTTTTCAAAATGAGACCAAGTGTATTACTCGTAAAGTGAAGGATTGGCTGGATAATTGACCCTTGAATATTGGATTCTAACCCTTTCGTAGCTTCACTTATCTCATATGGAGCGGTAATTGCTAAAATAACGCAAAGGCTATGTGGAGAAAGACAAAAGAGTACTACAACTGTATATGTTGGCACTTTATTTTTTTAGGTTTTATTTAATTATTACTAGACTTTGTGTTTATTATTTGGTCTAGGCTTACCGTGTTGGGCAATTCTTCAATTATTTGTTTAAGTCCAGTTAGCTCAGTTTAGCGGCACAATCTCATGGTTTTGGTCCAATGAATGGGTTGATCCAGTTAGTTTGGGTTCACAAATCCGGCCGAAATTAATAATAATAATATGGTAAAATACGAGAAAGTGGTGAAAAAGGAATAACTGAATGGACAGCAGCTGTCCCAAATAAAAGTGTAGAGAGGGCAAGAGGTGTAATGCTTGGGTTGGATGTCTGACCAGAGTTTATGTACGTAGTTATGAGAATAGGTACGCTTTCGCCTCTAAAATTACATTAAATGTGAAGTACGTGAGGGAAGAGTACCGGCCTGCTTGCTTTTGACTAAAACGACCGGCTCTCCTATGCGTTCCGGCCATCTTTTCCCTTGAATCGCTCGGTTCTACAAAATTTTCAGCTCGTAAAGTCGTTTAGGTCCTTTTTAGTCTCATCTCTTAGAGGCGATGACCAAATGGTCTCATTTTGTATTTTTATTGTTCCCAAATAACTGTAAAAGGTTTAGTCAGTTGGAGAGAAATTTCGCTGAAAGGTTATAGAAATTGTGGGTGAGAGCTTGATTAGCAAGAGAGAAATAGACTAGAAATTTAGATTTGTTTCATTAGAGCGTGGGTTCATAAGGCGTGGCTTGCATCGGATGGTGGAGTATTCGGAGTCGGCAATCAAGCTGTCAAAGCAAACCAAACAAGAGATATAATTCTTCCCTTTTCATCTTTCTACAGAATAATAATCTAGAATAATTTTGGATTAGATTTCCCTTCCTCGTGATCAAGTTTAGGTCTGTGACCAAAACAGTTTATGAACTTGCCATTAGAGGAAGTTGATTAGGAAAAGAAATCTGTTAGGATTAGAATTCTTTTGCTATTAGAATTTGGAGCGACTAGAAGAGTTGGTAAAGAAGAAAAAAAAAACCAAAGAGTTCCGATAGCCGAAGTTAAATCAAATTAAGTCTCAAAAGAAATACAAACCAAGATAGACACTTTTTTAAAGGCGGTTTATCACAATATTCGGATATTTCTTTTCTTTTGCAATGATGCAAGATGCAAAACTACAATTTCATTGGAGGAATCAAAGTTTGAAGATACAAGTATAGATACAAAGCAATTTGATAAAATTGCCAATAATCTTTAAAAAAAAATTTAGAAAATGTCAAATTCAAGATTAGACAAGTATCATGTTATCAGCAAGAAGGATGCTAAATAATTTGTTTACACACATAAAAGAAATCTGAATTAAGTAGTTGTTGGAGAAAAGATATGAACTCAATTGAACCACACGTTGACTCTGACCTACAAATCTATACAAACATGAATTAAGCCACAAAGATGAGGAGAAATATTACTAATGCACAATTACATAACTTTAAGTCTCCACTTTCACGGTCAAGAAAAATCATCTCATTAAGTATTGAAACCTACTAGATGATTTGAACATGGTTTTTCTATAATATGTATCCTACGAATTATATCTTCAGTCTGTAAACATCTTATATACACATAAACTATATTATGTATAATATAGAGACAAAACAATACCATACATGGCCAGTTATTGAAACGTGCAGTAATATTAAATTATTAAAAAAAAAACCGTAAATCAAATAACAAGGTTTTAGAGCAAAACTCTACTGTCTGTCGGAACAAAGGAGGTCGAATGTCGGAGGAGCAGAGGGAGAGGGCGTGAAGGTCTGACAGGGAGTTGGGGGGTGGTGTAGATGTGCATGACAGATTTTTGGGCAGAGGACTGACAACAGTGGGTTGGTGTAGATGTCCACCATGGCTGCGGTGTGGGTGTGGGTGGGTGGTGCGGTGGCTTTGTACTTGGTGTGGCAGCATTGGATGGCGGTGGCAGTACATGACGGCAACAGTTGGGTGGTGATTTTGGGTGCCGTGGCCACTGGTGTTTTAGCAGTTAGGCGGTGGCAGCGGCATTACTTGATGGCAACAGTTGGTGGTTGCCTTGATAACGAAGGAGGAAAAGAATGTTTGAAGATTAAACCTCTAAACTAAAAAAGGCCCTAAATATTAAGAAATGTCTATTTTTATTCTCTTATATTTTTATCCACACTTTATTTGTTGCTAAAAAATTTTAGTCAATCATCTCTGATGGTGCAGACAAAATAAAATAGCGTGAAAAGTAGACATTCCCCCCCCTTACTAACCTACTCGAAATGTCAGTTATATATTATTAGAATACTAACCCCATTCTGTTTATGTTAATTGACGCCAGTGAACAGGAAAGGCCGATGGAAAACAACTTAATACGTTAGGCGCCGATGGGCCAAAAACAGTAAGACAAGGATTTAATAAAATGTTCGGGCGCACGTTAAAGTTTAAATGACATATATCCTGGATGGATGATCATTAGTGAGTTGAAGCAAAACGCAAAAAATAAAATTCAATCTTCCAAAGGAGTCGTCGAGAGTTTTGGACAGAAACTGGAGATAACGAGAGACCAGTTATGCAGGCTGGGGCCGGACTCTTTGAGGTTCCAACTTATCCCTTGCTGAGGTATCATGAAAAGCTGAGAACTGAATCCTATGTTCATAACTTCCAAGTCTTCAGGCTACTGAAAACTGCCATCAAATACATACAAAGGCAACTGCATATCCTCCAAATGAGCAAGTATTTCACAAAGTACTATCCGTACAGATTACATCTGAAACCTAACAACAAACAGTTCTCTCACCTAGCTTTCTTCTATCACTACATCTCTTTTCGTTGTATTTCATTACGCTACAAATGAAACGGAAAAAAAAAAAGGGTCACCAGTTGGCTTATAAATGACCCACATCCACCCTTACTGTAGCTGCAGTACCCCGAAGACCCAAGCAACAAATAGCCTCAATGAACACCACTCCACAAGAATGTAACTCTTCCCTGCCAACTGTTATTTCATGCACAAGCAAGCTGAACAACCTGAACAAAAGATGTCCAAAGACGATCACTGGTATATATATGCAAGAGCAACATGTTTTTGATCCTTTAGAACGGAACAACAGTTAAAATATCTGGTTTATAATTAAACACAATATTTTACGATGATAGTACATTTCTTGATACATAGGATAAGCACTTAATATAAGTACTAACAAGGGAGATAAGTCAATGAATCTCCTTTTCCTCCAGCAACATCTCTCTTCTTTCTTCAAAGTAGCGGGCAGTACTGTGGCTACCAGCTGCTAACAGCAGCGAGACAACACAGTGCTGACGCCAGTGACACCTACACTGGGAATTCACGACTGCTAAATAGGCAGATACAGATTACACCATGCATGCCCCTTCAATTTAAGCATTTGGACGGAGTTCATCCGATTACTAATCTGGGGTAATTAATGCCTCCCTTCAGGTTGATTCCAAAAAAAACATGCTAGGTACTTAAAACTGTCTTTTAAAGGGGACGGTGTATGTTCAGACTCCTGCAATGCTGGGATTACAACAGATTTTCTTCTCTACATCGTTCTGCAATTGAGAGCTACTTTTTTTAAGCTTTCAAATGAGTCTCAAGCTGCTTCTCGCTCAGTTACAACTAATACGATGTCTATTCTCATCCTATTAGTTGGAACATGAAGAAGAAGCTGACTCATAACAAAGGCTATATAAAGCAGCATGACTACACGGGGAAGTATTACATAACATGGTAACTCTTCCACCAAGTAAAGCAAGCCTAGTCCATTAAAGGTAACCGCACCATTGTCACCTAATACGCTGATGACCCTAGTGTACAGCGTACTGCTACTCGCGACATGAAACACTGGACTTGGGGTACAAGTAGTCCCAAAAGAGCGAATCAGAAGGGGCAGAGAAGAGTTGCAAAGTGTAAATTTCGTTCTCTAGATGGAGAAAATGGAGTTTTTTTTAAAATAAGCTAATTCGGGAAAGGAGGAGGCGTCGAGACTAATTACTCAATCCAGGCACATATTAAGCTTGTAAAACTCACTTTTTTGATAAACTATATTTCCAACAAGAGATGTCGGAGAGGGAAACAGAAGGGGGGAGCGAGATAAATCACACGCATTACACGGTTAAGGGAATTACCTCGGAAATTACAAAGTTAAGGGCATTAAATTAAGTGAAATTATACTTCTTCAAAACACAACGTTAAGACTGAAGAGATTTTTCTCAATTAAATAAAAGACAAATCCTATTTACTGTAATTCGATTGTGTCTTACTTCAAATTAGTATCAATTACTTTTACGTAGTCCATACATGATTATATGAATCATACCACAGCGTACCATATAGGCGAAACCCAGCACATTGATTTTGCAAAAAGTGAACCGACTAAGCCTATCCCCACGAATTGCGACCCTACATTTTTTATCAAAGCGCCACGCACCCGTATCTCTACCATGTACCAAGGCGAATCGAGTAGTAGGTAACACTGGAGTGCTCTGTGGGAACATAAATTTTAAATCAACAGGAATTAAGCTCCTAGCATTTGTAAAATTATCAGCACAACTTGCAAGAGGACATATATATTACTAACAACCTGATTTGGTTTCCAAACTCCGAAACTTTAAACCAACTAAACAAATTTAGTAAGCCCGGACAAAACTAAGTCAGGAGCCAGGCTGTATATTCCCTATCCCGCAGTTTTGGGCCTTACCAGTCCTTCATTTACTCATTAGTGAACTTCAGCAGCTAACTATAAGTTGCATCCATCTAACAAAATCATAAAGTAAATAACTGTACCAATGCCTTACTTGATATGATTTGAAGACAGTGGTAGCTAAACTCAGTGTCAAGAAGCAGGTCGTCGCTGCACCACCAAATCATCAGCAGAGTAATAATCTGCGATAAGTCGGTACATGTATGATGGATTATGACCTCCTCTGTCAAGAAGTAAAGATCGATTAGAAATACTATCACTTCACTGCAGAAATTCAATGCAATATGAGATGAGGATGTAAAATATTCTAAAGCAACATAAACGTCAGGGCATATGAAAAATGATTTACAAACATTATGGAGCGAAATTTCAGCTTTGATCGCAGGCTAGCTCGATCTCAGTAGGGTGAGTCGGTCAAGGCTAATATATCCAAATTAAAATGTGGTGTTGGCAAACATGTCTGGTCCTTGAAGAATATTTCCAAAAGATAACTTACGTGTCAGTAATGAATAAACTGACAAGCTTCGGTGGCACGTAATCAAAGGCAGGATTTACAATATGAAGAAGAGGGGAACCATTGCCAGTCCCGAAATCCATGCAATCTGAGAACTCTCCAAAGTCCAGAAGCTCAGATGGAGACTTCAGCTCATTCAGTAAGACCTCTGGATTGTGGGGATACAAGGGGCACAACTGCCAATAGACAACAAAGCTATCAGGCAGCCGATATAAGGCACAAAAGAGTCACAGTAAGAAGAATTCTAATTAGATAAACAAGAAAAGCAGGTAATAACATAGTATTGATACGGTAACTAATTCTTCGAGAACTAAGGAAAATGATCAAAAACTTTTTGGTTAGAAAAACACAAAAAAGTGCCAGGAAAAAAAATTCCAGTAATAGTATTTACAGCTCTCCCAAATACTTCTGTTGAAACGCTAAAAATCAAGTCACAAATGGTGTCCAACATTCTCTCCCTGTCTCTCAGAGTTGATTGATTTTGAATAGAGAAACGGAATTTACATAATTCCAGTTTTTGGCATCAATTGTAGGTTTTTAACCCTATTTTTTGTATGGGAGGCCCAATTTTATCAAAAGCGTCTAGTCGCAAGGCAAAAAGAGCCGGCCTCGCCTAGGACTAGGCGTAGCCCCTTCAAAGAGACGCATGCCAAGGCGCGAGGCGGGGTGGAGGTGCAAATACAAGACCAAAACATCAAGTTTTTTTATTTTTGCCGTCGTGACATCATCTCAACAGTTCATTGTTGTTAATTCTTCTCTTTCATAACGTCGTAAATCAACAACTAAAACAAAAAAGGACCTAAAACCCCAAATCCCCAATCAATTGATTCTCTTTCTGTTGTTCACTGTGTTAGTACCCCGTCGCCAACTGCTGCCCCCTTTCAAGTAGATCTACTCCTTCGGCTGACATACTAGACTAAGAAGATGAAATTGAGGTGGAATCTCTACCGAACTTGGAGCCTCTAATTCCCGTAGAAGAAAGCATTGTTGCCTTGGTTCTCACCGAAAATGAGTATGACGGTGTCATGATCACTTAGGATTAACTTCTTTTTATTGAATTTGAAACTTTTTCCTGTGTTGGAAGTTTGTTTCTTCTCAATGAATTTGAATCTTTTTCTAGTGTTGGAAGTTTGTTAAACTGTCATGTTCTTAAACTTTTTTACATGGTTTTATAGGTCAAATACACGAATATCTGTTTATTTCTATTTTGTGCCTCGCTCCGAAAAGGCGTGCACTGGGCCTTTATTAACAATGGGGAGGCGTCAAATTGAACCAAGATGATCGACCTCAGAGACCCAAATTCTCATTTTACAAGGGTGCCCGTACTCTAGGCTCAAGTGCAAGCTGTGATCGAAGATCATGTTTAAATCACGAAATAACTACTCCCTCCCTCCCTTATAAATTGATCATATTTCTCTTTTGGGTCGTTCCTTAAAAAAAGATTACTTCCAAATTAAGAAAGATTCTGTAGGTATTTTTTACGTAATTACCTTTATTATATTTTTTTATTCTATTTCTCTCTCCACAATTAACTCTCTACCAACTCATTTTCTCTGTCCTGGCCCACCCCTTTAAACTTTTTTTATTCTATTTCTCTCTCCATATTTAACACTCTACCAACCAATTTTCTCCCTCCTTGCCCACTCTCTTTCCCCCTCTCTCTAAAGGGTAAAATGAAAAAAACACACAATATATAACTTAAATCCTTAATATGCGTTAAAGTCAAACTGATCGAATTTTCAAGGACGGAAGGAGTAGATCTTATTAAAAAAGGAATAAGAACGTTGCGTAGTTAATGGACGAGTTTATCACTGTTTAAATTACGAAATAAAATCGGATTCACCTTTGATTGTCCAATTTCTTAAATCAGGAGTGATTTGATTATGTTTCCATGTTTAAGTTTACCTTTAGTCAAATAGAAGTACCTAAAAAATATGTAACAGGCAGACTTTATAGATTAAATTATCATTTGCTTGCTCTCTTATTCCTTAATTTCCCTATCCTTAGGGTTCTAATCTTCTGATTTCACGTTCCCCATTCCCTTAATTCTGGTTCCCGTTCTCCTTTCCTTCCATTATACAAGTTACCCTACATCATTTTAGTATTGACTATTGAAAGACCAAATTTCAATCCACCGCTGCAATTTTTTTTTCCTTTCCATACATTAACCAACACCATCATCATCGCTTTTCGTCCCAATACAATGACATGCCGCAGCATCGTCGTCAACAAGTTTCAACCCCCACAATGTTTGGGTTCCAAAATTCCAGCCATCTACTCACAGCCAAAGACACGCCATAGTCTCGCTGCGCCACTGTCTCACTACCTTGCAGCTGCCGTCGCCAAATCCTCGTCACTCCAACATCGTCAACTGCCGTTCCTGTTGCTGTCGCCGTCGTCAAAAGTCATTTTTGTCGCCGTCGCCGTCACCATCACAGATCAACCATTGTCGCTCTGCCCTTTCTTTGCTGCGGCTGATAAACCATTTAGTCCTTCCTGTTCTATCATGATGCCTTTAAAATGAAAAAGTCACTTCCCTCGCCGATTCGAAGAACAATCTTAAGCACTCTGTAGACCTATTGATCTCAAAATTTGGCAAGCTTGATAATAACATTGATCAGCCGTTTGAGAACTTTCAGCACCAATTGTTTAAATAACTGGAGAAACAACCGCAGGGTAACACTGTTGTTGAGTCCTCTAGCGGCCATAGTATCTCAGGATTGACTGCTAGTCTCTTGCCCGCCTCTACTCCTTCACCAGCTCCTTGTAACAGTGGACCTGTTATTAGAGAATCTCACAGTTGTGGACAACAAGAAAGTCTTCCCCAATGGCCAGCGTATCCATGATCACCCTTCCGTCGGTCATTCTCAGTTGCCAGCTCAAACTAAGGCAGAGTTTGAAATCATATAAGTTTCTAGTTTTTTGTCCAGTTTTGGAAACTAAAAAAAAATATTGTAGTTTGGTTCACAGTTTCTGTTTCTTTTTTTTCCTCCAGTTTTATAAACCAGTTTTCTATTTTGAGCTGTTATTGAAAACTCCATTTTGGAATTTTCGATTTTCAGTTTTGGTTTTTTATTTCAGATCCCACCTTCAAGCTTCACTAGAAACAATTTGGAACCCACCTTTTTTTTTTCATTTCATCACTCCCAAACGCTACCCCTATCTCCAACCACCACCCGTCACCACCGCACCGCTGCTGACATCCCTGATATCGAGACCAGTGCTGCCACCCCAACACCGTCACCACTCAATGCAAATCTGCCCCACCCAATACCACTACGAGTCGCGACTCGCCTGCCCAACCATCGCCACCGCATCAGACATCAAGACTAACGCCACCAAATCCAAGGCAGTGACCAACGACCACACCAGCTCTGTCAACAATCGAGAAGCCCAGCTCCGTCCATGATCAAGAAGCCCAGCTCCGACCACGATCACGATTTTGGTTGTGTTGTTGACTGACGGTGGTGCGATTTTGGTGGTGGTGTTGACTGGCGATAGTGCGATTTTGGTGGTGGTGCTTGGCTGGAGGCGGTGCGATTTTGGCGGTAGTGCTTGGCTGGAGGTTCTGTTGGAGAAGAAGAGAAGTTAAGGAGAAATGGAAAAAAGGAAAGTAGAAAAAAAACTCAAAAACAAAAACTGCTTTCATCAAACATCTATCAGTTTTTTCTCCAAAAAAAAACACAACTAGTTTTGGTTTTTATTTTTTAGAAAACCAAAACTAAAAACTACAACTTTGCCAAACAAACCCTAAGTTTTGTCCCCTATTTAATGATGACTGTACTCGAAAAGTCAAGGTGGATGTCTCCAGTTTTGATGGACGACATGATCCTAACTATTTCCAGGATTGGCTATATGAATTAGAGGACTACTTTAAGTGTGTCTGACCAGCATCCCTTACGCTTTGCTAAAATGAAGTTTGTAGGTTCTGCATAACGTTGTCGGAAAGGAGGAGTTGATAACATGCTTGCTTAGGTCAACCACCCATCACTTTGTGGGATAAAATGAAGACCAAATTGCCAGAGAAAAGTCAAGGTGGATGTCTCCAATTTTGATGGACGACTTGATCCTAACTATATTCAGGATTGGCTATACGAATTAGAGGACTACTTTCAGTGTGTCTGACCAGCATCCCTTACGCTTTGCTAAAATGAAGCTTGTAGGTTCTGCATAACGTTTTTGGAAAGGAGGAGTTGATAACATTGCTCGCTTAGGTCAACCACCCATCACCCAGTGGGATGAAATGAAGACCAAATTACCCGAGAAACACCTTCCTAGCTACCACCGTTCCGATATGCTTGAGCAATTCTTAAGGGTAAATTGCATTGCATACCCTTGGGGTTTGGTCTTATTGCAAAAAGGCCCCAGTAATTACAAAATTTGCAAAGAGATACATTAAGTCATTAAACCGTTGCATTAGACGATTCCTGTAACAGAATGATAAAAATGCTAAATTGCCCATGTATACAAGGTTGGCTCCTGTATAGAAACCTATTGTAGACCTGGGTTTTTTTTTTTTTTTGAATGGACTTGGTGTTTGACAGGAGGGCTAGCGGCGGCGCAGGTGGTTGGGGCTGATGACAAGGTAGGCGGCGGTGCAAGTGGTTCGGGTGATGACAGTAGGGCTTAGATTGGGGTGGGTGGTCCAGGCTATGGCAGCGGCGCTAGTGACTGGGGCTGATGGAAGGACTGGTGACCGCGCAGGTGGCTGGGGCTAATGGAAGGGCTAGCAGCGCCGCGGGTGGCTGGGGCTGATAGCGAGGTTGGCGGCGGTGCAAGTGGTTCGGGTGATGACGGGTCTAGCGATGCAGAGTTCGCAGTGGGTGGCGGCGGCTCACTTGGCTTGGGTCGATAAAGGGCTAGCGGCGGCAGCACAGGGTCATGATGGATGGTCGGGGCTGAGTGGTGGCAAAAATTGGGGATGGTGGTGGTGGATGGGGCTTTGTGAGGCACTAGGGTTTGGGTTATGAGGTTGGCGACTTGGGTTTTGGTTGAGCGGTAGCGGCTAGGGTTTTGGTTGGTGAGGTAGCAGCTAGGGTTAGGTTTCAATTGGATTGGATTGGAGAAGAAGTTGGGAAGTTGGGACTTCAGTGGGAGAGAAAAAAGAAATGGGCCTGACGAGGGTGGGGATCCCAGGGTCCCCCATCTAAAACCACTAATTCGAATGAAAAAACTAACTACTAAGGAAATATGAAATCCGCGAAAATAAGAGTATAGGGATCCCGAAGTGAGAGCAAGAGCAAGGTCTGCTAGAAGATATTTTAATCTTTTTAATGTATTAAAATCTACCAAACGCACTTCTTAAAAGAGTGAAAATCACGCTCCTTCAACTTGGAAGATTTCTTTAACAATTGTAACAAAATTGGCATCTCAGATGTCTACTTGCAATTTTTGTAACTTTAGGGGTCCTTTTGCAACTCGTTCAAACCACAGGAGTATTTTTTGCAATTATCTCAATTCTTAAAGGTGAGAAAAATAGGCACCATGTCTGATTTTATGTCTCTCTTTAAGGAACTCGCTATGAGATCTAATGTTCAGGAGTTTGTTACCCTTGCTCAAGGCCCTTAAGTACACAATTGAAGATGCCAATTACAAGGCCCTTAAGTACAAAAGCTATCTCAAGAATGCAGCACCGCGCCGATTGCTCTCTCATTTCAGAGGGCTTAATCCTTTGAGGTCTGCCGCTTTCAAACATCCTAGTAGTCTAATGCCGGCGCACCTACCTGTTTCTAAGACTGTTACCCACCCTTACCCAGTTGCCGCTAGAGCTAGTTCCGAACCCCCGTTAGTGATCAATCCCAGTCTAGCTCCGACCTTTGCTCTAGCATCTAGTGTTGTAACTGCCATAACAAGGGGCACATCGCTGCTCCGTGCCCATATCCCATTACGCTTGTTGACCATGCCAAAGAAGAGAGCGGTGGTCGGGACCATGTTAAGTAGCTAAATGCTATTGACCATCTGCATGAGCCAGATGAAGAATATGATGCCCAGTGGGAGGTTGATGCTGACTGCCGTCAAGTTAGTGTCATGCAATGCATCCTTCCCACCCCTGCGAAGGATGATAGGCATCAGACTACCACTTTTCACACCTTTGTTAACTGTGGGATATGGTTTGTAAGGTGGTCATTGACGGACGAATCACCTTGAACGTGGTTTCTAAGCGTGCGGTTGAGAAGATGAAACTCAACCCTGAACCACTAATAATTTTTTCGAGCTGCTTGGGTCGATAAGACATCACTTAAGACATCCCTCCCCTTATCTAAGTGATGTCTGGTCCCCATTCTACTGGATCTTACTCGCAGGCCATTTGGTGTGCCCTTTTACGCATGAGATTGCCCACATCCTTCTTGTTCGCCCATAGATTTTTGACCTTGATGTTTTTCACCATACATACACGTTCCCGCGTAATGGGTGACACTTTCTATTGAACCTTACAAAACCTATTTCCAAGAGTACCCCCCTCAAGTCAATTCCTCCTCTATTCCACTCCCTCAACAATTCATCCAGAATTCAGAGTCACTTTTTAAGAGGACAACAAAGATTCTAGCATCGTGCTCGTAGTAGTTCCTAAGGATGTTTCTTTGGTTCCACTTTCTACCATACTTGACTTCCGCGTGGAAGTCACTCATTTGTTAGTAGAATTTGCCTTCCATGAGAGACATCCACATGCCATTGATTTAGTTTTGGGATAACAATTATCTAATTTTAACGTTTTTACCCTATAGCTGGAGTATAGGCTTTTCCGCGTATTGTATGAATCCTAAGGAACATGTGGAGTTGCAGCGACAAGTTAAAGCTTTGTTAGCTCGTGACGCCGTATAGAGAGTCTTAGTCCTTGTACGGTCCCCGCATTTTGACCCCTAAGAAGGATGATACTTAGCGCATGTGAGTGGACAACAGCGCCATCAATAAAAGCACTATTAAGTATGAGTTCCCTATTCCTCGTTTCAACAACATGTTAGATTTGTTGGGCGGGCTCTTGTTGGTATTCTATGATTGACGTATGTAGTGGGTATCATCAAATTAGGATTCGCCTTGGGGACGAATAAAAGACCGCATTTAAGACCCTAGATGGGTTGTACAAGTGGTTGTATTGCCTTTTGGACTCCGGAATGCCCCTACTACCTCCATGTGCGTTACGAGACATGTCTTGCATCCTTTTAAAGGCAAATTCTTAGTTGTCTATTTTGATGACATCTTGATTTACAGTCGGACTAGGAAAGCTCATTTAGCGCAACATTAACGGTTTCTTAAGGCTCTTTGCTTTGCCCAATTATTTGTCATTCTGGAGAAGTGCTATTTCATGCAACCTAGATGGGTTGTACAAGTGGTTGTATTGCCTTTTGGACTCCGGAATGCCCCTACTACCTCCATGTGCGTTACGAGACATGTCTTGCATCCTATTAAAGGCAAATTCTTAGTTGTCTATTTTGATGACATCTTGATTTACAGTCGGACTAGGAAAGCTCATTTAGCGCAACATTAACGGTTTCTTAAGGCTCTTTGCTTTGCCCAATTATTTGTCATTCTGGAGAAGTGCTATTTCATGCAACCTCCAGTGATCTTCTAGTGCTTTATCACATCTGCATAGGGAATTGCTGCCGACCCTGACAAGGCTTCGCTGCCACAGACCGACCGAACCCAAACACCATCTCAGACGTTCGTAGTTTCCATGGATTAGCCACCTTTTGTAGACGTTTTATTCAGTGGTTTAGCTCTATCACAGCCCCTATCACCGAGTGCATGAAGAAAGGGATGATTTGATGGACCCCTGTAGCTGCCAGAGCCTTCAAATAGATTAAGAAACGTATGACAAAGGATCCTGTCTTACGCCACCCTGACTTTTCTAGTTGAGGTTGCCTGTGATGCTTCCGGAGTCGGTACAGGTAGCGTTTTGAGTCAAGAGGGTCATCCAGTTGCTTACTTTAGGGAGAAACTCATTAAGTCCCAACAGAGATATTCTACTTATGGGAAAGAGCTATAAGTTGTTGTTCAAGCCCAATAGCATTGGCGGTATTATTTGTTGTCTCAAGAATTCATTGTACATTCTGAGCACGAAGCACTCAAGTATTTACGCGCTCACCGCGAATTGAGTCATAAGCATGCCATGTGGGCTGAATTTCTTCAGAACTACTCTTTCGTTCTAAAAAATCGAGCAGGTGTTGAGAACAAGCCCGCCAATGCCCTAGGTCGTGTCTTTCTCTCTCTCCAGACTTTAAGTGTTCAGGTGCTTAGTTTTGAACGCCTAAGGATGAGTATTAGTCATGATTTTCATCTCATCTTCCACGATGTTTTAAATGGATCATGGAGAGATCATGTCGATTTCTTTCTCCGAAACGGTTATTTGTTTCGCCTGTCTAAACTATGCATTCTCTGTACTTTTGTTAGGTATTCTAGATGGGAAACGCATGCCGGCAGGCTTGCCAGTCATTTTGGGCCGACAAAACCATGGCCAACAATCAGTTTTATTGGCGCTCGTTGCGACGTGACGCTGCTTGCGTTGTCTCCCAGAGTCGTACTTGTCAATTAGCTAAAGCTAAGAAACAGAACTCTGGGTTGTATGCACCGTTGTCTATTCCTCACACCCCTTGGAAAGATGTTGTTAGTGTGGATTTTGTTTTCAGATTGCCTAAGGTCACGTGGTTGTATGACTCTGTCATAGCTGTCGTGGATAGATTCTCTCACATGGCCCATTTCATTCTCTGTAGTAAGACCAGCGACCCTTCACATGTGGCTAAGCTGTTCTATCAAGAAGTTGTCCGTCTTCATGAGTTACCTATTTCGATTGTGTCTGATCGTGATGTCAAGTTTGTTAGCTAGTCTTGAAAGACATTTTGGAAACTCTTTGGTGCCCAGTTGAAGTTCTCCTCTGCCTTTCACCCCCAAATTGATGGGCAAACTGAGGTTATGAATCGAAGTTTAGGTGATCTTCTTCTTCAATGTCTCATTCAGGAACGAGGATTTGTGTTACTGACGGCTGAATTTGCTTATAACAGTTCGGTTACTCTGTCTATCCGGAAAACTTTGTTTGAGATTGTTTAATGTTTATTGTTTCGCCATTTACTAGCCCATTGACCTCGTTCCCTTACCCCCTGACTTCCGCCATTCTGCCTCTCCAAACTCCTTGCCCAACATATTTGTGATGTCTCTATGCTGAAACCAGATGTAAAATTGATTTGATTAAGAAAAATATAAACTGGCTGCTGATGTTCATCGAAGACAAGTAGACTTCAATGTTGGCGACTTTGTAACGGTTAGCATGCACCCTGAGCGCTTCCCAAAGCATTTTTACAAAAAGCTGCATGCTCACACCATTGGCCCATTCCCCATTATCCGGAAGATGGATCCTAATGCATATTTGGTTGACTTGCGTACTGATATGAATATTACCCATTTCCAATGTGGAAGATTTGTTTGCTTATCGAGGTACTTTTGAGCCTCCCCAATTGCCTGCATCTGATTCCAGAGGTCTTTCTTCTTGCTATTCTGTGTCGGTTCCTGTCCCTGTTGTCCAATCCATCCCCGCACGTCCTGCCAGCCAAATTGAAGGTATTGTTGATGACGAGGTGATCGCTTCTCGTCAAGGTTTCACTGCTATCTTGTTCGTTGGCGTTTCTGTCCGTCAAGTGATGACACCTAGCTCACTAAGATGGAGGTTCGTAGTCTTGGCCTGGATCTTTTGGAGCAGCATCATGATGCTAACTCTGCGGAGCAGAGTTCTTGCAGGCCAGGGGGGAATTATGGGCCTTGGAGACCCAAGTTCACATTTGACAAGCGTGGCCGTACTCGGTGCCACAGGGCAAGCCATGATTGAAGATCTTCATGTTTAAATTACAAAATAATATTGGATTGACCTTTGATTGTCCAATCCCTTAAATGAAGAGTGATTTGATTATATTTCCATGTTTAAGTTTTCCTTTTATCCTATAAAAGTTCCCCAAACAATACGTAATAGGCAGACTTTACGAGTTAAATTATAATATGATTTTTCTCCATTATTCCCTAATCTCCCTATCCTTAGTTCTAATGTTCTGATTTCCTGCTCCCCATTCCCTTCATACTGGTGTCTAGTCTCCTTTCTTTTCATTAAACAAGTTACCTACATCTAACTTTAATAAGCTAAATATCATTTACAGAAGTCCCAAATAAGTTTGGCGAGTTCTAAGGTTTGAGGGTTTCGGTGTATGGTTTTAGGACTAATAGCGTTAGGATGCTTGTGAAAAGTATTATACCATTACGTGATTTAAGTCGGACACGAGAGCCTATCTATGAGATTGTGTCTACATGAAATTTGAGGTAAGGGAGAATTCCATTTGTTTTTTTCTTTCTTTTGAACGATATCATTGATGATTATTGGTTGCTTTGCAATCTCATATTCGTTTGTACTCCTAGAAGAACTTAATTATCTATTGATGTGGTGTTTGCCTTACTCCAACTAGTGATTGATCTATTAGCCCCAAAGCTACGATGGTTGTTTGGCGTTTGGGCTACGATGGATTTGGCTTTTTGGCAAACGCTTGTTATAAATCATGTCCTAGTTATCTTGTTATTGTTTGAGCTGTGTGTATTGATAAACTACGAGTCGAACTCTGATTTCCATCTATCTTTCTTGGTTATGAGATTGTTCCCCTTAGGCCGTTACTTTCCTAATACGTCGTCCGTTTGCCACTCCCGGTGTTTTTCCTTGTTGGGCTATTTGAGTTCACCCCCTATTCCACCCTACTGGTTAGACAAGGATTGATAAGGCAGTCTGTGATAAAGACACGAAGTGATTGACAGGAGATTTCTTTAGCAGATATCCCAGTACAAAGTCATAATTATGTGATACCGGTTTGGGAGTTAACTTTTGGATTTAATGGTCCGACGTTTCTTTTAATCGATTTTTATAAAAGGATACTTGGTTTCTTTATACTTTGGTGTCTGAATGAATGGATAGCTGGCGATGTGGTCCAACCTTGATGTTTCGGGTGTTACAATGTCACATCAATCAATTTACAGGAGGGAGGGAGGGAGGGAGGGGAGGGGAGAGAGAGAGAGAGAGAGAACCAATTAAGTGGTAAAATCTGATTGCAAAAAAGCTGATTCTTTAGAAAGTTCAAGGCATACAATATGGATGTCACACAAAAAGAGTGACAAAAGAGAGTCAGAAAAACACAGAACCCTGGTTCCCAAGTGCGGAAACCAGGTAAACAAATGAAGCATATCTAAGTGCTCAATAGCATGACTTGGCAACAGAGGACCTTTTGACTGCAAGAGAAAAGAAAACTTACCAGTAGTTGTAACGACCCAGCTCACGGCCCCACCACAAGGCATTGCCTCCCTCAAAAAGGGTTAGCCAAGCAGGTACTTCTAAGATCATAGGCAGGGTCTTATTAGAACAATCATAAATCATTTCACATCTGATGTGGGATATATCACAATCTCCCCTCCTTATGCCTTAGCGTCCTTGCTATGGCTCGATCATGCATAACCCAGAATCTTCTTCTCTAACCGATGTAAGATATACCCGACTCACCCTTTCTTGCCCCAACCATCCTCTTGATTTGGGATATACCCGGGCTTGCCTTTGTTTCTTCCAACCATCGGCAACCCGACTGGATAGCCTATCCCGAGCTTTCGAGAATTGGCTCTGATACCATCTGTAACGACTAGTCCAATGCCCCACAGGGCGATGCCTCCCTAAAAAGGGCTAGCCAAGTAGGTACTCATGAGTTCATAAGTAGGGCCTTATAAGGCCAATCACAAATCATCCCACATCCGATGTGAAGTATCACAATCTCCCCATCTTATGCATTAGCGTCCTCGATAAGGCTCAATGACACAGTCCAGAATCTTCCTCTCTAGCTGACGTGGGATATACCCAGCTCACCCTTCGTTACACCAACCATCCTCTTCATGTGAGATATACCCAGGCGTGCATTCATTTCCCCAGCCATCAGCAACCCGACTGGATAACTCAGCCCGAGCTTTCGAGAGTCAGCTCTAATATCATCTGTAACGATCCGGTTCACGGCCCCACCACGGGGCATTGCCTCCCTCAAAAGGGCTAGCCAAGTAGGTACTTCTAAGATCATAGGCAGGGTCTTACAAGGCCAATCACAAATCATCCCACATCCGATGTGAGATATCACAATCTCCCCATCTTATGCATTAGTGTCCTCGATAAGGCTCGATCACACGTAGTCCAGAATCTTCCTCTCTAGCCGATGTAGGATATACCCAGCTCACCCTTCATTATATCAACCATCCTCTTGATGTGGGATATACCAGGACATGCGTTCATTTCCCCAGCCATCGGCAACCCGACTGGATAACCCAGCTTGAGCTTTCGAGAGTTGGCTTTAATAACATCTGTAACGATCCGGTTCACGGCCCCATCACGGGATATTGCCTTCCTCAAAAGGGCTAGCCAATAGATACTTCTAAGATCATAGGCAGGGTCTTATAAGGCCAATCACAAATCATTCCACATTCGATGTGGGATATCACAATCTCCCCTCCATATGCCTTAGCGTCCTCACTAAGGCTCGATCACACAGCCCAAAATCTTCTTCTCTATCCGATATAAGATATACCCGACTCACCCTTTATTCCCCAACCATCCTCGATGTAGCCGGGCTTACCTTCGTTTCTCCCAACCATCGGTAACTTGACTGGATAGTCTAACCAGAGCTTTCAAGAGTCGGCTCTGAAACCATCAGTAACGACCCGACCCACTGCCCCTAATTTCCCACACCGGATGTGGGATGATTTGTGATTGGCTTTATAAGACCCTGCCCATGAACTCATAAGCACCTACTTGGTTAGCCCTTTTAAGCGAGACAATGCCCTGTGGTGGGGCCGTGGACCGGGTCATTACAGTAGTTTTGGTTAAAGATATTTTTTCCTATTATAAGCAAGCTTCCACATATTTCAATACTTCAAGTTGATGTGTCATCTTCGCTCTATAATGAGAAATTTACCAGATTTTTAGCTTCCAATTCGGAGTTCCAAATGTAACCAATTATAGTCATAGCATAACTGTGATGCCAAATTATGAGTTACAATGACAATTCTCGCCTTAATGGATAACCACAACATGTAAATACAAAAGAGGCATACACATGCTTTTGGATAATTACATCATTAGGTGCTTTAAGCGCTTACAAGCGATGGAAAACACATTAAACTCCTCACTAACCTTGAGAAGAACATCATATTATATAAAATATAGGCAGTTAAAGAGTGTTTTGGATGTTAAAACTAGTCATGATGGCCCTCCATGGATCTACCTATATAAGCCGCGGCTAAAGTTATGAAAGGAAAGGAATTTGAGTAATGTTATTGGTTGCCCCTATTTGTGTAGCAGCTGAGGAGACTGTCAACCACCTTTTGCTTCATTGTCCGGATGCCCAAGAACTTCACTTTCTTACTTTTGGAGCTTCTTGGGGGCATTGCTTCATTGTTGGGCTCATGGGTGTGCTGAGAAGTTTTGGCAACAGTTGGAGAGTGATCCTTGTGCCTTTGGTGTCTATCGCAGGAATGTAATAGGTGTCATTTTGAAGGGTCTAGGCCATTTTGGATGTGCATAAGTTTTTCTGAGGTCTCTTTTGTCTTGGATGTCAGGTACGAACTCTATGCTAAACTTTGTAGATGTGTTGTCTTTAAGGTTTGGTGGTATACTGCTTGTGTACGTGGGTTTCCCCCTTTTGGCATTCTCTCCTTAAACTCACTTATCTGGAAAAATAATGGATTTGCTGAGTTAGTTTTAATACATGATCATCATCATTGGGCATCTAGAAGGTCGGAGTTCCTCTGTATTCTTGAAGGGATTTTTAGAGACACTTGTTTCTTGGATTTTTGTTCGTTCGGGGCTGTGGGTATTTACCTCCCCCGTGCGCTTGTTCTTGATGTATTTTGTTGCTCAGTCGACACTGTTTACTAATCCAATAGTCCCCAGCAACCACAAAGAGATATATACGGTTACGTCCAGTATATATAACTTTGTAAAGTGCTAATTAGCCTACTTAATTAATGAACCTCATGTTCCACACCCATCCACTACACCCGTAAAGAGGAACAAAGAACTTCCACAAAACGCAGGGATCAAGTTATGAGGAGGTCTGAGGACACTATTTAGATGGAAATAAGCATCTACCATCTGTTATGTTCAATCGGCTCAGTCAGAAGGCCAAAACTCTCATTCGCTATTCCATATGAACACGCCATGTATATCAGAACAAGTTATTTAAGCACCAAAAAAAAGGACCTAGTTATGCAAGCAGTAGTCTTGTAATCTATTTCTGCTGAAGCTACCAGCAGATTGGAGCTGTTACAAATTACAATGCAAACATACCTTGTGAATGCCAGCAAGTACAACAAAAGGGACAGCATGCCGTTGTGCTGCTAGAGCAACCATATTCAACCCAACAGGTGCTATAACCCCACCATTAGCCATGACAGCATGAGCGCCAACAATAACCTTCACTTCGTAAATAAAATAATAAGATGATACCAATGAAGGATGTCCATTGTCAAAAAGAAAACAGGGTAATGTAGTCTGCATACCATGTTCACTCGGGATATCATGGCAAAAACTGCAGAGTCAGTAATTACAGTTGTCTGTAGTCCTCTTGCAACCAGTTCTTTCGCAAGAATATGCCCCTTATATCTACTCCAAGTATCATGTAAAAGTACGAAAAGTTATCAAGCGAGTAGGAAAAACTCCCTTTGCATTGCAACAATGGAGAAGCTATTTTATACAAACCTTGGAGCACCCTCTGCAACAAATACCCGGAATGATCTTTTTTTCTCCTTGGCAGCACAAAGAAATTCAATTACTGTTCCTGACGTGCCTAAAGTCAGTATTACCTCACTGGAAAATGTTTTAATTGTTAGATACATAGAATTCATTCCAAAATGTAAGTCAGAGAAAGTGACAGATACACTGGGGAGAGGAGGCATTAGTCATGTTGTAGACAAACTAAGCTTTCTTTTCTTTAAATCGGAAGTGAAAATTCATAGCTGGTTGGTCTTCCAGTGTGCAAAGACAATTATTTGAACTGTAGACTCAAACTCATTATAAATGTCACTGAGATGTAGCAGGTCGAGAGAGAGAGGAGAGATAAGAAGAGCAGCTCTATGTCATGCCACAACTTATAAATTTTTTTTTTTTTTTACTGATAGCCAAAAAAGGATATCTAGGGATAAAAGAGGAATTCTACATCTGTGGCCTAGAACATTTACCATGGCTAAGATGTATGTGGCATGTGTCCTCTCTATAGACAATACCGGCAACTGGCACGTGCCAGTCGCAGGTGGCAATCACAACCCAAACCCAATTACCCACTCAGTTATTTTGCAACCCAGGATTCCATAGGTTTTAGTGGGTCGTACATGGGTGCTCATGTAACCATAGAATTTAGTTTGACCTTGTAAGTCAAAAGACTCCAAAAACTTAAATCTTTTCCCAGCCGTATCCCAAGGACAAACCTGCCATTGCCACCTCCTTACCAATAGCTGTTGCTGTCACAACCTGTCGTGTTGTCATCCCTCCGTTGCCGCTGTCACCGCCCTGTCGTCGTGGTCACCACCATAGGAACCACTACCTAGTGCACAACCAAGAACAACAATCACTCCAGTAGCTTGGAGTTCCTCTCTTAAATATGCTGGCAAAGTCTTCAATCTGGGATAGATCTACGATACTGTGGGGAAGGATTATTAGTCATCGCAGCTTTGTTGGTTGGCTTAGCAAGTGGTTGCAATGGCTAACTGAGTTGTGGTGCTTTTTATGGGTGTGATGGCATAACAGTGTGGCGCGGCTGTAGTGGTGCCGCGGCGTTATGATGGTGATTGTTGTGGGTGTGGCAGTGGTTTGGTGTGGCGGTGGCAGTGGCAGTGGCATTGTTCTAGTCATTGATGAAGATTAAGTAAGGGTGTTGTTTCAGTCATGAAGACAAAAATAAAAAGAACTTACCATATTGAATATGGTTATTTATGGATTATGGGTAAAACCAACCCATTTAAGGATGACGACCCAGTTAACCCACAAGGAAAAGCATTGAAAGGGGTCAGCCACCCATTAATACCCAAATTGTTTAACCCACCCACCAATTCTGCCAGCACTAGTGCTGACGCTATTTCTCAGACCGTTCTTAAGTTTATAATCGCCATTGGTTGATTCCTGTGGGACCTTCAAGATTTAGGATATAGAAGCGGGCCTCATGAATGAGCTCTCTTTACAAGGATCTATAAACAAAACCGTTTGTACATGAATTTCTAGCATAAAACACAATTCCCTTGGTTTCCACAGCATTCATTAGATCTACCATATTATTGGCAGCACTTTTGTCCTTCCAAAGATTTTTTTCTCTTAGATCAACATCTAATGAATCCACCTTTTATGAATACAACTGCCTTTAAAAGAGATAAAATATGTAAATGATAAAACTTGAGACCGGATAACCATTAGATGCAGTCCGAAAACCAGACAGCATAACCTTGAGACTAGCATAAATCATGATATATGAGACTATATGCACTAGTTTAGATTATCTCTCATGCTGAATATGTTTCAGTATATAATGGTTCCAAGAGTACACTCCACAAAAAAGCAATTAACAGATATGAACAAAGCACCTAGACAGAGTTTAAAAAAAAGGTACTTTTGATGAATATGCTCCACTGCTTGCTCAGCAATCTGTTCATGGCAGGTGGCAATATCTTGAAGAAGCTCATTAACCGCCTCAATAACATTATGCTTAAGCTTCCGGCTCCTTGAATTTTTATCAGCAGCTGAAAGAAATTACATAGCCACATTACGTTTCAGTGGACACAAAGCATTAGAGCTTAAGTTTAGCCATACACAGAGACCAAACTAGTGCTCTTATCTCACACCACACCAAACAACATGCAACCAATGGCCGACCACTCTAAGCCGAAATTATCTGAGGCGAATGTTAATAAAAAAAAACTCTCTTATTGTTAGAAATTCAAATATCAGATCTAAGAAAGTCAAGAGAAGAAGTATCCAAACTGACAGATTGAAGAGCTTACATTTACTTTTTTCTTCAGAATCACCCCCAGAAGAAGATGCGTGAGGAACAGCAGCTGAGGAAGGCATGTCCTCAATAAGAGTCTGCAAGGAGGGTGGCCTCAGAGTGCTTCGAGCAGCCGCAGCAATGGCGGCAGCTGATAGGGCTGGGTGATCTCTTTCAAGATCATCTTCATCATCACTAGCAGCTGCCAAACTCAACCCACCAATAGCAGCTGTTGTGAGAGAAAGATCCTCTTCCCTAATGATATGCAAGACTCGCCTCACAATATTACCAACGGCCAGCTCTGCAACACAATTCAAGCAACATTTTCACCCGGGAGGAAAAAAAAAACAGAAAAAGGCAAAAGTAAATGAAGGTGTTCATTCATTCATGTAATAATAGCTAAAGTGCCTTCCGTTACTCTATATAACCCATAAAAGTGGACATTTTCTCAGCTTCTTTCCTAATTTACGATGAGCAGACCTGTTGATTTAGTCAAAATGATCAACTGGATCGATCATTTATGCACATTTCCGTATTTCTAAAAGTTACATGTGAGCACTTTAAATATCCCAAGTGTCTCCCAGAGTGCTATTGATTGTTAACTTTGGAACCACCAAAAAGATCTTAAGAGGCCACAACCATAAGAAATCACATGTTGATAGTCTTACATAAAATTATTCAAGCACTTCAATATTGCTGCATTTCCAGAAACATTTTCATACCAGTGCGTAATGACTGAACCCAAGGGTTTGCATAGGTTTGCCCTATATGCAAAACTACCAACTAAGCAATCATGGATTACATCGTATCGACTTTCCAAATGTTATGACTAAAGATTTATGCTCATTGAGAGGAAAAAAAGAGAGCATACCCACAGGATTAGCGGCAATCAACTGCTCTCCCACCGCCTTTATAGCGTCAATCAGAGCACCAGCCTGGTTCGTGTGGGGAATCCGCTGCTGCGAAATCACCGACCGAAGCAGTTCCGCTGTCAGCTTCGCCGTCGCCTTGGAGCCTTCAATTTTACTGCCACCGTAAAACATTCAGGTTAAAGGACACAGCACAGCAAATTTAGTGTAAGAAAAGAATGAGAGAATCCACCGTTTCTTGAGCTTGATGACGCCATCATTAACTAGAGCGTGCACATCCGGCATGATTCCCAACAAATTTCACCTGATACTCTGGGTGGTCTCGGGTTTTCACGAGTGGCGGTGGCGGAAGCCTTCCGGTGGTGGTGATGGATGGCGGATTATACGGTGGCAGGAGCAGAGGATTGATACGGTCGGAATGGGGTTTGGATGGTGGCGATGTGGCAGAAGAATGTTTTGAGAGGGGGTTTAGCCATGGTTGAGTTAAAACTTGAAAAGGAGGATATAATAGTTAGGGGCTGTTTGGTAGAGAAAATAAAAATTAGAAGAAGGTAGTGTTTTCGCATAGGCGAACCGCGAACGAGCGTCTCAACTTTACAAAATTATACTCTTGCCCCACACTTCATATCATTTTCCTCACTCAACCATGCCAATGTTCGCTTCTTGCACGCAACCACCATAACATTTGAATGGGACGTTGTAACTCACCGATGGTTTCGAAATACTTTTGCGATCGGAGGTAGTCAACGGTAAATTGTAAGGGCACAGCTTAGTCCCTATGCAAATTGAGGTGAGAAAGTTGGATTAGAGAAGATGTGGCAATTACTTGCAGGTAAGGCTGCAATTGAACGAGTACTCGATTCATCTAGTAGAGCTCGAGCTCATGTCCGATTATTTTGACTATGTTCAAGTTCGGCTCGAGTTCATCGAGAGCTCCAAATTCATGTTCAAACTCGTGTTTGCGAAATTTACACAAAGACCAGCAATGCACAACTCAACTCGTTAAAAATGAATTCCATAAAATAACATCAAGAATTTAAATCAAATTGTAGAAAATAAAAGCCCTAATTTTTATTGCTCATCGAAAAAAAGGTCTAAAACAACAAAAACTAAATTTTAAGATCAGCGCAATTTTGAGGAATTAAATCAAAAAAGGGACATGGTTTGAGGTACGCACCTTCAAGACTTAACTATGAAGACTTCATCAATTGCATCCATGTCTTCAAACCTTCTACACAACATAGCATATTATACTCTGAAAAGAAAAAAAGCAAAAAAAAAAAAAGTGTCAAGAAATCGAAAAAAGGATGCAACACGAGGAGTTGCTATGAAGATTTCATCAATTGCATCCATGTCTTCAAACCTTCTACACAACACAACGTGGCAGATTATACTCTAAGAAGGAGAAAAGCAAACAAGAATTCAAAAAAAGAGTGCAACACGAGGACTTCATAAGGGGTCACCCATCCTAGTACTATTTTTGCCCAAGCACACTAAGCTGTAGAGTTCTAATGGAATACGGTGCATTAGTATTGGTATGATCGCACCCATTAGCTTTCGCGCACTAAATTCTAATAAACATGCCGTAAGGGGAAGCCCATGGATGGTCAAAGTGGACTATTGTGATGACGTAGGCATTGACATGCTGCTTCCTAGACCGCTTCCATCCCGTCGAGACGAAGATATTCACCGCTACTGAAATCGCCATTTTACTCATAACTTTCAAACCGTACGTAGCCACATGTAACATCCCGAAAATTTCGGAACATTAGACACTCACTCGATTAATTCATTAAGACAATAATATCCTCTAACTCAAAATACCACAACTGTCAGAGCAACTAAACCCTAAAATTTAAATCTTAGTGGACCATTTGAAGTATCAAACTAGGTCTTAAAAATTTAAACAATAATGTTTACCCACGCAGGGGTTCTAATGATGAATACCAAAATCTAATTCCTTCGCTTTCGCTTCCTCGGCTCTAATCCCTATTCAGGTAACCTACTGCTGGCGGTCACCTGCGGAAAGGAAGTCAAAGGGGAGTGAGCTTTTGAGAGCCCAGTAAGGTCGGACAAAGATTTAAAATAACAAAACGATTCGGACGATTTTTCATATAAAACTTTTGAAGAGTATTTTCAATGAAATACAGCAGTTAGACAAAGATGAACAAAACGAACGATTTTACATTCAAGTCCAATAACAACTTTTTGAGGGATTTTTGCTTTCGATGAAATCACTACAATACGATATAAACATAGAGATGAGTATTCAACTCAATCCCTTAAACAATAGTCATTTGAAAACACTTCGGATATAATAAAGCATGAATGGATAATATTCAAAACAGTTTAAGTGTAATAAAACATAAATAGGAAACGTTGAACATGAGCAGTACAGAAGCAAAGCCACCCCGGCAGTGCTCGATCGCTTTACATATGCATATGTAACACTGACTAGTCCATCTAGGTACTAGTTAAACCCATCCAACAGACCATCCTTATAACGCCAACAATACAGACCATCCTTATGGCTCCCAAGTTACTAACTCATGTCAACATTAAGAAGGATTAAACAACAATTGAAAATGCTTTTCGATTATCGAATTCAATAAACAGATGAGCATGAAAAGAGATAAGTACAACTCAAAATATATATTTTATGATGGTCAGATCAATAAACATATGAGAATAAAACATGAATTCCAAACGATCGCTATCAGACTCAAATTAGGGTTTCATGGACAGTTTCAAAACAAACGCTTTTTATTTCAAATATAGAAATCAACAATCAATGTATTTTATAAAACTGTTATTACAAACATTTGAAACAGAATAACAAAATGGGGTTCGGAGAGAAATCCTTACCCTGTAATAACAATTATAAAATTAGAGTTCACTGCAATTCGTAAAAATGTTATAATTAAAACATTTGAGACTAGAACGATGAAGTAGGGTTCAGATGGAATTCCTTACCTCGGTCCAAGCTAAGCGATGCTACCAACATCGATCAGTATTCTCTAAATCAACCTAAATTTATAATTTAATTGTTAGAACACAATTTATGTCTAATATACTAGAAACCCTAATATCGACTACCCACCACGTGCTTACTTCTAATCCTAAAATCACGCGATCCAAAACGTATTCCACACACGACCAACGTAGCTAACCGGAAATCCTGTACGCTACTTAACGCGTAACTATATTCCAAAATTTATAATAAAATTTTAATAAAATATTTTTATAGCTTAAAACATTAATAAGAGTCAAAATATGAATTTTCTAAAATTTTGAAAATTTTCGAATTAAAATAATTTTTTTAAATACAATAAAATCTCATAAATTGCCAAAAATACTTCTAGCTGCAAACTAAGTCCCATAATTTTTATCTTAACTTGGAAATATGTATAAAATTATAAAAATATAAATTAGAAATTTAAAAGGCATTAAAACTATTTTTCAAATATTCGTTTTGCTAAACATAATGCGATAGGGAAACCATAGCAAATCAACCCCAAAAATTATCAAACTTTTACTGAGTCTTTCTTATACGATAAAAACATTACTATAATTTTTCCCAGAACATTTTCAGGGTTTAAAGGCTCCAAAATAAATTTAGAGTCACTGAACTTCCAGAAAATATTAAAAATATCAAATGATATCAGAAAAATCTGAAATTTTAACAGTAATTCTAATATTTTTCTAAGAATATTCCTGTAAAGTTTTAGCATTTTTGAATGATCACAAGATACCCAACAGTCATGTGATACACTATTCATGCACAGTGTACCACTTTAACTGCTTAGACCCATTACTGCTCATCACCCTTCTTCTCCTCTTTCAGCTTCTGTACAAACCCATTATTTTGATACCTGATTACACCTATGCACCCAAACAATTACACTCCAACCCAACCGAAAACACACACTAAAAATGCAAGTCACACCCACTGCCTTACGGCAGTGAGTTTCTACCTCAGTTTCTTCTTCTTCTATTTTCTTTTCTCAACCCTGCACTACAGCTACACATTACCTCCAAGACCTCACCATATCCAAACACAAACATGTATTCAATCTCCTCGCCTTCCCACGTCCAACTGCCATCACGGCATTTCCATGCGCCCAAGCTCCTCTCTTCCTCTGCGCAGCCATGGCTGCCATGACAAGAATTCCACAAGGTGCAAAGCAGCCCCTTATCGTTGGTTCTGTCCCAAACCCATATCCCTTCACACTGCTACTATACCCGTTTACACATTCAAATGTTTAAGGCAGCTACATGGCTATTTTCTTCCCATATATATCGATATCCACAACCCACCATTTCTCACAGACCCACATACCTGTATGTATATTAATAATTACGGTTTAAACTGCCTCATGGCAGCGACTCGTCCCCTGTAAACTCGCGTTTTTCGTTTCTTTCAAGCACACATACAGATCACATGCATACACTCGAACATATACATATACACTGAAATTGCAGCACTAAAAATCTCGTGGGTTCTCTCTTCCTCCCCTCCAACCGTAATTTCTTTAAGAAATCAAGGGAAAGGTTAAAAGAAAAACTTACCGAAAAAGTAGATTCAATTGCCGGAAAAACCTTGCCAAAAAATTCTTCCTCCGTCTCCTTCCTCATCCTCTCCCTATCTCTCTTTATGTCTTTCTTTTTCTCAGCCGTTGTGTATAAGTGGGTGTTGGACGGCTGCTCTCGTGTATGCAATATATATATATATATATAAAACCCTAAAAGACAAACTACCAAAACCCCCCTTCAAGTTTTGTTAGTTATTCCAAATATACCCAAAATTTTCTGTTACTACGGAAAGGACTAAAATAACTATTTACAATAAATTAACGTACTAAAAAAAAAGATTTAACGCAGTATTCCATAATCCCGCTTTACTATTTGTCGCTAAAAGTTTACCCATAAAATTTTGGTCACGCTAGTCACTAAACATTTAATTTACCGCTAAAAGTTGTTAGAAAATATATCGGCGCTAAGAATAATATATTTGTTGCTAAATTTTTTTTTTATAACTTCGAAAAATGTCGGGGTGTTACACCACAAGTGCCGTGACTAGTGAAAAGGACCGTCTCAAAGAGATACACATCTTATGCCCCCGTATATTCTGAAAGGAAAAAAAAGTGTCAAGAATTCAAAAAAATGGGTGCAACACGAGGACTTCGCAAGGGGTCACCCATCCTAGTACTACTATCGTCCAAGCCCGCTTAATTGCGAAATTCTAATGGGATTCAGTGCATTAGCGCTGGTATGATCGTAGCCGTTAACTTTTGCATGCTAAATTTCAATAAACACGCTACCAGGGACAAGCTCATGGACTGTTATGATGTCGTACGCATTGCAGGCTGCTTCATAGAGCATTTATATTCTACCGAGATGAAGAATTTTTTCCGCTATCGAAATTAGTCATTTTACCCATAACTTTCAAATCTTACTTACACAGCCACGGGCGTAATGAGTACTCAAAACGACTGTGTCGAAGAGATCCATATCTTATGCCCCTGTATACTCTGAAAGGAAAAAAAAGTGTCAAGAATTCAAAAAAGAGTGCAACAGGAATACTTCCTAGGGGGTAACTCATCCTAGTATTAATCTTGCTCAAACATGCTTAACTGCAGAGTTCTAATAGGATCCGGTGCATTAATGCTGATATGATCGCATCTGTGAGCTTTCGCATGCTAAATTCTAATAAACACGCCGCAAAGGTAAGCCCACGCACCGTTAAAGTGGACTGTTGTGATGCCGTAAGCATCCTATAGCATTTCCATCCTGTCGAAAATGAAGAATTTTTGCCACCACCGAAACATGCCATTTTACCCTTAACTTCAAACCATATGCAGCTACAGGTGCATGACTAGTCAAAAACAACCGTCTCGAAGACATCCGCGTCTTATGCCCCTGTATACTTTGAAAGAAAAAAAAAGTGTCAAGAATTTGAAAAAAGGGTGCAACATGAGGACTTCTCAGGGGTCACCTATTTTAGTATTACTATTGCTCAAGCATGCTTAACTGTGGAGTTCTAATGAGATCCAATGTATTAGTATTGGTATGATCACACTTTCGCACACTAAATTGTAATAAACACACTGCAAAGGGCAAGCCCATGGACCGCCAAAGTGGACTGTTGTGATGCTATAGGCATTGGCATGTTGCTTCCTAGAGCGTTTCCATCCCGTCGAGATGAAGAATTTTTGCAGCTACCAAAGCCCACTATTTTACCCATAACTTTCAAACTGTACGGAACCACGTTCGCCGTGACTAGTCAAAATGACCGTTTCGAAGGGATCCACGTTTCATGCCCTTGTATACTCTAAAAGGGAAAAAATGTGTCAAGAATTCGAAAAAAGGGTGCAACACGAGGACTTCCCAGGAGGTCACCCGTCCTAGTACTACTCTCGCCCAAGCACACTTAACTGCAGAGTTCTAATGAGATTCAGTGCATTAGTACTGGTATGATCGTACATTTGTACACTAAATTATAATAAACACACCGCAAAGGGCAAGCCCATGGACCGTCAAAGTGGACTGTTGTGATGCCATAGGTATTGACATGCTGCTTCCTAGAGCGTTTTCATCCAGTTGAGATGAAGAATTTTTGCCGCCACCAAAGCCCACTGTTGTACCCATAACTTTCAAACTGTATGTAGCCACATTCGCCGTGACTAGTCAAAACGACTGTCCCGAAAGGATCCACGTCTTATGTCCTCGTATACTTTAAAAGGGAAAAAAAGAAAAAAAAAGTATCAAGAATTCGAAAAAGGGTGTAACATGAGGACTTCCCAGGGGGTCACCCATCCTAGTTCTACTCTCGCCTAAGCACGCTTAACTGCCAAGTTGTGATAGGATCCAATGCAGTTGCGCTGGTATGATCGCACTCATTAACTTTTGCTCGCTAAATTATAATAAACACGTCACAAGAGGCAAGCCCATGGACCGCCAAAGTGGACTGCTATGATGCCGTAGGCATTGACATGCTGCTTCCTAGAGCATTTCCATCCCGTCAAGATGAAGAATTTTTTTCGCCCCCGAAGCCCGTCGTTTTACCCATAACCTAGCCACGGGTGTCATGACTAGTTAAAATAGCCATCTCAAAAATAATCCACATCGTATGCCCTCGTATACTCTAAAAGGAAAAAAAGGACTGGGCGAGAATAGTACTATGATGGGTGATCCCTGGGAATTCCTCGTGTTGCACCCCTTTTCTGAATTCTTGGCATTTTTTTTTCCTTTTTTCCATTTCAGAGAATACGGGGGCCTAAGACATGGATCTTCGAGACGATCATTTTAACTAGTTATGACGCCCGTGGCTGTGTACAGTTAAAAAGTTATGGGTAAAACAGAGGGCTTCGGTGCTGGCAAAAAATTTTCATCTCGACATGATGGAAACGCTCTAGGAAGCAAGATGCCAATGCGTACAGCATCATAACAGTCTACTTTGGTGATCCATGGGTTTACCCCTAGAGGTGTCAAAAGGGCAGGGCAGCCTACGAGCCGGCACTACCTGACCTTAAGGGTGAGTAGTGCGGCCCCGATCCATAGGGCTAAGGGTCAGGGCCAGACCGAAATATTTAGGAAACGGGGTCAGGCCAGGGAAACGCCCGGTTTTGGCCCAGCCCCGGCCCGTTGGCCCCCCTTATAATTTTCCTTTCCTTTTTTTTGAAGTCCATTTAATTACATTTTCATCTTTTTGACATTTTGGATCTTTTTAGCTAAATTAAGAATTTTGGAGGTGTTATCGAATTCATATGATCAGTAATTTCTTTAATATACGCAGTGAAGTGTGGATGTGTGGTGACAGTAACGTGTTTTTAATGATTTCTGAGTGGGCTTTCATTTAATATTTCTGTTACAAAATTTGCTTTGTGTTCTGCATCACCAAGATAAGGGAATAATTATAAAAAAATTTATCACATTTTTATTTTATATGTGTTCTAAACATAAATAAAAATTATGTAATTTAAATTTCTTTTTGTTTTAAACAAAAAAAAAGGTGAATTGAATTCTAAATTTAATTCCATGAAGTGGGTGAATCATCAAAGGGCCTTGAGGAATAACCTCAGGATTTTGAAAATGAATAACAAGAATTTTTGAAAAAACAAATTATTGGGCCCAGCCCTAAATATTAGGCCTAGGGCGAGGGCTTGGACTTGGACTGGGCTTCGATATCCATCTTCTCTAGCCCGGCCCAGTTCCCCACCCTCCGGCCCTGCCCCAACCCATTTTCTCGGCTGGCCAACTGGGCCGGGGCTAGGCCGGCCCATTGACACCTCTACTTTACCCCTTGTGGCCTGTTTATTAGAATTTAGCGTGCAAAAGCTAACAAATGCAATCATACCAGTACTAATGCACCGGATCCCATCAAAACTTGGCAGTTAAGTGTGCTTGGGCGACAATCGTACTAAGATGGGTGACCCTCTGGGAAGTTCTCGTGTTACAACCCTTTTTCAAGTTCTTGACACTTTTTTTTCCTTTCTTTCCTTTCAGAGTATACGAGGGCATAAGATGTGGATCTCTTCAAGACGGTCATTTTGACTAGTCACGGTGACCGTGGTTGCGTACAGTTTGAAAGTTATGGGTAAAACGATGGGCTTCGGTGGCGGCAAAAATTCTTCATCTCGACGGGATGGAAACGTTCTAGGAATCAGTATGCCAATGCTTACAGCATCACAGCAGTCCACTTTGGCAGTCCATGAACTTGTTGCGACATGTTTATTAGAATTTAGTGCACGAAAGTGCGATCATACCAGCACTAATGCACTGAATCCCATTAGAACTCCGCAATTCCGATTTGTCACCAAAGTCTTCCTTTTAGCATTGTCTTTTGTTGCTGCAAACATCTCGCCAGCTGAGATGATGGCCTCTTGTTAGATTTAATATAACTAGAAGAAAGCTAAAGAAAAGAAGGGACTCTAAGGATGTTTTCAGACATTTAGAAGTACATCAGTGTTTAGCTTTAGGTTTGGTTTTGGTTTTGACTTTGTGACTGTTGGGATTGAACTTACGAAATAATTATGCTCGACAATTACGTTTATAAAATAATTGACCTTATGAATATACGAGTCGTTCAAGAATAATTTTGGATGTTCATGTTCGGCTTGTTTATTAAATGAGCTCAATTTTTTTTTTGTTCAAGCTCTATTGGCTTGAATAAATGATCACGGACAAGATTTTAGTAAACTAACCATGAGCTTGTTCACGAAAAGTTCGGTGTGCTTGCAGCCTTACCATCAAGATATAAAGCCACGGGCTAATTCTTATGCAAATCTGTGATACCCCGGAAAATACAAAAAAATTAATCTAACCGTGAGTTTGATTACGTAAGGGGTGCTATTTTTATTAAGTAGCAATATGTTGGTGATGATTAAGTGTTAGGGAGCTAAATAGGGGGTTAGTGTGGTTTTGGGGGTTAAACTATAATTTTGGAAAGTTAAGGGGCAAAAATGTAATTTTGAAAAATATGATGAACGAGATGCATATCTTTATTAAGTAGCATCCTTTTGATGATAATGAGGTGTTAGGTGGCTACATGGATGGTTAGGGTGATTTTGGGGGCAAAGTTGTAATTTTTCAAAGTTGAGGGGTCAAAATGCAATTTTGGGAACTTGAGGGGCTATTTTGCAAATTTTGGAAATTAAGCCTTATGTGTCAATTTTTCATAAATTTTCATGTAGGGAGATGCCACCTTCTGTGATGACTAATCTGATGTTTTTTTTTTGTTTTATCCTAAGTGGAAAGAAAATAAAAATAAATAAATAAAGGGGGGAAATTCGGATGAATAGTAACTATGAACCCAGAAAGAAGAACGAGAACAGGGCAGCTCGGGGAGGGGGAAAAAGCTGTAGACAAGAGGGAACTCATGCCCATTTTCCAAGGGTAAGCCCCCTAATTTGTAGTATGCATAGCCTAGTGTGTAATTATAGGATTTGGGTATGTGTTTAGTAACTGTGAAGTGAGTATGAGAACCATGAACATGGCCACGCAGAAGGTATTTCGGGGATTTTTAAGCTTCGGGTTTCAAGTGTAACCAAGTGAATTTAAGAACAACCTTGGTTGTTGTGTGGGTTTATGAAGTTAGTAAGTGGAATTGTAAGTTTTCAATGAATTTCTGAGGGGTTAGAGTATGAGTTTGTGTGTGTTCAGTGAGTATTTGTGACTGAACTTCGTGTGTGTGTTCTTGTGTGTAGGTGTGTGTATGCATGATAATCCGTGTGTTTATGTGAGTTGGAGCAGCCATATGCCTCGGCTGAAGGTTGAAGAAAGTGTGTGCGCGTGAAGGTGTAATAGTGTGTGCATTTGATGTGAATAGTGACTGTTTTTGTCACTAAAAGTGGAAATTAGTTAAGTAGTTTCTAATTTGAATTTTTAAAAATAATTAGGGTCAGATTTAGCCAAAGTACAAAAAAAATACCCTAGTTATTTTTAAGAGACCTGTATCGTGGAAAATTTTCAGATTTTTCTGAAGTCGGGAAGAGGGTGAACGGACGCGGGAAGTTTGGAACTTTACGGTGAAATTTAAAATATCAAACGAATGCGGTTTTGTGCGAAAATTTTATGAGGATTCTAGGATGTTGAGAAGTTACATTTCTCAAGATTTCGGGTCATTCCAAAGTCGTTAGCTATTTTTGGCCGAACGGGCTTTTAAGCGCTCGGTCCAAATACCGATTCGGAATTTTTGGGCAAACATTTTGTAAAATACTTTTTAGCTCAAGAATGACTTCAGGAGGCTTAAAATAGCATTTTAAAGCACTTTTGAGATTTTTCTGATGCCGGAAACCCTCAGGGGGTATTTTGGTAATTTGCCACCCGAAGAAGGGTATCTTGGTAATTTTCCCTGGTCAAGTTTTTCAAAAGACCTTTTAGTCCAGAAAGAGTTATAAAACACCTAAAAGGTTATTTTGAAGCTGATTTGGGGACATTGTGGTGATAGTGAACTCCGGGGGCATTTCGATAATTTGACGCCCAGAGGGGGGTATTTTGGTAATTTTTCTTATAAAATTTTTCAAAGGACTTTTTAGTTCGAAAAGGGATGTAGGACACCTGAAAAGTTATTTTAAAGTAATTTTGAGATGTTTGTTAGGCGATGGCCGCCAGGGGGTGTTTTGATAATTTTCCCTTTAAAATTTTTTGAGTGAATATTTGATCTATAAATGATGCAGTACATTTAAAAAGTAGTTTTAAAGCGGTTTTGGAGTGTTGGTGATGTAGCGGCCATCAGGGGATATTTTGGTAATTTGTCATGTTGGCGCTAAGTTTTTGAGAACGTGCATAATTTAGCGTTCGGAGGGGTGGGAAGTGAGGAATTGTGGTAGTATGTCTAAGGAGTGGGAAGGGGTAGAATAAGGAGTGCGTATATGTTGAATGATGACTAACGAGTAGGATATGATTTGACTAGGTGATGCAGCTCGTTGCGATCAGAGACTGCGAGTTGCTTCGGCTATAAGCCAAGCAGGTAAGGACAATGCGGTTTCATTATGCTAATTCATTGTTTCAATTAGCATACTATGTTGATGATGTTTATGTTGTTGAATTCTTATTGCTATGATTGGTCACCGGTAGTCATTGTGACCGATATATGCATATTTGAATTGTGTTGTTGAGGACTTAGGGTAGAATAAATTCCCTTAGTCCGCCCTGTTGATAGAATTTAGTGAGGATGATGGGTGTCCTAGTATGCTATGATTTGATTTGATTAGCATACCTGAAGTGGATGATGATGTTGTGTGGTGGTTGTGAGATGCCGGTAATTATTGATAGCCGATATCTCTTCTCTTTGAGAACACCATTGAGGACTTGTGGCAACTTCTCCCAAGTCCGCCCTATCGTTGAGGATGATGTTGTGGTGATCATTGCGTTATTGTTGTGAAATGTCAGCATTTATTGATAACCAACATTTCTCTTATGTAAGAACGCTATTAAGGGCTTGCGGCAAATTTCTCCCAAGTTCGCCCTGTTGATGATGTCACGTTGAACTCATGTTGTTGGGTATGAACACCGGTTGATCTTCTGATCCGATATTCCTTGTTGAGCTGTGTTGTTGAGGACATAAGGTGGAATAAATTTTCCTTTAGTCCGCCCGTTGATGAAGTCTTGTTGTTTGGCTGTAACGTGGTTAGGGAAAGCACTCTAAATGAGTTCCCTACTTATTGACAGTGTCTCTTCTATTTACTTGAGACTGAGATGAACATCCCGTACAATGGGACATCAATATGAGGAGGATGGCCTATGAATTATGATCACTGGCCAAAGAGGATGAATGTTGCTCGAACAGAGTCTCTCGTGTCTGGTCGAGTCATGTCTGTCGTGTCCATGTGCATTGCATTTGATTTTCTTTTGATGTTGATGATTTTAATGATTTGTATTTCAATGATGTTTGCCTTTACGACCTTGGATTTGGGTCCACTTGCATAGTCGGTCGGTCAGTCGGTCCAGTCCATGAGGAGGTGGCAGTAATGCTGTTCTGTTGGGCCTTAAAGCCGCTCAGTCTAACGAAAGAAAAAAGCTATCGTTTGACAATTATGCTGATGTCAAAAATCTATTGACTACTCTTGATTCATTGTTATCGTTGAGATGATTATTATTCCTCCGAGTCTTTTGAATCATTTGTACACGATATTCCTCGTGTTGTCTTTACTGGGCGATTTGCGCTCATTCCTTATGTTGTATTGTGCAGGCTGTAAGGTTGATCAAAGAGAACCCTCTAGAGAAGGGAAGAGAAACAAGTTAGAAAAGTTGAGCAAGGGGATACGTTGTGTGAGGTAAAGATTGAGCTGTGAGATCAGTTTTTAAGAATCCTACAACTATAGTCGTATATTAGGTTGTAAATATTCATGTTGTTTAGAGACTTGAAAGTCTTCCACTGCAGTATGATGTATGTTTGTAATGAAATTTTTTGAAATGAAGCATTTTGGAGCGTCTATTAATGATATATGAGTATGAGGATGTAGTTGCTCTGTATTCAGCACAGGATTTTGAATGTGATTATGATCGATAACTCAGCCCGGTGATGTCACCAGGGTTAAGGGTGTCGCAAAATCAATCTGGGAAAGTTTGATAAGATAATATATGGCAACAAATGGTGGTGTTGGAGAATAGGTAGTGGTTGATATCAATGTGTGTGAGAGTGCAAAAGGGGGGAGAATATCAGACATGAGGAAGATGGGTACAGAAGGAAGGGTACAATTTCTTTGCAAAAAAGTTCTATGCCAGCCAACAAAACAATAATATGGTCCACTTCAAATGCAGAGCAATCTAACGGTGTCCAGATTTGAGAATGAACTTTCTGTTTCAATACCCTTAGAAGAGTCTTTTTTCGATATGCGTTGTCACAGTAGCGATTTTGTTGGGGACTAAATTAATAGAATAGACTCAAACATGCTTATTTGTGGTTTTTGATGGATTTTATCCTATATTTTAAGAATATTTTATCTCTGTAGGTTTATTGGCATAGCTGTTTTTAATGCGTTTGTTCATCTTTTTAGAGGCCACCACATACCATTTGAGGGTAACGTTTTCACCCTTAGTCTAATGTAAGTCACAACACATTTTTGATTGTGCACTAACCTCTAAGACCATAATACCAAGACCTCTAAGACCATAATACCAAGACCACAACAAGACCTCTTAGCATCTAGGTATATCGAACAACTGCACACTATTGATGACTACCATTATTAACTGTCAGAGTTATAGGTGAGAGGTGTATCGTGCAAATTGAGTTGATGAAGAAGATCAACTAGTTTTTCACTAAACTGACTAGTTCTATAAAATGTTTTGGCCGGTTCCATTTTTGAACTTTCTAGTTCCCAATGTGAATAGGTTAGTATGGTCAATTTGGACTTTTCAACCTATTTCAGTCTTATCTTTTAGATGTGATAAGCACGACCAAATGGTCTCCTTTTGCATTTCTACTGCTCCCAGACCTATATAAAAATGCCCTCTGGCTACCTCAAAAGAGATAGTCGGTTTAATAACAAAAAGTCTTCCCTTAAAAGGCTGGTAAATTATGTGGGAAATAGGTTAGCAAGATAAGGGGAGAAACTTTGGGGGGGGGGGGGGGTGACGGAAGAAAATTTTAGTTTCATCCTTCTGTCACGCATACCCCGAAGTCAACAGTCAGATAGTCAAGACCAAGAAGTGCAATTCTCCACTGTTTTATTGCATCTCTTAAACTAGATTAGAATAGTCATAGATTAGACTCTTTCTCCTGACCAAGTTTTGGTTTATGATATTAATCAAGGGAACGGTCTATAACGCTATCACTAAAAAAAGTTGGTTAGGATCCGAATAATGATAGGAATAGACTTCTGTTAGAGTTGGAATTCTGTTAGGATCACACTTCTGTCTCAACTAGAATTCTATAGCAACTAGAAGAGTTGGTCAAAAAGAGTTCTAAAAGTAGCCGACTAAAAGGAATGGAATTGGATTATGTCTCTAAATATGATATAGACCAAGATTTAGGTCGCCTCCCCTAGGATCGGTTGAACTACGAGGTTTTGATCATGACTTATTCGGTTGGGTTCGTAGGCCATTCAACCCCCAATGCAAATTCAAACCAAACATAGGTTTTCTTTTAATTAAATGGATTTTTGGGATAAAAATCATAAAAATTACTTGTAAACAAGTTAGGGATTGTTAGGGTGTGAAGGTTTGCTTAACACCTTCAATGCCATACAGAGTCGAGTTTAGGGATTTTTAGTTCCTAAATTTGAATTTTCTGGTTTCATAGAGTATGATGTTTTAATTGGACATACAGAGTCGAGTTTAGGGTTTTTTTTTATATGTTTTTCCTTATTAATATTTGAATTAACCTTAAAAAACAGATGGCAACTCGAGTTAGACCTTTGGTCTTTTGCGAAGATTTTTAGTCACACCACGGGCACTACTCTGGTAGACCTACCAGACTTCACCTTGCCTTTTAAAGTTGAGACTGATGCTTGCTTAATATTGGGATTGGTACAGTTCTAAAGGCATTAAGAATGATGCCCTATCTACTTATGCGAAGGAGCTTCTTGCCATTGTCCATGCATGCCATCACCAAGTGGTGTCCTTACCTCATCCTCCACCACTTCATCCTTAGGACAAACCATAATAGCCTTAAATATTGGTTAGGCCAAAGAGTTACCTTCTTACTCACACGGAAGCTATTATGTAAGCTGTCAGGCCTTAATTTTGAGGTACATCACCACTAGAAGGGGACTCAAAATGCTTTAGATGATGCCTTGTCTATGTTGCAAGAACAACAAGGTGGTAACTGCATGGCCATTTCCTCAAGTGAGACCACTTTGACAGCAAGAGGTGCATGATAAGTATTACGGTTGAATAACCTAGGCTTACATCTACTTTTGATGATAACAACATATTGATTATATTTTAATATGTACTCTGAGAGGATTCTTAGTAGGTATACACATACACATTCATGAAGACACATTCGAGAAGTTGGATAGGTGAATTAAAGTCAAAAGAGCTTAAAGCTATAGTGAATATGCCACGAAAGCTTCATCAAGTTTAATTATGATTGATCTTTTTTACTATGTAACTAGTCTTGGATTGATGCTTGGATTAATAACTATGGCCTAAAAAGACCTTAGGACACCTTGTGCATTGCTTTTGAGTTCATAACCTTTCACACGAGTGTGTTTCTTAAAAATAAGTGAATTTTAGTTCTTACTCAGATTTTATCAAAAATATTTTTGGAGCTAATGTTTTCATATTTTGATAAACTTTGTCATTAGCTTTCTAATGCAAAAAAAAAAAAGGCACCTCAATTCAATTTTTTTTAGAGAAAGTTATGTCCAATATAATAAAGGGCATTCCATGGGGCAGCCGATTAGCAGTACGGTAATGCAATTAATGCATTGTTTAGTATAGTTGACCGCATTGTTGGAATTCTAGTTCCAACAGCTATTTTCGAGGATAAGACCCCAACGGCTAGTTTAGAGGAACATAGTCAACTGCATTAGCTGTTTTGGCACATTTAATGCCTATAACTGCTATATCTCGTATCCTCCCTATATAAATAATTTGGGGCTTTATCAGACACCATAGAAATCACATTTTAAGCCTCAATTTGTTAGAGAAATCAAGGCTCATAGGTTAAACTTTTCTCTTTTCATCTTCATGATTTTACATCATTAAAGAGAACATCTTTGTGAGCAATTCTTTTAGTGAAAGTGATTGTTCTTCAATTCATCAATTTGTTCATCTCTCTATTGTACTAGAGCTTCATTTGTACTCATATCCTTTCAAGAGGGTTTTTGTAAAAGGATTGTGATCAAGGCTTGGGTTTGTCAAGTCTTGGATGAGTTTTGTAAATTCAAGGCTTGTGCTTGATGTAGGGATATCACGATGTGTCTATTTTTTGAACAATGGAATCCAAAATCCTTTTAACATGCTAACCCAGGGGAAGTCGAATCTTGTAAGGGTTTTGATCGTGACCTAGTATAAGATTGTTCCTAGTGGATTTTAATGTCTTGGAAGGGACTTCCTTAAAGAGGTAGATGTAGGCATGAGGGTGGTTTAAGTCAAACCATTTAAATCTCGTTGTCAAGTATCTCTAACTCTACCTATTTACTTAGTGCTCTGTAATTGATTGTATTGTATAGTTGGCATCTTTACTGAAATATTGCTTGGTTTAATTGAGATTCAAGAATGTGTTTAGTTTGAATTCCCTATTAATTTATAAAAACCTTATTCACTCCTCCTCCAAGGTTGTTTTATTGGTTTTGGATAGTTTGGAGGATGATGAAGATGCTTAACAAGCCACTTGGGAATTGCTGGAACCAACAGTTATTTTATTTTGTTCCTACCTTGGTGGCCTCTTAAAGTTTGAAGGAAAGCGATGAATAGGAAATACGGAGAACTTGAGGGACTTGATAAGCTCTATAAAACCGGATCTAGAAGCTAAGTTGCCCCCCTAACATCTAGTTCTTAATATGGAAAATCACTCACGATGGCCTAGCCGCTCAAAGTAAAATATTTTGTGACCAAATCAGTTCTGCCCAGATGCTTAAATGGTCAAGAAACTATGTTCCACTAAATTCGGGGTTGCTCTTGAATTTCTTGTTTCTACTAGTCCATATATTGTTGGATGTTGAAGCTAAAGATAGTATTTGTGGTACCATAAGAACAGACTGCATAGTGCTCAATACAATTGGAGTTATTTTGGCACCATAAATATTAGAGTTAGTTTGCAATATCAATCAAACTCAGAGCCCTTCAACTACTGACAAATAAATTCCACATTAAGGCAATTAACATGGCAACTTGTGCACCTTAACACCAGATAATGTGGATTTCTTTAAACTACCACCCCCTTCACCCTTCATAAGCCTCAACATGGTTAGGAGCGTGAATCAAATTTCTAGAAAAGAAGGGACAAGGTCCGTCATTCAAGATCATCTCGAGAATTAAATCAAAGGCACAACAAGGAAATTCAATAATAAATGTAACGCTGCAGTGGAACTATGGCCATAAAAGATGGCCTCGAACAAGCTTGGAGTCTGGGACTAATGACACAATTATTAGCTTCTGAGCATTCCACAACTCCTATCCTACTAACTGTTATTACCGATTAGAGAACATTGATGTGCATGACTAGGATGTCTAGATAAGACACGTTTATGTGAGACGAACAAAGTTGCTGACTTACTCGCAAAAAAACAGCCACATTCCAGAAGAGCCTTTTGTTATATGGTTGACCTCTCTTGTTTATGTTCATAGTTTGTTACTTTTGAATATTAGCAGGAAGACCGCCCTCGTCTTGTGGTCTCTGAAACATATCTTTGTGTCAAAAAAACAAATCATCTAATTGATAGAATAACATATCAGGTCTAACACCCCAGATTTTTTTTAATCAGGATACTTGTGTAAGTACGAATTAAATGTATTGTGAGTTTGAATTAAATAGTGAGCCTAAAAATCAATTTAAAATTTTCTTACTAGAAAGTGAGTTATACTTTTGGGATTAAATGACCCAATTTAAATTTGGGCTTTAGTATGACCCATTTATAAAGTTAGAGAATTTTGGGACATAATGGGTATTTTGCAATTCTTATTGTGTTAGGAATATAATTACATTCCTTTTAGGCTCATGACTTATGTGCAATATAATTCTTATGAGCACGTAAACTTCAGAAGAGCCTCTAAAGAATCTCTAGGAAGAATACTCTTCAGATTTTGGTTATTACATTGAGGTACGATCTTATTTTGATATTGGGATTGAGGTTTGTGGTAAAAACCTACACAAGCTAATGTGATTGATAGAGTCTAATAGAAATTTTGGGTATTATTATATTAGGATTTTTGCTATAATTTGTTTGAGAAGATCAAGACTTGGAGTTGATTTACGCAATTGAGGTAAGGGTTTTCTCACGCATTTACCCCATCTGAATTCTGATTATCGATCCGTTCATCAATTGATTTGTTGTTTAAAGAGATCTATTGATTCTTTAGAATACTAATTACATTCTTGATCGTTACGCTAAATAGTTCTTTGTACTTCCAATTATTGACTTTGATTCGTGATCCTTTTGTTGTAAATCTTTGCAGCAAATTCAAAAGTCCGTAACTTTGTCGTTCTTTGGCCAATTTTAGCGTTCTTACACTTTTTGAAAACCCCAAATAGCTTACTACAACTTTTTAGTTTTGGGTTTTCCGAAATTCGAAGTGATCGATATTCAAAAACATACTTGAACATTGTTATGCTAATTTCTGCCAATTCAGGTCAGCCAATTTCTATTTGTTTCTCATTGGTTTTTAATGATCTTGAACGTTCTGAAATCCTTGAAGAGTCTTCTTCAATTTTTAAGTTTAAGGTTTTATCAGAATTCATTTGGTTCTTGGTCAAAATTGAGTTTGAAAGTTATTTATCAGTGCAGACTTTTCTGTTTTTGACACTGTAAATCAGCCCACTTCGATTTGTTCTATCTCCTTTGTTTCTCATTGTTTTTTCATGATTCTAGACAATCTGGAAACCTTAAAGAGTCCTCTTAAACTTCTTAGTTTTGTGTTTTCTCAGAATCTTTCTATTTTCTGATAAAAAATCAGTTTGAAAGTTATTCATCGGTGTAAAAGTTGCTGTTTGACACTGCAAATCAGCTTGCTTTGACTTGTTCCATCTTATTCGTTTCTTATTGGTTTTTGATGAACTTAGACACTACAAAATCAGTAACGAGTCCTCTTCAACTTTTAGGCTTTGTGGTTTCTTAGAATTTGTTGATTTCATTATTGAATTTAGCCCTTAAATAAAGCTATTTTGCGTAGAATCGCGTGAACGAAAATGACTTTGTTTGCTTCAAACTCTTGGTGTTTATTAAGTTAATTTGGTATTTGTTTTTATAATCTGGTGAGCCATGTCACAGTGTATGTGACTTATCTATTTCCGACTTACTCACGTGGATTGGAACGTGGGCTAGCTCAGCGAGATGAGCTAGAGATCGCGATCTTAATTTCTGAACCTTGTCTCACGTGTCAGTGATGGCACGCATGACACATTTCTGAATGGCTCCAGTGGTCTTCATCTTTGTACTCATTGAACATTTGAATTTTGATATCTGATCTATTTGAATAAGTTTTCGAACATATCTGAAGTATTATTGAATTCACTAGAGTCTTTTTGAAATATAAGTTATCTTTATCAGAACCTGTGAAAACGTTTCGAACTTAAATTTGTATTGTTTTAAACACATCGAAACCTTTTGACCCTTTATAAACTTAGTTATATATGATAATTCCTTACCTTGAGGTTGTATTGTCTGCAGATACGAGCTATTTGATCTTGTTGCTAATCTGATCTCTGAATTGAAAGTTAGTGCATTGGCTTTGGTATTCGTCATGCACCTTGGTATCGTACTTTATCACCTCCAAGTACTACTATCGATATAGCGTGCTTTGTACTCTGTGGATGTGTGCGTGCGATTATCTTCACTGGGCTTTGTGCTCACCCCTTACTTTCAGGTTATCAGGCAGTGTTTGGAGCTGTATAAAAGATTCTAAAGCATGGCTAAGTAAGAAGCTTTTTAGGGAAGGATTTTCCTTTTATATTTATTGTATCATTAGATTTGACTTTAGATTTTATTTTGGAGCTCCGTTAGGAGTACTTGAGATCAATATAATAGTTTTAAGCCGGAGCGACATTTATTGATGTTTCTTGGAGACTTATTCTTAGATGCTCTGATTACTCAATTTGGGAGACTTTTGGATATTTTGAGATTTTCTGCTTTGTTTACTTGAAATTAACGCTTCGAAAAAAATTGAGGCGTTACATCAGGCATGTAGGAATTTGGCCGGATGCGATGCTTCCGATTAATCACGATCATATGGGCTCTAATTGGTGTAAGAAAAGATTAATATTTTAAAGCAATGATATCCTGTATTTTCTTGGTTGGATGTCTACTTGACTAATGGAACCTCGTTTTATACAAGCAATCATCCTTATTTTATCTTATATGTTGCATATTTGGAAGATGATGAATGAGATTATTTTTTTCAATAGTCTAATTTTCAGCCTGAGAAGATTATTGTTTTGGTGAAATGTATGGACGTTGATCTCAAAACAAAAAGGCAAGAGTTTTGGGTCTTCTATGAAGTTAAATTTGTCTAGGCCTGAGGATAGATTTAATCTCCCTGACACTCCTACGCAAGCTGAGTAATATTTCATGAGAATATGAGTGCCAATAAGGTGGTTTTAGAGATGATGCTTGTTCGTGAGGGCTTTCGACGTCATTGAACGTTCAACAAACAGTCTCATGATCAAGATCCTCATATAGACTTTATGGAACTCAAGATCGTGGTCCTTAATTTTCGAAGCAAATTTTATGGGGGGTGGGTATCTCATTGTTTCACCTTTTGGAAGAATGTAGTGAACTTTGTTGGACTAGGTTAAAGCTCTCTTTGGAGATTTTACTTTGCTTGCTTTTTCTAAACTAGGTGTTGTAGTGGGCCTCAACTCAACAAAATCTCTCACCTTAGCTTAGCATTTAACATCCATTCTCTATGAACTAAACTTGTTGGTATTAAGTACATACAACAAGCTTCATCCTCAAGCTTGTACGATTTGCGTTACCAAGCTTCTTCCTCTAGGTGTAGACTTGGACTTACCCTTCAGGTGTCACTCTTGAGGCAAAGAAAATTACAAGTGCACAAATAGACCAAGATATCACATCGAGCCAAAAACTTTTAGAGACAAAGAAAATTAAGAGTGCACAAGGTCGCATCTAGAATGTCACATCGAGGGGGGCCAAAAATTGCATGTAAAAACTTTTAGTCATTAGTGTAGCAAAATTGATCTAATATGACCATATCTGTTCGATAAAACAACATCAAATAAGTTTGAAGCGTTTCTAGTCTTCGATTTCATGGGGTGTGCAAAAAGCATTATATGTGTGCATTACTATTGATACCATGCCTATATTGAGGTTGTATAATTTGTATACATATATACATTCTAGTCTTATGACTTTTTATTTCTAGACATATACAATATTTTAGAAATAATTTGACTAAATACTACTCTTATATAGCACTCATGAGTATATTAGTTATACATATGGAAAATGTATATTTGAGATTGAGTAGCAACGAAAAAAAAACAAAATTTGACCAAAAAGTTGCATGTAAAAACTTTTAGTTATTGGTGTAACAAAATTGATCTAATACGACCACATTTGGTGGATAAAACAACATCAAAAAAGTTTGAAGCATTTTTAGTCTTCGATTTCATGGGATGTGCAAAAAGTATCATATATGTGCATTAGTATTGGTACCATGCCTATATTAAGGTTGTATAATTTGCATACCTATATACATTTTAGTCTTACTGACTTTTTATTTGTAGACATACACAATTAGTTTAGAAATAATTTGATTAAATGCTACTCACATATAGCACTCATGAGTATATCAGTTATACATATGGAAAGTGTATATTTGAGATTAAGTAGCAGTGAAAAAAATTAATCAAAATTTGAGTTTTCCTATACAAAACAAAAAAGAATAATTAGAATTTTCTTGTGAGTTGGAACTAAAATAACATAGGAAATTGATAAATTAACTCTAAAATTGAACTCTCACAAACTCCAAATGGTTTTAGTGGTACTTATTAATAATGCAGTTTTAACCTTTAAACCACAAAAAATAAATTGGAAGAGTTCAAATCCCCCAATAGATACTTGGAAATTTTAACTTTTCAATTCTGATACTTTAGCCAAATGTAAGTTTAGTAACACAAAAAATTTTAGTGACAAATATGAGGGGTGACCCTGGTCCCTGGCCCTATTATATGTCTGCCACTGCTAACATCGCTTCAAATTTCTGTTGGACTCATCAGATCAGACTTTAAGTCGACTGGATGTTGTGTTTTTCTTACTATTGATTGTTATAAGCACTTGTTTTTCTTTATTGTTGGATTAGTTATTCTCTTTTTTTCCTTTTCTAATTTTGCTCATAATAGTATTATGTAAACTTTATTTTGTTATTGAAACTCTTAAAGTTTACCTAAAAAAGAAAAAAAAGTCACAAATGAACATCGCACTTCTTCCTTATGTATATGTATATATGGATGGATCTCCGCGACAAATAAGACAAATATTCTATAGAGGTCCTTCCTATCTCTGGTGAATGAGTGTAAGAAATGGTTCTTCATGTGTGGACATATACTTAAACTCTAGTAGTCCGATTTTGACGAGTTCGACAGGACAAGACGATCATCATAGAAGACCGTTATTCAAGTTGGGTCCATATGCAATCAGGGTATGCTTTTGCTTATGCATACTCTATGTGTCAACAATATTAGAAGCCAAAATACTTGTTTTCTTCCTCTAAACAACTTTGGTACATGTGCTGATGAAATGTTACGAGTAGGGTTGTATAAGAACCGAGTTCGAGCCAAACAAGGGTGCATTCAAACTCGGTTCATATATTTTCATATATGCTTGGGCTCGGCTCGTGTTCTCTAAGAGCAAGAATGCTGATGTTTGAACTCGGCTCGACTTCATCGCCACAGAACTCGGGCTTGGCTCGGCTCGTTTGTCTAAATATACCAACCAAGTTCAACCTTCAGAATCCGTTCAAGAACTCAAGATGGAACACAATGTATAGACCTGAAACCAATTTTGACCACCATACTACAGCCCGTTCTAGAATTAACTCTAGATCGAGACCCTCCGTCGACCAAATTGGTGATATTGAATAGAATTAGAGATCCGACTTCATATCTACAATTTTCTACGGCGTGGGATCAAAAGTTGTCATTGCTCCATTGTAAATCTGTAATGCGTGCTTGTGTTTGTATGTGAGCGTGAAAGACGGTGAAAGCGTGTTTGTGTGTCTCGTGGGTGACGAGAGAGAGAGAGAGAGGCATCAGTGATCAAAGGACTTGACTTGTGTGGAGAAGCAGCTGTCGTTTGTGGCCCTGTGGCTCGGCTTGGGGGTGGTCTGGCCTGTAGTGTGACGGGTGGTCTAGCCGGCAGTGTAGGTAGTGCTCTAGTCGGCGATGTGCTTTGTGATGAGAGAGAGGGTAGAGGTCGTTTTGATTGTTCGAGTATGTGAGTAAAGGAGGCGGCATGGGCGGTGATCTGGCCGGTAGTGTGGGCAGTGCTCTGGTCAGCGGCGTGGGCGGTGTTGATGACTACCTAAATACTGAAGTGATGAAAGAGGGGGCACGACTTCACGGGTTTTTTGCTATTGCGTGTCTTGACTCTTAAGTCTCTAATGAGATAAGGACGATGAATTTGGTGATAGAGAGAGGAAGCATTTGGTGATCCACATGCTTCCACGTCCTAACACAGATATTTTATGTATATATTGTATTTTTAATGAGTAAGCAAACATATATTCGTTTATAAGGCTCGGCTCGTTAAGTAAAGTAGCCCTCTTGTTCACGAACATTAATAAACGAACATCATCATGTTCAAACTCGGCTCGTTTATTAAACGGGTTCTAAAATTGTGTTTGTGTTTGGTTCACTTATTACATGAACGAACATGAACGGGTTTCTGAGAGAACGAATAACGAGTTGTTCGTGAACAACTTGGTTCATTTACAGCCCTAGTTATGAGTATGCATGGAAACCCTATTGCAGATTCAATTAGGACATCTTTCAATCGTCATTTCTCCCTTACGGAGAACTTCACATTGAGTACCGCGTTCTTCTTTGGTAGAAAGCAGATTCAAAGATGTTTCCAACCAGGTACAGATAAATTTTTTGAAATGTCAGTGAAATCTAGGAAACACTTCAAAGTTGACCACTTTGAGTTCTGCAAAATCTAGGACAACATATAGTGCTCCCTTCCATGTAAACTTGGGAATAACCTTGCTCGTTTTTATGGACCGTTTGTTTCATTTGGCATCACTATACGAAGTTACCAAAAAATGAAAAGCAAAGAAACATAAATTTTCTTATCGCTGACCCCATTTAATGTGAAAGAATCAAGACTCTAGGGACCTGATTTTCTGTTTGTGCAAAAAGGAATGAGTCCCAAGAAGAAGAAAATCAACAATGTAAAGTAACTGCACTGGCCGAGAACTGGGGAACGAATTTGCATCAAACTGTAATTTATGATTTTTATTACAGTCATAGAATTTACAATTAGAGGAAGTTTTGTAAGAAAAGGGAGATCCTAGCTTATGTGACGCAAGAATTGAATGGAGAACTCGTAGTGATGGATGACTAGGACGCTGATGGCATTCAGTGAGTTGTGATTTTGTGTAATATCCCGAACTTCGGGAGTCAGTTAAAATAACCATTGGTACTCCGAAAAATAGACGGGTGTTAATTTTGGGCAATGCCCGGGTATTACTAGCGTATTGGAGCTTAAAGAATTTTGGGGCAAAAATATAATTTTTAAAATTTTAGGGGCATTTTTGTAAATTCAGAGAACTTTGGGGGTATAACTGTAAATTAATGTCTCACTGATGAAAAATAATAAAATGGGTGATAGTCTATGTTTTAGTGACATCTAGTTAAATTAATGAAAGTTGGAAAAAAAATTGGGGCTTAAATGCAATTATGCAAAGTTGGGGGCTATTTTGTAAATTATGAAAAGTGGCATTAGGTGTCAAATTTGGAGAATTGGTTATGAAATGGTGCCAGCTCCTTGTTACTTGATAACTAATGGAATATAATTATAAAGTAATGGATGGATTTGGATAAAGAAGAATAAGATAAAGTGGAAAGAATAGTCGGGGAGGAAAATGAAAATAAACAAAACAGAGTGGAGAAGAACAAAGGAAAGAAAACAGAGTGGGAAGAACAAAAACAGAGAGAGGAACATGGCAGCTCGGGAAAGCAAAAATCACAGAAAAGGGAAGGATTCCCAAGGTTAACTTTTCCATTTTTGTTAAGTGTAATTCTTGTTTTAAAATTAGTGGAAGATTTCGTAACAGTGTGTGTGTGTGTGTGTGTGTGTTTAGTGTTTGTGTGTTTTTGCTGTGTGTGTTTTTCGTGTGAGAAGAAGGGGGAGCTTCGGGTATGGCTTCAATGGAAAGTTAATGAGTAATTTTGTATATTCATGTGGTGATTTGGTGTTTTGGAAGAAAATAAAAGGGGTTGGGAGTAGCTGGTGGGTTGCCGAGAGTGTAGGTGGGTGCGGGTGAGTTTGCAGTGGAGGTTTAAGTTTTAGGTACAGAATTGGGAATGGTGTGTGGCCATCTGTTGCAGGAATGTATTGTGTGTGTCTGTGCGTGCCAGTTGTGAAGAAGAAGATGATGTGTGTGTGTAAAAGGTGAGTTAGTGTGTGCTTTGATTATGAACAGTAAGTGTAAGTGTCGCTACTATTGAAAATCAATTAGGCAGGTTATAATTTGATTTTTTTATAAATAGTTAGGGCCCAAAAATAGACAAAGTGTGAAACTATAACCCCTAGTATTTTTACGAGAACTACGCTCTGGAATTTTTTCAGAATTTTCGAGGTCCTCGAAGGGCGCTAAATTGGGGTATCGATTAAAGACAATTATCGAATTATTTGGCATAGCAAACCAAACATTTTTAATCTGAAAATTTTATGGAAACCTTATTCTATTGATATAATTCATTTTATAAAACTTCGTACCATTCTGAGACCGATAGATATTTTTCGCGAAACTGACCTTTTAGCGCTCAGTTCGGACACCGGTTCAAAACTTTCTGGCAAAAAATTTCTAAAAGCCTTTTTAGTACAGAAATGATATCAGGATGCTTAAAATGAAGTTTTAAGATATTTTTGAGATTTTTCCAATGCCGAAAACCCCCGAGGGTGTTTTGGTAATTTACCACCCTAAGGGGGCATTTTGGTAATTTTACCTATAAGAGGTATTTTGCAGTAAATTTACATACAGTAAGATTATTTTAGTGACTTTGATTTTGAAAAAGTCATTTTGATGATTAAAGTGTAACAGAGGGTATTTTGGTAATTGGTCACCTCGAGGGGGTATTTTGGTAATTTTACAAGCAAAATGTATTTTTGTGTAAATTGACATACAGTAAGGTTATCTGGGTGATTCTACTTACGGGAAGACCGTTTAAGTGATTTAAGTTCGAGAGGGGCATTTTGGTAATTTTACACCTTAAGGGCGTTTCAATAATTTTACATACCCGGTTAGGGGGTTCATTTTGGGCGTATGTGTGAGTCTATATTAAGTTATAATATCGTACTGTAGACTATATTCTGATAATTTGATCATTCCGTTTAGGATAAAGTTAAAGACTTCTGTTAGGATAAGCTAGTTGCGGATCTAGGTAAGGGATTCTATCTGAACCCTGGGCAAGGACTTTCGTTCGAATTCTTATTTTGATAACTCGTACTCGTACGTACTCATTTGATTACTTATGGCTAATGCCAAATTCTGAATTATGTATTGGTATCAGCATGTTATTGCCTAGAAAACTCCAATATTGAGCCTGAATCGGTTATTTAGAAATCTTGTGATGCTCGCCTGTCATTGCAATGTTGAGAAAATTTGATAATTGTTTGTATCCGTTCTTCTGAATTGTTGTTTCTAAATTCGATAATGATTCGCAATCATTTTTGCTATTTAATTGTGATTTTTCTTCTGGAATTCCGAATAATAGCTTACATCAATATGTTACTGTTATTAGAACCCGAATTGATTTCGGGGACATGAGCTTATGCTAACGCTCATTGATATTGTTGATTTTTTATGTTGACCTGGGTACCTGTTTAATGGAGAGACGGTATAAGGTTGGTTTAAATCCTGCATGAAATGCATGCTAGTACCCAAGTGGACTACTAATTATTTCGGTACATCATGCATGTGTACACTATGTTAGCTTGCCATAATGGCATTGCAATCGCCCAGGATCAACATTGATTTTTGATTTTATTAGCTAGAATGATTTGTGCTTGGGTTGAAAGCCCTTGACAAGTCTTCATCTTATTAAGTTAGAAGTATTTGTACTTGGGTTAAAATTCCTTGACAAACCTTTATCGTATTATCTAAAATGATTTGTGCATGGGTTGAATCCCTAAAAAACTCTGCTATATTTTGGAATTGATGACTTGAAAGAATCTTTTATTGATCGTTTTGGAACCCGTCGTGATTGTATTTGTCTGTTTTTTATATTCATTTCTGATGAATTTCGATTCTATTTGGAAATCATTGAGTTTTTGACCATTTGAATTATTCTGAAAATCTTTGCCAGTTGGATTCTTGGAATCATTTTGTAATCCTGTTGGTAGTCCTTGTACGACCTTACTGAGCTCTCAAAAGCTCACCCTTCGTTTGGCTCCCTTCTGCAGGTGATGATAAGCTATAGCAGGTTCGGGAATGAGTTAGAGTCTGTGTGAGCTTCCGGTGAGCCCGCCACTTCTGTGTAATGAGACCCTTGTGTGGGTCGGTACCGTTACCTTGTTTATATGAACTCGAGTTTGTAGAGAACCTAGGTTTTAAAGGTTTAAGTTTAAACAGTTTTGTAATCTGGTATTTGAAGAACTTGAGTTGATGTGCAGTTAGATGCTTTGAAATATGTGTTAGTGGACAGGTTTGATGTAATCTGGTAGGTTAACAACCCGGGAGTTCGGGGCGGTGGAGCTCCGAATTTTCGGGGATGTTACATTTTGAGATAGAGTGAACTTGGGAGTTCAGGAGCGGATCCAGGAAGTTCAACCCGGGGGGGGGGGGGGGGGGTCATAAAAAAAATTGACGGCTAACATATAAGAATTTGCGTCATGATTGAATACGTTAAATGCAAAATAGATTACTCAATTTGACTAATAATCATATAATATCACTATTCGTAGTGATTTATTTAACCTGGTAAAGTTAGTCAACAATAAATTACTAATCTTGCATGAAGGAAACTTAACCCTTATTGTATATATGTATTACTAGTGCTCTTACCAATTGTATGATGACAATAGTCACGTATAACATATTATAAGAATTTAAACTAAAACAAGAAAAATTAATAATTGACCTTGATCTATTAGTATTTTCTTTATAATCTAGATATTTGTAATTTGGAAGAATGAAGATAGACAAAGGAACGAGGAAGATAAAGACTAGTTATGACGGCGGGTGGCACAAAAAGTAAAAACATAACAAAATTGAAACTCGAATACATTCATTTATAATATAGTGGCATTTTAGTAAGATATTTTAAACATAATTACCCATTATTTAAAACAACAAAAAAAAATTCTCAAACTTTGGTGGGTGGGGAGGGGGGGTGCCATGGCCTCCCCTGGTCATGCTTGTGCTCCGCCACTGTGTGAGTTGGTAAGACAGACATGAAGTAGACAACATGTCCGTTCTCCTCATGAAGAAGTGGCGCCCTCGTGCATAGATCCTTCATCACAAAATAGAAAGGAAGAGATTCAAGTGAGACATTATTAGAATGACAAAATTTTGCAAAAGAAATGCGTTTTGAGTAATTGAAGGAACACATTGAACATCATCTAAGGCAGTGGTACGAGGGTTGTGCAAATTGGCATGGCCAATGTGAGATATTTGCAAACCTGAACCATCACTGATATGTATTTCATTGGGGCTGCCGTAATCAGAATAAGTGTGGAGATTTTCAATATCTGACGTAACATGATGAGATGCGTTAATCTCAAACAGGCAGGATGGTGAGATCTGAGGGTGAAGTCTGGTTACATTTGTAGTGGGCGTAGTAGTCTGGGGTTATTGAACATAACACATGGTTTGAACGTCACTTTTGAGGAGAAAACGGGTAAGTTTGCTATATTCATTTGTAGCATGTCAGGGACGGTCAGCGAAGCGACAATGAATAGAGGACCGGGGACTAGCCATGCCATTTGGGTGTTTGAACTTGAGATGGAGTTCATAGTCTCCAAGTATGTTGTAGAGCTCATCAAATGAAATGGGTGTGTCATGAGCTTGAACGACAGCATCAACTTTTTAGGATTTAGGACCTACACCGGAAAGGGTATAAAGAACCAAGTCATCCTTAGAGGGAGGGTTATCAACAAGGGCAAGATCATGAGCAATAATACGCATGTGTTGGAGATCCATGTGTTGGAGATATTCTTGAATGGAGCGAGTGCCGCGGGGGTTGTTAAGGAGACATTCTTTGAGGGACATGACTCATGAAGGAGATTTGTTGGCAAATAGGACTAGGAGACGTTTCCATGCTTCCTGTAAGGAGGAAACACTGGTGATGTGAGGTTGAATAGTGTCAATGCAACTGCCGCACATGGTGTTTAGGATGAGTTAATCTTGGCGAAGCCAAAGGATACAGTCCGGGTTGGGGATTCGTTTGGTGGAGGTGGGGGATTCAAAGATTGTTTGGGAATGTGGTGGATTTGAGCCATCAATGAAACCAAAGTAGGTTATGATCAATGAGAGCGGAATATAGCTGAATTCGCCATATATAATGAAGTTGGTGTTTGTAAGTCTAGTAGGAAGATGGGATGGTGCATTGAAGAGAACCACAGGGTTTGCCATGGATCAGCGACAATAAGCTTTTAATCAAAAACGGTTTGATACAATGTAGAGATATATTTTTGTTTTTGCATTTTCTAACTCTTCTTCATCATTTACAGGATTTACAAAAGAGTGTACACGTGAGGTGAGTGAAACGTGGAGACACATGGACTTTGTTTACATTTCAAACATTTGAATTGTATAGTTCAAATCTGAGGATAAATGCTAGCAGCATTTACACTTGGATAAGGCAGTGGCTCAGGCTGCAGTATGTGTAGCATGTTTATGACTTCCATGGCGAGCTACCATTAAATTCAGAGAAGCAAAAAATGAAAATTTGAATATGGAATGAGGTCGTAAGCAGGCATCTGTGATCTTGCTTGCTTGGTGTGAAATATCTCAAAAGTAACTAGACTGAAATTGCAAGAGTTCAAGTTGGGCCAGTAGCTTAGCAATTGTTGGTTTCAGCTGTGGGTCACCCTTCTGTGTTAGATCAATAAGCACCCCTTGCACAGATTCCCCATACTGCACTCTGTGAGCCTCAGCTCTGAAAATCCTCTCCAACATCCATAGAGCCTTTTTTTGAGCAGGTACCGTCCCTGATTCCAGAACTTTCCCTAGGGCGTGAACACCCCCCTTACTTGCAATGCAACTGCTCCCATTCCCACAAATTTCATCTTGCAAGAGAGTTGCAAGGGCGCTAAGAACTGCTTCATCAGCTTCCCTTTCGTTACCTTTCAAAATCTGGATTAGTGGAGAAACAACGCCTGACTTCACCAAGCAAAATGTGCTTTTGACAGAGCAATAACCTTCGTGAACTTCACAAAACCCTTCTGCAGAAGGAGGGACACATAGCCACCTAGATTTCCGGGACTTACTTAGGGACAGTGAATTCTGCGATAATTGAGCTAATGATGTTGCAGCCCTACACTTAGCAACCGATGATCCATCTGAGAGTAGCTTCACGAGCACTTGGATAATGCCATTTTCAGCTGAGAAAATCTGTAGTTTTTTGTCAGTAGGAACTGTAAAACGAATAAAAATGCCTGCAATGCTCTCAGCCAACCAAGCTGTTGTCGGTGCTGAACTTACTTGGCTTGAACTCATTATGGATACCAGAATGGGCAGTAAGTTTGCCCTGTTAAGTATGTCCGTCGCTTTTTTGTCGCTAACTGGCAGGTTGCTTAGTATGCCAACAGCCATGGCTTTTTCACTCTCAGATTCTGATGATGTCAAGATGGTCACTGTAATATTCAGATGGGTTTCTCCCAGCTGTTCTGCCAGGTCTTCCTGTAAATCTTTAGAGAGAGTGTATATCAAATTCAAGGCACCGGTCCGGATTTTAGTGTTCCTTTCAGTAAGGAAAGGCAGGAGAAGCCGAATTGCACCATTGTCCTTCATTTTTCTTCTTACTTTGGATGCACCAGAATGAGCAGCAATACTATTCAGTGCTTGTAAGAGGTGACTTTGAATAACTGGACTACAAAGGTTTAGAAGTGATAGCATCTGCAGGGCAATGTCGTGGTTGACAAGAGTAGACTCAGACTCTGCGATCTTTGCGAGAATGGCTGATGCTGGTTCCCGGAGAGTCATGAGGACAGATGTGACGGAGAAGAGGAGCTGAAGCAGACATGATACAATGCCTGAACTAATCAAGCGTTGTGTGTTCTCTTTCAATCTCGATAAGTTTTGCAATGCCCTCAAAGCAGACAACTTTGCTTCAAGCTTCCCCACTCTAAACATTTTGACTAGGGGTTCGATTGCCCCATCTTCTCCAATAGTGGCTCTTGTTTGGTCTCTCAACTCCATTCTTGACAGTGCTGTTGCCATGAGAATCTTACTCATATCAGATCCTGCAAAGGCATAGTATAGAGACTTCAATTCAACGATTGTTACAAGTGGCAGAATAGTATTTTTGGTCCTAAGAATTCAACTTTAATTTGACCATGATAAACCAGTAGAATAATCAGTAGCGCCAAGTCTTACCTGGATGTGGTTCAAATTACATGCATGTGCTGATCAGGTACGCAGTACATGGTGGTTAGGCTTATTGGGATCATCTGTATTCTATCTATGATCAGTGTTTCTAAGGATGTATAGGTATGTATAAAGTAGAATATAACTTGTTGGATTGGAAGCTGTGAGTTCAAGCGCACGCAGCACTCTTCTTAAGAATTATTTATCACTCGAAAGACGATCTCTTGGTACTGAAGGTCATTGGCAGAACGCCCCTGAGGATTAAACGACGACTCTTCTCCACCCGAACGAGCACTCGAATAGCTTGGAGATACTGGAATAGCCTTGACTTGTTCGAAATTACCACGGGAACAAATAGCAGAGAACAATGAGAAATATATAGAGAGAGAGCTTGCAGATTTTCGTTGTGTGTAGAATGACTGCAAGTGATGGCCTATTGGAGGCAGGGAAGAAAAGACGTGCAAAAAATATGTGCTAAATCAACTCTGTAAGCAAGGAAGCAACTTTGGCTTTGAAATACCATGAATCTAGGTACTAGATGCAACATGTTTCACTTGAACCTCTTGCCCTACTTGAACCTCTTGCCCTAAACTTTGGTCTATAAGCTTACTAGTTGCGTATATATGAGCCATGAAGAAATACTCGAGGCTTTATAAGCCCTCACCCAGGAACTCAAGAGTACCTGAGGAGAGGGACTCTACAGGTACATCAGGTTCTCTCTCTATGAGGCCTTAATACCTCAACTTCAGCCCAGCCAAGGGACTTAAACTAACATCCAAAGCTATAACCAGGACACTGGATAGGAGGTAGAACGAGTGAAGAAGAGCTTTGGGAAGTTACCTTCCTTGAGATATTGTACTAGTGGCTTGAAATAACCAGCCTCCGCCATATGAAGAGCATTCTGAGTATTACTTGACAAAGTATGCAACAATTTTCCTGCATCACGCGAAGCTAGCAGATCGTCTCCGTTGAGTATGGTAACCAACATAACGATGCCCCCTTGAATTCTGCCAATCCTCCTCCTAACAGAAGGAACATCAGAGAGAGTCAATAACAACCCTACAGCTTCCCTCTGCTCGTCCGCATCCCTTGTCAAAGATTTCACCAGCGAAGATAAACTCCCAACCTCTGCCATCTTTTCCTGCAGGAGACTTGACAATTTCAAAACATGCACACAAACGCAATGCATCGCCTTCACATGCACAAAAACTGCATTTATCCTGCAGAAAACTTAAGAAATGTTGCAGAGAAACTCAAGAAATTACAAACACACAGCCGCAAAAGTCATATGGTATTTGAAGTTTCAACAGAAGTGGTACAATTAGCACCTGTCGTACCTTGTTTCCATGATCGTACGTAATGAGGCTCCTTAATATTTGTATTATGGTTAGTCGATTGTCTGGCTTAGACAAGCATAATCGGTTAAACAAGACGGGAATAATCGCTTCCTCGTTAATCCAGTCACCTGTAACTGTTCTGTTCATAATCAACTCGTTTAAGCCTGAAAGCGCATACTTAAATTCTTCATCCTCACCATACTTTAACTGCAAGACAACATTATCAGTAGTCATAGCAGCTGTAGCTTCCTCGACTATAACTTCCTCAATTTCCTCCCTTACTATGTCTTCCTCTGTTTCGTCTGATTCTTCCTCTGTTTCGCCATCATAAAGAAAATCAGATCTGCAGTCTGAACTAGCGGTACTGCTAAACTTTGCATTCATCATATCTTTTCGTAATGCCTCAATTTTCTCTTTGCCGGATATACAAACATCATGAGTAGCAAATAGGATAAGGCCTAAAGACCTTCCAAGATTTTGGGTGACATCTTCGACGTGCTTTATGGGCGACGACTGGCAATTAGGACTAATGATCGAGCTCTTGGCGCGTTTGATCTCTGTTGCAAACGATTCCATGGCTTTACGAATTGGGGGCGTGTCGATAAACTTGTTGTCCTTCAATTCAGAGAAAATTGGACATAATTTCTCTATGAAGATTGAGAGATCATAGAAAGTTTCGGAGGCTTTGGCCAGAGAATTAACCTCATTAGCCGATGCTTGTAGTTCCAATACGAGCTCTGACAAGCTTTTGCCATCCATTATACGAACCTTTCAAGTTTCCCAATGGGAACTACTACGAACAACCAAAGAAAAATGGTGTAGCAAACAGCAAGTAGCTTGCAGAAGGTGAAACCTGAGAGAGATGTGAAGCAGCAACAGAAACAGGGTTTCAGTCTCCTAGAGATGACAGAGAAGGGAAACGAACCTGTAGAAGCAATTTTGAAATGTTCCCAGATTGAAACAATTGGAGAGAAAAGGCTTGGGGGGTAAGATTCTTGTACTCGTTTGCTTGGCGTCTTGTTAATTTTTCCTTGTTAACGTCAACACCAAGATAGGTACAGATGGGGAGATATTTATATGCATATCATTCGTGGAGAAGCATTCAAGGAGTATGTGTGTATTGTAGAGAGAGAGAGAGAGAGAGAGAGGGAGACTGAGAGAGACTAGAAAAGATCCCTTCCTTCGCTACCTTGCAAACGGCTACCCTCCAACACATCCATCTCTCTCTCTCTCTCTCTCTCTGTGTGGGTGAATTCTGACTCTTTCTGCTTCTCTCTCTCTCTAAAACGCTGACTGGTGAAAGTGTTAACATCATCTATTGTTCTTTATCCTTCCTTCCTACCTTCTTTTTTGGGGTTCATACAATTCAACTTCCATGTCAAATGAGCGTGAGAAGGAAGACGAAGTCAACTGTCAACTAACATACGCTACAAGCCAGCTTTTGGATGCAAAGAGGAGGGGACGGCTGCTTTGGTGGGGTTTCAGTGTGCATGATACTGCACGCAGGTGGGCGTTGGGCTGGGCCCTCGCTTCGATTCAGGGGCCAAACTGGACATCATCGTTCCTTCAACCGTTTGTTGGGGCGAAAGCTACCTTTCGGCTTATAAATGCTTTGTGATTGCAAGAAAAATGCTTTCCCCTAAACCACCCTAGTCTAATAAAATTGTCCAAAATGTTGCTATAATTCCAGAACAAATTTTGGTTCATACCTGAGTCCGAGTCGTAGAAATCTTCCTTCAATCCCGTAAATAGTAATAATTAATAGTCGCAAAATGTTTCTAGTGCCTTCTCTTCTAATACTTTCAGCGACGATTATTAACACAACTTTTTTAGCGTCACTAAATAAAAATTACTATAAATATTTAGAGACAATTGATTGTCACTATATAAGAGAGGATTAGGAGGAAGATTTCCATAATCCTATGATTTTTGCAATTCTCCTTCCGTGCTTTATTCATTGCCGACACAAATATCTCTTTGCTTCTCACACACTATAGATAATTACCTTATATAAGTGACAAGCACCAGTATCAAACCTTTCATAGATGGTTACTGACAAATATTTGTTGTGATATACAAGGGGTCTTTGTCATACGGTTTGTTGTTAAAAAAATTGACTCCCAATTAGGTTGTGACACGTGGCCTTATGGTTAACTACTAGCAAGTACTTTGCTTGCCTCAAAGGAAATGGCCCAAGGCCAGTATGCAATCTAAGGCTTCGTTTGACAAAATTTTTTTTTTGGTTTTCAGTTTTTAAAGAGCAGTTAAATTTTTTTTTTTTATAAAACAAGTGGGTGTTTGATAACCCCTTTTTTTTTGAGGTTTTTTTTTTTGGTGTTTGGTAACCCTTTTTATTTTGACTTTTTTTTTTTGGTGGTTTGCGGTGGCGGTGGTGGGGCGTAGCGGTGGTCGACGGTGGTGGTGGTGGTGGCCGACGGCCGGAGGTGGCTGCCGGCAGTCACCGGCGGTGGTGGCCGGCGGCCGGAGGTAGCTGCCGGCAGTCTCCGGCGGTGGTCGCCGGCGGCCGGAGGTGGCTGCCGGTAGTCACCGGCGGTGGTGGCCGGCGGCCGGAGGTAGCTGCCGGCCGTCTCCGGCGGTGGTCGCCGGCGGCCGGAGGTGGCTGCCGGCAGTCTCCGGCGGTGGTCGCCGGCGGCCGGAGATGGCTGCCGACAGTCTCCGGCGGTGGCTGCCGGCGGCCGGAGGTGGCTGCCGGCGGCCGGCAGTCTCCGGCGGTGGTCGCCTGAGGTGGCTGCCGGCGGTGGGAGGGTGGTGGTGGTGGTCGAAAAAAAAAAACCAAAAGTGAAAAAAAAAACCAGTTTTTGGAGTTTTTTTTTTTACTCTGCAGTTTAAAAACTGGTTTTTTAAATTGAAAAAAAAATGGTTACCAAACGCTCTTTTTTTTTAATTTTTAAAACTGAAAAAAAGAGAGAAAAAAATTTTGTCAAACGGGGCCTAAATCTACTGGGGTTCAAAAATATTGGCTTTATAAGAGGAACCTCTGTAATTACCTTTACGTTCTTACTTTCATAGAGTTTTACTAATGTAGTTGTGTTCTGACTTAAACATTAAACTGTTCTTCTGTCAAAATTTATCGACAAACATTCTTTCTTTCTTTCTTTCCCTTTTTTTTAGTTCCTAACCGTGGTTTCAGATCTACTTTCTAGCAGCAATACAACAGTTTTAGCAATCATTTCTAGGAGTTACAGAATTTTTATCAAAATGAGAACTTTGGATCCATGCCATGTACTCATTTTTAGCTTTAGGCCAGAGTTTTTATTTTTACAATATGCATAGCCACCTTTAAAGTGCATGTGAATGGAATCAGGTGGAATTTGATGTAATAGAATCACCAAATGTTTCTTGATTATCGTTAGAGTTAAAGAAAATGGCTACGATAACTCCATTCAAGCTTCAGATCTCATCGACCTAGCCATTGGATCCCCACTCTCATGTTCGTTAGCTTTGGTTTCATGCCCTTGGCTGCTCCTTTAAAGGTGCTCATTTTATGCAAGTGTTTTGCAACATTTCTGTTTGGTCGTAACTTAATATGTTAGTCCTAAATAGTGGTGACCCGTAACTTAATTACAAAACTGTTTCCTGAGGTTTACACATTTTTGCATTTTGTCCTCCCGTGTTTACAACTTTTACAATATTGTCCCTCGAGGTTGACAAAACCGTTGCAAATAGCTCCAAAATTGAAGATGTCTGTTCAATTTTAGACATTAAGTGATCATGTGCGGTGTACATACCATTTTGGCATGGGCAAATTTGTAATTTCCCTACCCATCTTGCCCACTGTGTTCATCTCTCTCTCTACAATCCAGCCTAAAACACAAAGTTGAACAGCAATTTCCAACTTCAACTCTTGCTCCAACCAGGGATGACAAGTTCTGGACCCCATATTCTACCAAGATCTCATCGTGTAGATCCAAGTATTCAAGATTGGGCACATTTACAACAACCTTGTGTTCCTGTTCTTCAATAGAGTCAACGGAGAGGCGCATTACTAATCTCTTTAATGCAGGTGCAGAGATATCATAAACCAATTCATCTGGAAACACGGCTATGATCACCAATCCATCTGGAAACACGACTATGATCTATGTCTTTGTGACAGTAGTGATAGATCTTGGTTTTATGATAATGCAGACGAAAAGTTTGAATTTCTGCAGAATTACAATTCTCTAACACAGTGTCCACAAAATTGCAAAACAGATCTGGAGGCTCGGAATAGTTATTGGGATTAAGATATGAACTACCATCAAAGTCAAGGTTGGTAATAAAATTCCAAAGGTGCTTCCATCTTTTTGATAATACATAGGTCAAAACAACATATTTTGCAGGTAGGAAAGACAGGATCTGATAAAGAATCTCATCAGGCAATCCACTAATTCGATCAATTCCACCATTTCCATTGACTATATCCCGTTAATACATCGAACTAGTTTGTGTTTGCTGCTGCAAACACAAAGTAGAGAGAGAACCGAGAGAGAGATGAACACAGGGGGAAGATGGGTAGGGAAATTACAAATTTGCCCTTGCCAAAATGGCATGTGCACAGCACATGATCACTTAACCTCCAAAATTAAACGGACGTCTAATTATGGAGCTATTTGCAATGGCTTTGTCAACCTCAAGGGACAATATTGCCAAAGTTGTAAACACGGGGGTAAAGTGTAAAAATGTGTAAATCTTAGGGAACAATTTTGTAATTAACCCTAACTTTTACTACTTTCTTTCAAGGCCATGTTGGCCACTATTTTGTCCATAGCCAACTTCTTGTTTAGGCTGTTGTGGATATAGTCCATCTCCTCGATTACTGAAGATTCTATTAGGGAAAAAGAAAAAGAAAAAAAATAAACATATTTTGAGAGAAATTGTGGGGCAACGATTTCTTGTGCATAAATTTTATTCCTTTTATGGAGAATCTATACTTCACTGAATCACCAAAAGAAAAAATCCCTTTCGCAACAAGTTTTCACCAACAAAGAAAAATTCGTTGCTCAAGTTGGCCGACAAAACATTGTTCATTGATAAAGCCTTTTAAAAGCATTAGGACGACTTTGATCTTGTTATTAATTGTGTACGTTTGGTTAGCATATTACCTGGTTTGGCCTTTGGGCATGTACTCTTGTTCTCTTTTTTATGATTGTATAGAGGTTCTTATCTTCCACAAAAAGACCAAAAAATATATATATATCATCTCTTAGCGAGGTGGACTTATATTAGAAATGTACGTGTCTTAAATATTTTGCTATCGCCTTTAACAATGATCCGGTAAAATACATAATTTATATGCTAAAGTATGGTCCTATTGGGACTTCTTTTATAACTAATGGCACTCCCTACGTAGTTAATCCATGCACAAGGTACTTTCATTGCAGCCTTATAGAAGTGTCGTTGGTGAGAATGAGAGTCCGAATAGGGCTACCACATGCTAAACGTGTAAAACTAAAATGTTTAATTTGAAAGGGTACAAGGTAAGCGGGCAACATGGGCCAAGGGCAATCTCACGGCTAGCCAGTCTCTACTACCCATTCGAGGGCTTCACTGAATAAGCCCACGCCCAGTCAATGAATAATTAAAACCATGTCCTTAACAATTAAATGAAATGCTTAGCTTTTGTGCGACGTGTTTAGCGATTGCTACATATTTTGCTATTGTTAGCAAGGGAAGCTTGCTAACAATATCACAATATGTAACAAGGTAAGCTTGCTACATATTCTGTTATAGCATTTAAACGATGATCTAGTAAAATACGTGATCTATATGCTAAAGTGTGGCCCTATTAGGACTTCTTATGTAACTAATGACACTCCCTATGTAGTTAGTCAATGCACACGATACATTCCATGCAGCATATGAGCGTCGTTGGTGAGAATGAGAGTCTGAATAGGGCTATCATATGCTAAATGTGTAAAATTAAAATGTTTAATTTCAAAGGGTAAAAAGTAAGAGGGCTACACAGGCCAAGGGGCAGTCTCACGACCAGCCAATCTTCCCATCTGAGGGCTTCACTGAATAAGCCCATGCCCAGTCAATGAATAATTAAAAACATGCCCCTAACGATCTAGATGAAATGGTTAGCTTTTGTGTGACCTGCTTCGTTTGCTACGTTTATTTTCTATGTACAAATCTTATCTTATGTTCAAGAGTACTAGTAATAATGCTCACTTTATGCTCTCATTTTTTTGAAAAATGACTTACATTAAATAGGCTCGGGTTATATAGACCTTTTACTTATCTGAATCCAGTTGGATTAAAAAAATGGAGCGTGTATGTATTAGTCTTCATGGTTACGACTGAAGATATGATTAAGGTTTACAATATTGTGATGTTACTTATTGACAAAAAAGTGACAGATTTTACTAAAACAATGTGTTTAACAATTTCTTGCAATAAGCATGTGGGCGTTGTACATTTAACTCACCAAGTTGATGCTATAAAAGGGATGGTAGCTGAAAAAGAAGTTGACTAGTTTAATGGGTAGTAAAGTGAGGTAAAAGTGGGTAGTTAAGTGAGCAATTGAGGTTTGTTGTTTGTAGCTTTTCGAGTGTTATTCATAGCTTCTCTAAGTTTGTAGTAATTACTTGTTAATTTTTTAAAGTAGTCTTAAAACCCTATTCACCCCCCCTTTAGGGTTATCCTTTTAGTTTTAGGTGGTATCAAAGCCTCGGCTTTTGATATTTTGGGTAACGCCAAGAGAGTTAATCGATCATGGCTAACGTTGGGAGAATGAAGGGTAGTTCTACCACGAGGCCTCCATTGTTTAATGGGACCAATTATAGTGTGTGAAAAGTTAAGATGAAAATCTACTTAGAATCTCAAGACTATGAGATGTGGGACATTGTTAAGAATGGCCCATCCATTTCGATAAAGGTGGTTGACAAGGTTGAAGAGCCTAAATCCAAATTGGAATATAGTGATCATGATAAGAAGAAGATTTGTGTGAATGCTAGAGCAAGAAATTGTCTTGTTTGTGCTTTAGACACTAATGAACTCAATAGAGTCATTATGTGTAATTCCGCTAAGAGTATTTGGGATACTCTACGAGTTACGCATGAAGGAACTTCACTTCATAGAGATTCTAATACAAAATTATTGTTTAGAGATTATGAGTTATTCCATATGCTTTCAAATGAATCCGTTACGGATATGAATACTCGTTTCACTAACATTGTAAACCCTTTGAAGTAATTGGGCAAGGAATTCACTAATGGTGATCTTGTAAGAAAGACGATTAGGTCCTTACCAAGAGCTTAGGATGCAAAGATCACCGCTATCCAAGAATCAAATATTCTTAATATCTTTTCTCTTGATGAATTGATGTGCTCACTTATGACGTACGAAATGCAACTCAAGACCTTTGAGCAAGAAGACGTCAAGAAGAAGCCTACATCAACTGCTCTTAAAGCTTCATCTTCAAACCTTGAGTCAAGTGATAATGAAGAAGAATTTGATGAAGAAGATGTTGCAATGGTTGCAAAGAACTTCAAAAAATTCTTAAGGTTTAGAAGGAATGGTGGGAGAAGGCAATAAAATGCTAGCAATGAAGAGAAGCTTTGCTACAAATGCCACAAGCCGGGACACATGAAGATGGATTGTCCCATATACAAAAAGGAAAAGAAGGAAAGAAGAGATGTATGGAAAAGATTTAAAAGGAGACAACTATCCAAGAAAGAGAACAAGAGAAAGAAAAAGCAATGAATGCCGAACATACTCCAACATGGAGTGACTTCGATTCAAGTGATGAAGACAATGAGAAGAATGATAAAGCAAATGTGTGCTTCATGGCAAATGATGAGGTAAGTTCTTCTAACGGTAGTGATAGTGATGATGAAAAGTTTGAAGATGCTTATGATAGCTTATATGAGGAATCCAAGAAAATTTTTAAGAAAAAAATTATTTTGTCTAAGAAATTCCTTGAAGCTAATAAGCAAATAGAAAAGTTGTGAATGCAAAATAATGAGTTGCATGCCAAGAATGAATGCATTTCCAACCATTTATATGTGAAACATGTGAATAATGACTTGGTTAAATTAATTGTTAACACTCCTAACTCAAAACAAATCTCTTGCAAAACTTTTGCTCTAGAAAAACAAAAAAACTTTTAAAACTTGAGATTTGTGATTTGAAAAAATGTCTTGAAAAATTTGTTGATGGTCAAACCAATTTGGATGTCATGCTTGGACGCCAAAGAATTGGCCTAAACAAAGGTGGTCTCGGATTAGATCCCATGGCCGTGCCTCCTAAAATTTTGCAACAACAAGCTAGGTTGAATATTCATACAAAATAATTAAAGAACTATTGCACACCATTTACACATTGCAGTTGGTGCAACAAGAAAGGGCATACGACTAATTATTATCCTTGTAGAATTGTTCATGTTAGAGGTAGAAAGAAAATGTGGGTTGTGAAAGGTCAAGAATACAAATGCAAGACTAACATCCAAGGACCCAAGAAAATTTGGGTACCAAAAGTCACTACTTAATTTGTGCTTATAGGCATGTCTTAAAGCAAAATCTAGTAATAAGAAGTGGATTTTTGATAGTGGATGCTCAAGACATATGACCGGCAACATATCTCTTTTCACCTCGATTGATCTTAAAGGAGGAAAGGTGACCTTTGGTGACAATGCTCAAGAAAAAATCAAAGGTAAAGGAACTATTGGTAAGGAACCACATTCAATTGAGAATGTGTTATATGTTGAAGGATTGAAGCATAATTTGCTAAGTATTAGTCAATTTAGTGATAGAGGTATTAAAGTAATCTTTGAGGCTTCTCATTGCACTATACAATCCTTGAAGAATAATGAAACTATTTTGGTAGGAAGTAGAGATGACAATGTTTACTCCATACACGTTAAGTGTCTTAGTGCTATTAGTGAAACATCTTGGCTTTGGCATCGAAGACTTGGACACATGCATATGGAGCATTTGAAAGATATTTTAAGCAAAGAACTTGTGAGGGACTCCCAAAGATCAAGTTTGAGAACGACAAAGTATGTGATGCCTGTCAAATGAGTAAGCAAAAGAAATTCTCTCACAAACCGAAGAAAATGGTATCTACTTCTAGACCCTTGTAATTACTTCATATGGATTTGTTTGGACCAATTCCTACTATTAGTCTTGGTGGTAAATCATATTGTTTTGTTATTGTTGATGACTATTCTCGCTATACTTGGACTTTCTTTTTGGCTACCAAAGATGAATCTCTAGATGTGTTCACTTCATTTGCAAAACGTGTTCAAAATAAAAAAGGATATTTGATAACTTACATTCGAAGTGATCATGGTAGAGAATTTGAAAATTCAAAAAATAGGAGCTTTGTATGATGACTTTGGTATATCACATAATTTTTTGGCTCCTAAAACTTCTTAACAAAATGGTGTTTTCGGAAGAAAGAATAGGTCATTGCAAGAAGAATGCTTAACGAATATGGTTTACCTAAGTACTTTTGGGTGGAGGCAGTCAATTGTGCATGTTTTGTTCTTAATAGAATTATCTTGTGAAAATTTTTGTTAAAAACCCCTTATGAGCTTTTTAATGATAAGAAACCTAAGGTGAGTTTTTTTAAAGTTTTTGGATGCAAGTGCTTTATTTTAAATACTAAAGATCACCTTAGCAAATTTGACTCCAAAACCTATGAGGAAAATTTTCTTGGTTACTCTAATAATAGTATGGCATATAGAGTTTATAATAAAAGTACTATTGTTGTAGAATAATCCATAAATGTTACTTTTGATGAGGCTAATGTTTTTCTTCGGAGGACTAACACCTCAAAACTTTAGGATTACAGGCACAAAATGGATTTTTAGAAACAAACTTGATGAATCCAGAATCGTGGTTAGAAACAAGGCTAGATTAGTGGCCCAAGGTTATAACCAAGAGGAAAGAATTGATTTTGATGAGACTTATGCACCGATAGCTAGACTTGAATCTATTAGAATGCTTTTAGCTTTTACTTGCTATAAAGATTTTAAACTCTATTGAATGGAAGTCAAGAGTGCTTTTTCTAAATGGTTTTATTTCAAAAGATGTTTATGTGGCTCAAACTCCCGGTTTTGAACCTGAAAAATTTCCAAACCATGTTTTCAAGCTCAGCAAAGCTCTTTATGGCTTAAAACAAGCTCCTAGAGCTTGGTATGAAAGGCTAAGTAGTTTTCTTTTAGAAAATGGTTTTTCAAGAGGAAAACTTGACACCACTCTTTTTATAAATCTAAGGGCAAGGACTTATTGTTGTTGCAAATTTATGTTGATGATATTACATTTAGTGCTACTGATAGATCCTTATGCGAAGAGTTTGCTTCTTATATGAGTAAGGAGTTTGAAATGAGCATGATGAGAGAACTTAACTTCTTCCTTGGATTGCAACTCAACAAAGCAAAGATGAAATCTTTATCAACCAAGCAAAATACACTAAAGAGCTACTCAAGAGATTTGATATGGAAGAATCAAATGCTTTTGACACTCTAATGAGCTCATCATTAAAGCTTGATAAAGATGAAAAGGGTAAGGATGTTGATATTAAGCGCTATCGAGGTATGATCGGATCACTCCTTTACCTTACCGCAAGTAGACCCGATATAATGTTTAGTGTTTGTCTTTGTGTTCGATTTCAAGCTTGTCCTAAGGAATCTCATTTGGTTGCCGTTAAGAGAGTCCTTAGATATCTTAACGGCACTCACGATTTAGGGTTATGGTTTCTTAGAAACACATCTTATTTTGACCTAGTTGGCTACTCCGACGCCGACTATGCCGGTTGTAAAACCTAGCAAAAAAGCACTAATGGAGGTTGCCAATTCCTAGGACACTTAATTGTTTCTTGAAGTTCCAAAAAGTAAAATTCGGTTGCACTCTCTACCACAAAAGCCGAATATTTGGCGGTTTGTGCTTGTTGTGCACAAATTCTTTGGATGAAACAAACCCTATTGGATTTTGGACTCAAGTATGATCACATTCCTATCTTATGCGATAATTCTAGTGCCATTGACTTGACCAAAAATTCCATCCAACATTCAGGAACTAAGCACATAGAAATCAAACACCATTTTATCCGTGATCATGTGCAAAAAGGTGATATCGTTCTCAACTTCGTGGACACAAATCACCAAATAGTGTATATCTTCACTAAACCGTTAAATTCGAAGAGGTTTACCGCTCTTAGAAGAGAACTTGGCATGTCTTCACCTATATGACAAAATTGTTATATATCTTGTGCTTAAACTTGCAAGTTGCACTTCACATGCTCGAGCATTATCTCATATGCTTAAAGCTTGCTTTGGTTGATTTTTCTCTTTCCAAAATTATTGATTTTGTTGATTTTCATTTAGTCTCATGTGTTTAAATTGATTTGCACACACACTTATATTTTCTTATAAGTCTTGATACACCTTTTGATGGTTATTCAAGTACTTATGTTTTCTTGTTTGAATGCCCTTGTTTGCTATATTGATTATCCATGTATGGATACATATATTGATCACTTTCACACACACACACACACCCTTGATCTTTTTAATGATGTCAAAAGGGGGAGAAAAATGTTGATTCATACTTGTGTGAATTTGATATGAACCTATATTATTTGAGATAGGGGGAGCCTATATTGCTTAAGATATGGGGAGCTTATTGTCTTGATTCTTCTTTTGACCCCCTTATGGTTTATAATTGAGATTGTCATGCTGAATTGTGTTTATCATCTTATATATCTCATATGATTTGAATCAATGTTTGTCATCATCAAAAAGGGAGAGATTGTTAATCCTACGATTATTTAACCTATGGTTATATTTGATTTTAATAATAACTAACATTGACGATTATGTTTTCTAACATGCATTGAGTTGATGAAGCAATATGTACAATCTTATACTCATGCAAACGGACAATTAGACAAGCTAATCATTCAAAGACACTGAACGGAACACATCAAAGAAGGAATTCGTCGATTGAGTTTTACAATACTTTTATTTCCTTCTTTGTAAACTAGACATAGAGAGTTGATTGTATCAATGACTGTAACCTAGAACTTGCCCATAGGTTTCCCTTGCATGCATAAAAGTTTTTCATTCTTTGAAAACAAGGAAACTGCATTTTCAGGAATGCAGTCGACTATAAGTTGGGCAGTGAGGTATTACAGTCGACTGCATTCTAATGCAGTCGATTGCAATACTTCCAGTAGCCTATTACAGTCGACCGCATTGGAATGCAGTCGACTGCAAGTTATAAATTTTGAATTTTCAACGGCTACTTTGGGAATACAGTGGACTACAATGGCACAATGCAGCCGACTACATTTACCGTTTGGGACATTTAATCCTCCACCAAACTCCAAACGGTCATATTTATTCCCACACATAAATACTTATCTTGGGCATAGTTTTCATTCTCTAATTTCATTCAAAGATCTCTTATCTTTCATATTCTCAAAGATCAAAAGCAATTGTTTAATCTCTCTAGGTTTCATTGTTTCCTCATCTATTTCAAGAGAGCATTTATTGTGAGCTTATATATGAGAGATATACACTTTCATAAGTCATCATACATCCATCTATCTTGTTCTAGAGCTTAAACTTGTACTCATCTACTTCTTGAGAGTGAAATAAGTTTCTTGTATCAAAACTTGGGGTTGTCAAGCTTTGGAGCTTTGGACTTGTCAAAGCTTGTTCTTGATGTGAGTATAGCATCAAGGGATTGTAAGCGGTTCAATCTTGACCCGTAATAAAGATCATACTAATGGATTTTAGGGCCTTTCAAGGGACTTCCTTGAAGGGGTGGACATAGGCTTGAGGGTATTTCAAGCCCAATCATTTAAATCTTCTTGTCAAGTATCTCTAAACCCTTCTCTCTTGCCATTATTGTTTTATACTTATGTTGAGATTGTGTTTATTTGCTTATTTGGGATATTGTGTTTGAAGTTTGTTGTTTGTAGCTTTTCGAGTGTTATTCATAGCTTCTCTAAGTTTGTAGTAATTACTTGTTAATTTTTTAAAGTAGTCGTAAAACCCTATTCACCCCCCTCTAGGGTTATCTTTTTGGTTTCACTATCAATAATATGCTGAATGAGGTATATCATGTTTAGAGACGATCGATTAACGTGCAAAAAAGTTGATCCACTGGAATAAAACAAGTGACTTATCCGTGGCACACTCATCGATGGTATCAAACTAAAAAAGAATGCATACACGTGATTTGGCACTAAGGATAAATGTAATATAATTCACTTAAGATTACATATTTCATCGCTCACTTTCAAAGGTTATGAATGAAAAAGTAGAACAGTTTAAGTAAAATACTTTCGTATAATGATGCCTATCGAATTCATTGACATGAAAAATCTTTTCTAGGATTCATGTGTAACATGCCAAAACAAGGTGACGTTCTAGCATGATGCTATGATATGCAGTACTTCCTAAGTAAAAGTGTAAATTGTCCCCACGTATGTATCGAACAATAGATGTTAGCATCACATGATCGTATAGTTATTCTTAACGTAGATGTGAAATGCACTTTAAAGTATCTGATTTAAGTGATACTATAAGCAACCGATTCTGTCAAATAAGCAAACCGAGTGAATTCTACACTGTTCAACATCACAATTAAGAAAGTTGAGGCAATATGTACATTTTAAGGATAATTGCATAAATTACCTCTGTGGTTTGAGGTAATTGCCGAATGACCGCTGATGTTACAAAAATTGCAAAAAGGGCTTGCAAAAGTGTTGCATCCGTCAAGAAAATTGTCTGTTTTTACTGCGTTTGTGGTAAACACACCTGGAGGGCAAGTATCACTGTTAAATATTTCTTGGAAACCTGTTTTTGCCCCTAGATAGATCTTTTTGGACCACTATAAGCTTTGAAAGCAAAAAACCACTCGTAAAAGATCATTTGAGAAGAAAATGGTTCGAATCAACCTCATTCAGCTTGAATTTGAAGCTCAAATCGACAAATTGAGGATACAAAAGCTATGATATGATGTTTTTCTTTCAAAGTAATTGTTTTCTTTTATTCTTCTTCTAGTTTTGTTTTTGCACACCAAATGTTTGATGAAATGTCACATTGGCTAGGTCAATGTAACACCCAATTTCTTTTTTTCAGGATACTTGTGTAGGTACGGATTAGAATATATGGCGACTTTGAATTAAATAGTGGGCCTAAAAATAAATTTAAAATTTTCTTCCCGGAAAGTGAATTATACTTTTGGGATTGGATGACCTAATTTAAATTTGGGTTTTAATTTGACCCATTTATAAAGTTGGAGAATTTTAGGATATAATGGGTTTTGCAATTCTTATTGTTTTAGGAATATAATTACAATCTTTTTAGGCTAATGACGTATGTACTTAAATTCTTAGGAGCACCACAAACTTCAGAAGAGCCTCTAAAAAATCTCTGGGAAGAACACTCTTGAGATTTTAGTCATTACATTGAGGTAAGAGCTTATTTTGATATTGGGATTGAGGTTTGTGATAAGAAGCACATAAGCTATTGCGATTGATGGAGTCTAATTGAAATTTGGGGTATTATTATATTATGATTTTTGATATAATTTGTTTGAGAATATCAAGACTTGGAGTTGATTTGCGCAATTGAAGTAAGAGTTTTCTCACGCATTTACTCCATCTGAATTCTGATTATCAATTCGTTCATCAATTAATTTATTATTTAAAGAGATCTATTGATTCTTAAGAACCCTAATTACATTCTTGATCCTTACGCTAAATAGTTCTTTGTACTTTCAATTATTGACATTGATTCGTGATCTTTTTGTTGTTAATCTTTAAGGCAAATTCAAGAGTCCTTAAATTTTTTGTTCCTTGTCCAATTTCAATGTTCTTATAGTTTCTAAAAACCTCAAATAGTGTACTACAACTTTGTAGTTTTGGATTTTTCAAAATTCCAAGTGATCAATATTCACAAATTGTCCTGAACATTGTTATGCTTATATTTCTAACAATTAAGGTCAGCCAACTTCGATTTATTGTCTCTTATTGGGTTTTAATAATATTAGACATTATGAGATCCTTGAAGAGTTTTCTTCAACTTTGTAGCTTAAGGTTTTATCAAAATTCGTTTGGTTCTTGGTCAAAAAATTGAGTTTGAAAGTTATTTGTTAGTGTAGACTTTTCTATTTTTGACACTGTAAATCAGCCCACTTCGATTTGTTCTATCGCCTTTATTTCTTATTAGTTTTTGATGATTATAGATAATCTGGAAACCTTAAAGAGTCCTTTTAAAATTATTTTTTTAATCAAAATCCATCTATTTTTTGATCGAAATTCAGTTTGAAAGTTATACATTGGTACAAAAGTTGTTGTTTGACACTGCAAATCAGCTTACTTTGACTTGTTCCATCTTATTCGTTTCTTATCAATTTTTGATGATATTAGACATTACAAAAATAATAACGAGTCCTCTTCAAATTTTAGGCTTTGAGCTTTCTTAGAGTTCGTTGATTTTATTGTTGAAGTTAGCCCTTCAATAAAACTATTCTGTGTAGAATCGTGTGAACGAGAATGACTTTGTCGGCTCCAAACTCTTGGTATTTGTTAAGTTGATTTGGTATATATTTTTATAATATGGTGAACCATGTCACAGTGTATGTGACTTATCTATTTCTAACTTACCCACGTAGATTAGAACGTGGGCTAACTTAGCGCGATGAGTTGGAGATCGCGATCTAAATTTCTAAATCTTGTCTCACGTGTCAGTGATGGATCGTGTGACAAATTTCTGAATGGCTCCCATGGTCTTCGTCTTTGTACTGATTGAACATTTAGAATTTGATATCTAATCTATTTGAAGACATTTTCGAGCTTATTTGAAGTATTATTAGATTCACTTGAGTCTTTTTCAAGTATAAGATATCATTATTAAAACTTGAGAAACTTTTCAAACTTAAATTTGTATTGTTTTAAACACATCGAAACCTTTTGACCCACTACAAATTCAGCTCTATATGGTATTTCTTTACTTTGAGATTGTATTGTCCACTGGTACAAGCTATTTGATTTTGTTACTAATCTGATTTTTGAATTGAAAGTTAGTGTGTTGGTTTTGGTATTCGCCATGCACCTTGGTATCGTATTTTATGAAATCCAAGTACCGCTATCGATATAACATGCTTCGTACTCTATGGGTGGGTGGGTGTGATTATCTTTGCTGGGCTTTGTGCTCACCCCTCCCTTACTTTCAGGTTATCAGCCAGTGTTCGGAGCTATGCAAAGGATTATAAGGCATGGCTAAGTAAGAAACTTTTTAGGAAAGGATTTTCATTTTATATTTATTGTACGAATATATTTTCTTTAGATTTTATTTTGGAGCACCATGTATGAGTAATTGAGGTACATGTAACAATTTTAAGCTGGTGTGACATTTATTGATGTTTCTTGGAGACTTATTCTTAGATGATCTGAATACCCAATTAGGAGACCTTCGAAAGTTTTTTGCCTTTGTTTTTTGAAATTAACGCTCTGAAAAAATCGGAGTGTTACAGTCAATGTCTTCTTCAAGCACAACTGGACAACGTGGACATGTGGTCGATATAAGATATTATGGTAGTTTTGTTCTTGTGGTAAGAGAGTTGGGATAAAAGTTGTTGCAGATGAGAAGAAAACAAGATGTGGAAAGCTTTTCTATATATGTGACAAATGAGAATGTAACTACTGGGCTTGGTGTCAACCCTGTAATACAAGCTAAGATGATGAGAAAGGAAGCATTGGGGAAAACTATATGGGTTTAGATGCTCAAATCAGTGGTTGTAGGTGTAATGAATTGGCTGCCTAACTTGAAGGAATTGAAGCCATTGTTAAGTTTATGAAGTTCTTCATTCTTGGGGGATTTATGTGTGCCTTTCTTATGTTGTTCAAATGAATAATTACAATGATGTTTATGTTTGGCCTTGTTATGAAGATGTATAATCCAAAAAATCCAAAAAATGGTTATGTTTGTGTAATGTTTAGACTACTGAAGACTGAAGTCACAACACATAAATTCCAAAACATAGATCACAACACATGGATTGTATTCTAAAATATTCCATCTGCTATCCATAATATTCCAAAGCATAGATTACATTTCTAATTTCCAAATGCCATACACAAAATATCCAAGATTTTTTTAGATAATGCAACTATTGAACAAAATACATAAATACACCACAGTTCTGCCCTAACAAAATAGTCCAAAACACACTCAATCACTCTAATCCTCAACCCTTTGTCTTTTCCAACATGTGCTTCAACACAGCTTTGGCAATGCAGTGCCTTGGCAGATGTTGTCTTGTCAACCTTTGATTCCCAAAGCAGCACCTAACATGGACTTGTTGTGTCAGCCATGACAACTCCTATAAATCTACCTCGAGGCCTTACATTGGTTGGAGTTGTTAAAGTTGTTGCCTTTGACTTATAGCTCTAGGTAGAACCCAGGCAGCCCTTCGCTTGGCAACATGATAGAAAGAAAACATTTTTCTTAGAACCCATTTTGCTGAAACACACAATTTTTGGATACTTTACATGTGCCTGTGAAATAAGATGTCTTGGCTGTGAAACAATATGCCAGTTGGCTATGAAATAGAGGCATTGGTTTAGGTTATGAAACAATACATTTTTTCTCAACATTGGTGTTGCAAACAACACAAACACCAAATTTTAAATTTTACCTGTGCTTGTGAACTACTTGGAGGAGTTGACTGTGAAACAATAGAATTGGTGGAGGAATTGGTTGTGTGGAGGAAAGGCTGTGAAATAGCTAGCCTTGGAAGAGGAATTGGATGTGGCCTTGATGTAGGAGTTGGCTATGAGATAGCATGTGGCCTTGATGGAGGAGTTGCCTGTAGAGGAGTTCCTTGTGAAGGAGTTGGCTGCGAAGGAGTTGAATGTGCTGTTGATGGATTATGGAGTCTTCTTCCCTAAAAAATTAAGATTAGAATTTAGTATATTGCACTAAAAAAAATATGGAGACATGATCCAAAATTAAGAAGAAGCTGAAATTGCATACAGGGTCTTTTTGTAACATTTTGTAACTTCGGGTATCTTTCTGTAACATTTTTGTAACTTCAGGTGTCTTTTTGCAATAAACCCAAACCATAAGGATTTTTATGCAAATTTCCCATCCCATAAGCATATTCCCACAACAGTATATACTTTGTTTTCCAGAAATGAAAAATGCAAATATTGTTGCAGTACCAAATTAAAATTTTTTTTATCCTTTTCCTTTTGGCTGGAGTTACAGTACTATCTACTGCCTTTTTTTTTTCCCTTTGCGTGTGTTGGCTTGTAAGAAATAGAAGACATGGTCCAAATTAAGAAAATCAGGCATACAAGTTGACAAGTTGGCCGAAACTGAGTTACAAAAATAAGTTACATTTTTTGGACTGGGCCACACCTGATGAGGTTCTCTTACAAGTCCGAATTGTGGATGGACTGGTCCTTTGCATGAACTTTTGTTGTGACCCCTTTCTAAACACCTTGCACATGTGACATACTTGTTGCTCATGCCCACTGTAGAAGGATTTTTGGGCTTATCATCACCTCTTCTCCTCAGCATTTTGGACCTGCCAGCTGGTCTAATACAGAAAGGTGGAGCCAAAGCATCCAAACCAGTAACTACCTACGCATCCTCACTTGGAACGTGATGTATCATACTGCTATAAACATCCAAATAAACATTCTTGTTATAGAAATTGTCTACATATTTCTCAGGCCTCTCTCTGTTCATAAATATGGTAGCCACAACATCACAGCAGGGTATCCCGAAGAGATCCCACATCCTACAGATACATGTCCTTACAACCAAGTTGACAATCGTGGTTTTGTTGAAATGCTCTACCTTAAACTCCAGCTGACTAGAATAGCTTGCAAAACAGTTCCTAGCTTCTACCACATTCTTGTCCAACTTTCTCATAATATTAGGACATATTGCACCCTCTAATTTCTCCATCTCTTTCTTCTTAATTTGTATCATGTTCATCAACATTTTTCTAATCCACTCAAGCATGTTAATAAATGACAAGTCCCTTGCTTCAATAATGTATACATTAAATGACTCACTTAGGTTATTAACAGGGTATCACACTTGGCGTGGGTATTGAAGTGGGATTTTGACCATTGACTGTGATGCATTGGTTTTAAGTACTTCATGATTTCCTCTTTTTTGTCTAAATTTTTTATTTTTCCAATCTAGAAATTAAAGATCATTAATTGTTCTTGTCCTAGCTACATTCCACAGATAGTCTTTCACCTCTTTACCAACCCATTTCCTTTTGAAGTTTGCATACATGTGTCTCATGCAAAATCTGTGCTAGGTAAAAGATCCTTAAATGACTCCACCAAACCCTTCTGCCTGTCAAAAATAAATACCAAGTTCTAAAAAATAAATACCAAGTTCTTAAAAATAAATACCAAGTTCTCACTACCCCTAAGGTCATCCACCAGTTATGTCAAAAACCAAGACCAATTGTCCTTGGTTTCTGCTTCAACAACAGCTACAGGAACATGAAACATGTTGTCATTCCCATCCCTAGCCATATCAGACAACAATTGCTCACCATACAGGGCCTTTAGATGACAACCATCTAGTCCAATAAAGGTCCTGCATCTTTTTGAAAATCCAATTTTGTATGTCTCACTACAAGGAATAAGGCTTTTAGTGACGGAACAAATTCCGTCCCTGCTTAAGGTTCTTTCAGCGACGGAATTTCCATCGGTAAAAATATTGCCGACGGACTTTTACCGACGGTGCAAACCGTTGCTAAATATTTTTAGGGAATTTATAATTTTGATGATTTTTTAAAAAATTTTAAGCAACGGAATGATACCGTCGCTAAAAATATCCGTCTGTTAAAATGTTAAGGAAAGATTTTTACCGACGGCCTTTTAGCAACAGAATAATTCCGTCACTAAAAGTCGTTTAATACACATAGAATCTTATCTCTCTCCCCCCGTTTCTCTCTCTGTCCCTTGTTTCTCTCTTTGTCGCCGTTTCCACCCACTGGCGTTCTCACCTCTGGCGATTCCCCTTCACTGTGACCCACCTTAGGCAACGTTCCTCCCCACCACCACGCCAGCGAAAGGCCCCCTCCTCCGTCCCTCCCCACTAGCCCCCCACACCGTTGACAGGCCCCCACCACCTCACCGCCTCGCAGCTACCCCACTACTGCCACAGCCACCCCACAATCGTGCCCCCACTCCACAGCCACCTCACAGTCGCACCACCATCGCCATAGTTCCTCCCCCTTAGCCGCACCACCATCGCCACAGTTCCTCCCCCTCCGCCGCACCACCACCCTCTGTTGCCTTTCGCGTGCCATTGCAATTGCCGCTGCCTTTCGTGCGCCACTGTCGTCGTCCGCCTCCCACCACCACTGCCCAAACTCACTTTTTTTCCTAGTTAGAAATTATTTATCATATTGAATCTGTTCTAATATGTTAGAAATTATTTATCGTATTGAATCTATTGTTATAATGTAATTATATTTAATCAGTTGTAATGTAATTGCATTTGATTTGTTATAATGTAATTGAATTTAATTTGTTGTAATGTAATTAAATTTAATTTTTTGTAATGTAATTGTATTTAATTTGTTGTAATGTAATTGTAATAATTATACCCTAATTATCCCTAATTCGTTCCCAAGTAACCCTAATTGAACCATAATCAAATCCTAATTATCCCTAATCTAACCAATTAATAATAATTAACCCCGTGTAACCCTAATTGAATGAATTAACCTAATTAAACCGATTAACCCTAACTGAACTAATTAATTATAACTAACCCTGATTCAACTTAATTGAACCAATTAGCCTTAATTAGTCTCGATTTACCTAATTGAACCAATAACCCTAATTAGCCCTGATTAATCCTAATTGAACCAATTAATCATAATTAGCCCTAATTAAACCTATTTGAACCAGTTAACCTTAAACCCTAAATCTTAATTAAAACATAATTAGCCCGGATAAACCCTAACTATCTATAATTTGTTCACAATTAACCCTAATCAAACCGTAATTATTCATAATCTAACCAATTAACAGTAATTAACCCCGACTAACCCTAATTGAACGACTTAACCCCAATTAAACCTGATTAACCCTAACTAAACCAATTAATTGTAATGAATCCCGATTCAACCTAATTGAACCAATCAACCCTAATTAATCCCGATTTACCCTAATTGAACTAATAAATCCTAATTAGCCCTGATTAATCCTAATTGAACCAATTAACCGTAATTAGCCCTAATTAAACCTATTGGACCACTTAACCTTAAACCCTAAACCCTAATTAAAGCATAATTAGCCCGGATAAACCCTAATTATCCTAATAAAGCCTAACTAATCTAAGTACATCCAAATTACTCGAATTACATCCGAATTAGCCTAATAAAACCTAAGTACATCAATCATTTGTTAGTCTTTGATGATTTTAGGTTGTTAGTTGTGCATTTGAGAATCAAGATTATTAATTGATGACTTTAGATTGTTAATTGATGATTTTAGATTGTTAATTGTGCATTGAGCATTTGAGACATTGAGATTGCTGACGGAGAATGGGACCCAATTGGATTGAATGTGTGATTTTTATTAATTTTTATTGCATTCAGCATTTGACAATTGAGATTGTTGACGAAGGATGGGACCCAATTGGATTTATAGTGTGATTTTTATTAATTTTTATTGCATTGAGCATTTAAGAATTGAGAACTGAGATTGTTGACAGAGGATGGTACCCAATTGGAGTGAGATACTTGTTAGGTAGCATGGACACGGACACCGTGTCTAATTGACGCCGACACCGCGTCTGATTGATGCCGACACCGAAATGTCATATTTTGGCTTTATATTTGTGGACACCTCTTCAATGGGTGTCTGACACCTCTTCAATGGGTGTCTGACAATTAAAAAATAAATCAATGTCTTCAGACACTGCTTAGATGTGTCGGACACGTTTTTGGAGGTGTCCGACATGTGTCCGACATGTGTCGATGAGGTGTCGAGGTGTCGGTAGGTCACGGACACTGTGTCCGATTGAAACTGACACCGAAATGTCACATTTTAGCTTTATACTTGTGGACACATTTTTAATGGGTGTCAGACACTGTGTCTAACAATTAAAAAATAAATCAATGTCTTCGGACACTGGTGAGATGTGTCAGACACGTTTCTGGAGGTGTCCGACACGTGTCCGGATGTGTCGATGAGATGTCGAGATGTCTGTAGGTCACGGACACTGCGTTTGATTGACACCGACATCGAAATATCATATTTTGGCTTTATACTTGTGGACACCTCTTCAATGGGTGTCCGTGCGAAGAAGATGCTGCCCTAGGGTGCCCCGATGACATAGATGAAGACATATCCCCCACATTGGATATCTTCGACTGTATGGGGGAGATGATAGATTGGTGGGCTGCGAATCTAGGCTGGGAAGCCAAGAGTAAGAACGAGGCCAAGAACAGACATAATAGAGATCCGATGCACATGGGGGGGTCGGTGCCACACGACATCGTCTGACATATGAAAGAACCCAGATCTGGAGAAGGATGAGGTCATAGCTCTGATGTATAATCAAACACACGTGCAGAAGAATGACAAGGACGAGGCACACCGGGCCGGTGACTATGTTTCTGATATTGCCCGGCAGATCGATGTAAGTCAGTGTGTTTAAGTTGTTAATTTTTCTTTTTATCCTCAATGTATGTTGCATTAATTAATGGCCTAACATATCTTTAAATCACTATTTTTGCAGGTCTCGTATGAATAGCTTAGGGTTCCGAGCAGCAGTTCGGACACCCATCAGCGTCCACTAGTACCGGTACTAGTACTGGGGCGTTGAAGTGATGGCTGGATACGCCGGAGGTCGTCAATCGGCCGAAAGGCTGCATATGCGGCCTGCCTAGCACAATTGCTCATGCCGTGATATATAGGAGCGTCCTCACCCCCCACTGCCTCTCCACATACACTGGCTCTCGACATCTGTTAGATGGGGAGGAGATCCAGTGCATTGCTACAGTGGTGTTGAGGATGATCAGGAAGCATGATCAGCAGGGTACCCGTGCTGGACATGCCGAGCCGGCCCCGGATCAGCAGGATCCAGATCTGAGACTCAGCAACCCCTGATAAGCCCCTTCTCATGCCCGGTCCCACCTTGTCCCTCTCGCTCGGCTTGCACTCGATCTTCTCCCCTCCCTTAACTGGCTGTATCCGGTTCCCGCCTTGTACATTATGAGTTTTTTTTATAATGCACAATTTTTAAAATTGATTATATATAGTTGTTTGTGTCTTCAGGATTATGAGTTGTTGTTCAGGATTGAATTTTTTATTACAGGATTGGGCATCAGAAAAATAAAAAAATGACTTTTAGCGACGGATTATTTCCATCGCTAAAAGTGTACTTAATTCTAAATTTTAGCCACGGAAAATTCCGTTGTTAAAAATCTAATTTAGCTACGGAATATTCTGTCGCTAATTTCACAAAAAAGAAAATAAAATAAAATACGTAAAACAGATAACGATGGAAACTTGGTCGCTAATTCATAAATAAATCCGTCGAAAAAAGTTCAATATTTAGACGACGGATTTTAAAATTCCGTCGCAAAACTTTTAGCGATGAGCTTTTATACGAGGGACTTTTAGCAATGGTGTATCCGTCGCTAAAACTTTTAGCGAAGGATTTCAGGCTTTTAGCAACGAATTTACCAGTCACTAAAAGCGTTATTTCTTGTAGAGTCTTAAATCTAACATATACCCTTTTAGAAACAGGTGCCAACTTTGGACTTGGCCTAAGTGTCTCAACTTTAAAACATGTGCCAAGGTTATGCTTTTGCAATGTTGCCCCATAATTCCACAGCTTTGTAAATTGTGCGTTGTTGTCCCCCTCTAATGGTTTTCTTTCTAACCTCTTTGCTCTATATATCTTATACTTGCTTGCATGAGCAAACATGTCTCTGTGAATTTCTTTCTTCATAGCCCCCACCTTCTAGTTGGGGTCGTCTTTCAATTTCTCCATATACCTGTGTGCAATGTACTTAACACTAACCGAATTGTTATTATAGTCCCTCCCACAACTGTGATCTGGTCTAAAAGTCTTGATTTGCCATGTAGTGGTCCCTTGCATGGGAGAAGCATGAACCCTAAAATCACAGTTCTCATACTTGCAAACACATATAATTCTTTTACTAGCATTGTGTTGGTAGTCAAAGTCATACCCCTGTCTAATGCTCCAGTCCTTAACAGTAGCTTTAAGCACCTCCCTATTTGGAAACATTAAGCCAACCTTCAATGTTGGCCCATTTTTATGGTTCAAATCATCAGCACAAAATTCTGGCCTCCTGTTTATATCTTCATCCTCATCTTACTCATGAACACTCCTCAGTTCATCCTCTTCGTGACCTTCAAAACACCATTCCTCAAGGGGCTCATTGCTATGACTCTTCTGCTTAGGTTTAGGGTTAGTGTTAAAGATGCCATCATCTCCTAGCCTTTCTAAATCTTCACCCAACTTAGGAATTGTAGGGTCATCAAGCTCTCTACCTTCATCCTCAACATTTTGACCACCCTCAGTAGTCAGACCACCCTCTGTAGTCATACCACCCTCAGTAGTTTCACCACCCTCAGTATGTTCATCACCCTTAATATTTTGACTACCCTCAGTACTTTGACCAGCCTCAGTAGTCACACCAAACACAGCTTTTTCAAACTCATTAAGTCCTATTCTAGCATCATCAACATCACCATCTCTAATTTCCACATCAACTTCACCTTCTAGATTAAACCAATCTCTTATTGTAAGGTGGGTAGGATTGTTATCTACAACTACTAGGGGATCCATGCCTCTTATGACATATATGACTATATTATGGCCATGATAATGGTACAATGCATCATTTAAACTCCTATCATCAACTATTAACACCAGCCCTGTTGTTCAATATCTTTCTAGGTATCCTATCCTATATGTCGTAGTGCTAGTAGCAGGTAACCCTAAACTCATGCACATATCTAAAAGCTCCCTGTCTGACAAGTAAACAGGGTCAGAGTAAGAGAATTCTACTTTGTCTCCTGCCCAAGAAGACCTATTGGGTGGATCTGTAAACCCCCCCAACCCTACCATGATGAATTTCAATAGTGAATTTGCCTGACATTCAACCGCTTGAAAAACAAAAGAATAATTCAATAAAATATTGGTCTAACCTAAAACAACCTCTTTAACACGTGAAATGATTAAGAAACAATAAGGTTGAATATAGTGTGGACAAAGAGGGGCCACAATCAAATTAACAATAGACAATAAAGTGAAACACTATATAGTACAGAGGGGGACATCAGTTGCATGCATGTGAATTGACAGAAAAATAGATTATACAAAAATCCTAGACTATGCAGAAACCCTAGAATTCAAAATCCTAAATTGTCACAAAACCCAAGAGTTTGAAATATCTAGGTCTATAAAAGCACAAATTAAACATAAAAGCTTTTGCCTAAGTTTGTCAAAATCCAAAAATTACTTGGAATCGCACTTCGGGCACGCAATTTCGTCTTCGATTTCCACCTTTTCCAGTTAGATTCGGTTTATCAGCCCTGTGTTTGATTTCGCTCCTGATTTGCGTCTTTGTTGTAGATTATTTCACTTTCTGGCGATTTGGTGTCAGATTTTGATAGAAAGTGACAGGTTAGGGAGAGAGATGGTGAGAATATGAGGCAATTAGATTGAATGTTAGGGTTTGACAAACAAGAATAATGTGCTTATATACAAGGGTAGTTTAGGGAATTTATTGATTCCGTAACGAGGATTGACAGGTGCATCACTTTTGCATGCTTAGGTGTCTTTTTTTGCAATTTTTGTAACAACATGGGTCTTTCTGCAACTACCCCAAACTACATGGGTATTTTATGCAATTAACCCTATATTTTATACTTATAGGTTTTTCAGTCTTTAACTTCATTATCGTCTACTATATCGAGTACCTTAGTCATCCTAGGATTACGGAGATTACATGGTACAATAATATGTGGAGTTGTGCAAGGACAAGATGTATTCTTTTTTAGTCCACACGTTAGGAAAAGCTTATGAAAAAGAATACCTTATGCGTCTAACATTGGTGCTAAAGTTGAATTGGGAGGAAGAACATTTGCATGGATAATGTTTCATGACGATAAACAAGAAGTGTGTGTAGACATAATAATAATTAGAAAAAGCAGTTGATTTACTCCATTACTAGCATTTATTTTGAAATTCTACTAATCAAAACTCACATTATTTAGCAGGAATGCGGAGTAGAATATGTTGCAAATGAACATGCAATAATTTCAAAATTAGCAAAAGAATTATGATCAAAGAGCTCAGTAAGTGATACTACAATTTTACTTTTGTACACTTGAGCATTGTATGGACTAGGGGTATAGGTTTGTATCTATACTATATATAATAAGATTCGATTGATAGGCCGAATGAGTAGCAAACTCGCAATGCTATTTTTTTGGAAAACTTCAATTTTACTAAGAATAATAACGTATCAAGTTTCAATTGGATCTCCCCTCCCTAAAACTGCCTCACCCACTATTCACCCCCTCCCCAACCCCATGTTGAGTCCCTTATCTTTGTATTCTATTCCCTTTTCCTCTCCATGTACGGTCTCTTCACTTTTCCTCTCCATTTACGTACAGTTCAACAATTACAATACTAAATTCTAAATTCAGAATTGAAAATCATGCCTTAATCACTTAGATATGTGGACAACACTACTGCTCTATACTTTTCAACACCATTTATTAAGAAAATTGGCTTCAAGGTAACAATCTTATTATTCAAAATCGTTTGACAAATTTGTTGGGTGTGCGTGTAATTTCTTTCCCTTCCAAAATGTTTGGGATGATTTCATTCCTCATCATCTAGGTATATCATTACTTTACTTGGCTTATGATTAAAAAATTATTGGTCATGAACTAATGTTGACATTGAATATATGCTTCAACCCGTTTGTTCTCAGATATGGCATCGACCAAGGTGTTGGGGCAGGAGAAGGTGTACCAACTGTGATGGACTTTGATAAGATGTGGGGGTACGTGTGGTAAGGGGTTGGGTTGTGGGTAAGGGTGTAATGAGGTTGTTGCCACTCGTCGACTTCTGGAGGACGCCAGACTCTGGACACCCAACTTCTGGGCACTGGATTTTGAGGGATGCATGTTGGCGGGTGCGAGGGTGAGTGGAACGACCGTGTGTGCGCTTGTGCTTGTGTGCATCTGAGTGGGTGTATTGCGTGTGTGTCTGTGTCTGTGTGTGCATTAGCCTTGTGTGTTTGTATGTATGGTGTATGGTAGGGAGGGAGGTATGGCTGTGGGGGTGAGGCAGGGAGGTATGGCTCTGTGTGCGCATGGATTACTGCGTGTGTGTGTCTGTCTCAGCTGTGTGAGTGTATTAGGTGTAGGGTTATGTGTGTGTGGTTCGGCTGTGTCTGTATTCTGTGTGTTAGTTGTGGGTGGGTGCTGAGGGGGAGAGGTGGTTGGGGCCGGGTGTGGGGGTAGGGGGGGGGGGGGGGGTTCATTCTTTAAGGCAGTGGTCATTCTTTTGTAACATTATTATAGGAAATATAATACTGCAATTCTTTAAGGCAGTGGTCATCCTTTGTTCTTTTGCCTTTACATCCGAAACTCTTTCCCTTCCAAATATTAATTACTGTACAACGTCAAAAATTGTTCAAGTTTCAGTTTTTTTTTTTTTTTGGGTTTAAAGTAGAACTGCATTTTGGATGTTTCAATTGAAAGAACAAATTAGTTTTTCTTTTATGGTGTAAAAATATATCATCAATGATTAATAAACGCAAAAGAACAATTCCAATAAAATTCTTTGCCTTACAATTTGTACTCTTTTTCAACCCCAAACGTAAAAGATCTTGCTTTGATAAGAAACACATGTCACAAATTTGTGAAATGCAGGACTCGTAGATTTCTTTTATCTGTTCTTTATTACATCAATGATAGAAGGAGGTATCGAACAGAGCATCTCGGTGCTAATCGGATGAACCCTTGAGTTCAATTATACTAATTTCAAAACATTTCTAAGTTGAATCTTTTAAAAGAAATGTAAATGACTTGAACAACTTAAAGATTAAAGATGTAGTGATGCTATTTACACACTTCTCCTGACTTTAGTATAGTAGCTAAAATATTGTAATGCGGTAAAGCTTTTAGCTTTAGCTTTAGCGAACATAATCTTTCAAAATGTGGGTAAACAGACCGACAAAAAATCGGCTCATATCGATTTGGAATCTCAAGGTCACAAAACTCACATAATTACCATATTATAACATTTTATTTCACGTTGCTATTACATTATGCATAGATCCATGTTTTAAAGCAAGAACAAATTTTGCACACAATATTGATGGATTACTTACATACGCGTCCTAGTTTCTAAATTGTCATTTTTTTTTATTTATTTATACATGACGCAAGCTAGATATCATTGTTTCTTAAAAGAAGATATACAATAATCAAGTAATGTCAATTTCTCTTACGATGTTAGAGTCATACGTGGTAATATTAAAATGAAAGTTCAAGATTTAAGAGTCGTTCGTTGTAATACTAAAATAAAAGTCTGAAAAGCCCGTGAGATTTTGTTATTTATGTTCCTTAAATAGAAAGGAAAAAAGGGTTAAAAAAGCGAAAGAGAAAAAAAAATGCCTACTGTACAAATATATGTCCTCGTGTTTTCTATCATCTTATGGAAAATCAATTTCTTCAAATAAATGAAGCGAAACAAATTAAGGAAAAGAGCTCAAGATTGATGATTGGTACTGGGAATGACCAACGTGTCTTAAAAGGAACATGAAAGAAATGGGATATCATGTTATAAACTACGCAACGACCATTACTGTTACAATTGTCCCTTGCGTCTGTGTTCTTTCTTTTTCTGAAATAACCAAAATAGACTCCTTTTTTTCGCTAATTAAATCACAACTATAATTAGAAATAAAAGTTGTTTATTACTAATGAACCGTCAATCATATATAAGTCACAAATATATCCGATTAGCACCGACCGCATAATAATAGTATAACATTAAGTTGTATGCATGGTCTAGGCTAGGTACTTTTTCTATGCCTAATCATGTAGGACTGGGTTGAAAAATGAATCTTAGGGAGTAGAGAGCAAGAAAAAAATAAGGCCATGAAGTAAAAAGGGGCATGGTTGGTGTATAGTTTTGGGAGGCTAAGGCAGTCGACTTACGGTGTTTGAATGCAGAAAGAAAAAATAACATGACCATTTAAGACATTATTTGGGATGGAAAAGTGTCGTTGCAGTATGTTTCGCTACGAAAATCGATAGTTAATAGGGTAGCATGTTCCCTGGTCATGTTTACCTTGTGAAAAATAATGCTCGGCGGATTGCGTCTTCTCCTAGGGCCTAGCCCATTGCCTTTGAGAAAAGAAAGAAACCAGAAGATAAGTTACAGAAAATTTTTATCTGTTACAATCTTTTTCATTTTAGTTATACGGAATGAGAACATAGGAATACAATTGACAATAATTTAGATCCCTATTGAGCTAAATGTAGGATTGGGGTGTTATTAGTCCTTAGTGTCCTTTTAGGCCACTAGGACCTCTTTGTTATGACGACTTTTATTCTTTGGCGAAAATTATGTAATCATTCATCACATGTTATTTTCCACAACACCTATGTTCTATTGTAGGGCTTCAAATTGTACGTACTACTTCTTTTCAAAATACTAGGGTTGAGAAATATCTGTCACGTAAGGGGCTTTTTAGTCATTTGTCACTAGAAAACCGATGAATTTTGCCTTTTTAGCAATACTTTAGAGTTTTAGCGATAAAAATAGAGAATGTTTGCATTATGATTACTGCATAGTCAAACTTGATTTAAACTGAATTCAAATTAGGTTCTTAAGTGTGTTAACTTCAACTAAATCATCTTCCAACAACCAAGAAATGATTATAAAAATCAATTTAAAATGAGCTCTTAAAATTGTGCCTTTGCAATTAATGCGAAAGGATACAAGTGTAGAAAATAGATGATTCTAAGAATTTAAGGAGCAATAAAAAAAAATGCCTTAGCTATCGAAGATTTTGTTCGTTCTTATGCGCTCTGATTGTTTCATTTTTTTTTTATGGAATGGTAACTACTTACTAAACATCAGCGCCGAGTGCAATTCAGTTTACGTGTTGCACCAAAACTACTTCTATAGTTAACATGTATTATCATAACTACTTTTATGCTACACAATTTTTGTGGATCGACATTGTATACTGTAGTGATAAATTTATGTTAGATAGGCCGTGCATAGCGCAAGGTTTTAGCGAGTACTTTAATTACTTAAATTTATACTGATTGTACGATTTACTTTGATCAATGATTTTAGTAGAGATGAGAATGCGCTCAGTTTGAGCCCCCGGATGCATGAGCATGGCAAATGGACAAACCAAGGAAGCAGTTGCACTTGCCAGTTGCCACCCTCAAATCCCGCCACGTACCGTCAAAGGTGGCAACTTCATTCTCCCCCTCCCTCTCACGGTCTCATGGCACCCACTGAACTGCACATCCACACACGCATAAAGCACCATTGTTGTACCAGGATCGCACCAGTACGCAGTCGATCTTCCTTGCTAGCTTTCTAAAAAGAGATGAACGCAGAGAGCCTCTTCGCCTCGGCTGCCATTAACATTGGCCTGGCTCTGGTCACTCTCTCAGTCTTCTCCATCCTCAAGAAACAGCCTTCAAATGCCCCCATTTACTTCGCTCGACGTCTCTCTCTTGGGCAGGCGCACGATATCATCTTCCCCCGCTCCACTCTCCACCGCTTGCTTCCGTCTATAGACTGGATTCGCCGCGCCCTTCGCGTAACCGAGGACGAGATCATTCAAACTTGTGGTCTCGACGCGCTCATCCTCATCAAAGTCTTTAAATTCGGGTCAGAATTAGTAGATTTTACTTTTCATATTTTGTCTCACCGGTTGGTGGGGTTGTGCTGTGCTTGCTTGGATTGCTGAATTCAAGTAACTGCAGAGGGCTGTGGTAAATAACTGAATATGAACAGGTTACATTTTTAAACTGGCAGTAATTCCTGAATGGTGTCAGTTATGGTACGGCTCTTCAGTTCAAATGATGTTTGGCAGTAAACCCAGAAGGGCTTTGTGCTCAATGATTTCCTTACTAGAATCTTTGGTTAAGTTGTTCCACCTTCAGAAAACAGCCCTGACATGCTTAAGCTTAGAGATCTCCCTCTCATGCATTAATCTAAGCAAATGTGTGCACAATATGTAATAAGTTACAAGTAGGCCATATGTTAGTACATTGAAACTATTGTACTTTTTCCTTTGCTTCATCCTCCATGCATCAATGCGGTTGAACCTAGGCATATAACAACTGGTCTTCAATGAAAAGAACGGAAGTGACTCTGTACTTTCATATGCGTGTGTTTGTGACTACGTTTAATCATCAATAGTTCACTTTCGCTTGATGTGAGCCCGCGTGTTGTGGTTGCAGAGGAGAAGAATGATAGTGTTTCTGTATCTGATAGTATAATGATGCAATCATTTCATTATAATGTGGATATTTGGTTGTGGTTTTGCTCATAAACGCATAAAGTTCATCGAGTTCATATGCATAAAGTACACGACTTAATAACTTATACTAGTCGCATGCCTGAAAGATGTAACAAATGATTGAGTGATGAAATTTCACTATTACCTCAGGTGTCAGATTATGCTAAATTTTGGAATGGTATGAATTCAAAGACCCTAACAAAATTTCAGTTCTTTCTCTGAACTGGTAGGTTTTTTCTTCTTCTTCTTCTTCTTCTGCCCCCCCTCTCTCTCTAGATAATGCATAACGTGATAGGAAGTTGTAAGTAGGAAACTAGTACCATTATGCCCTTATTAGCCAATGTTGTTTAATGAATTTTGAAGGAGGCAGAAGTATTTTGAGATGATATAATAACTGAATGATTATTCATCTAATTTCCCAAGCATTACTCACCTTGAATCTTGAAGCTTATGCATTTTTCTTTGCCAGATATAGTACTGCGAAGCGTTGTTTTGTTCTAATAATGATTTAATGAAGCTTCCATTGACAATGTGAACTAATCTCACAGGCTCAACTTCTTTGTGGTTTGCTCCCTTGTTGGGTTATTGGTACTTCTCCCACTTAATTATTCTGCCTATTATGGATATGGCACTCAAGCTATGGATTCTTTTACAATATCCAATATCAGTAGTGGCTCTAACAGGTAATTTTCAAATTCACAGTCAAGATTTTTGATGAAGTTTAGTGCATGTTATTTGTCTTGTCTATACTTTTTTGCACTTGGCTTCGATTTCCCATCCTAGCATATTTGAGATGTTCACTCTCATAGCAACATATTTTGTGGTGGATTTTGGTTAAGGAAGTTCTATGGGAATTGGGGCTTTGTGAAATACAAGGTTAGTTGCAGGGTTTTAGGTGCGTTGAAGTAGAAGAAAAATGTAACAAGGATAAAAAGATCGCAATGCTTGTTGGAGTAGAGTCTGGTGCTGAATATGTGTGGTAATTTGACACAAGGAGAAGGGAGTAAAGTACGAAGAATTGAATCCCTCACCCTCCCTGGGTTTTATATGTTTGGATAGAATGCAACACAGGTATTTAGTTGACTGAATCATACAAATAGAACCGAAGAAGAAATATAACTTTGTGAATTTTAGGAGGGAATTCCTATCCCCCCCCCCCCCCCCCCACAATACACACGCACACTATTCAAGCGATCTACTCGCAAGGCTGTGGGCATTCTGTAGTCCCTTTATTAGGATTCCAAAACATCAGGCATATCACACATTTTGGCCTTGGACATAAGTTAAAGCTGTTTCCACAATCTGCCATCCTAAGAAGTTTCTGAGTGGAACCTCCGTTGGATTGATAAAGTTCAGCGAAAGTGCTAACTGCAAAGAGCTGCCTCCAACCTTACCACAGATGGTGATTCTCAAGATAATACGAGAATGATTTGGTCTCCACCTCCAGGGTTTATGTGCAAGGTAGTTAGATACTCAATAAGAGTAGGATTCCAAACATTAAGATTGGAAGCGACTTCGTCAATGCCGTGAACCTCATTGATTATAAAGATAATTGGCAGCACTCTGGGGAGATCACATTCATTACTTGCTATTGATATATGTTTTATACTGCTAGGCAATGCTAGACATGCAGAGAGAAACATGTGCTCATATGCTGGCAATGCAGCCTATTATGCAAGTGAAAGACTGGCCATTTTGGGCCATTGGGAGGCCCTAAGATCTAGCATTGGAAATGGAAGGAGGAAGGTAGCATTGTAAATCCCTGCCAAGATCTCAAGAGTACCTACTTAGCTGCCCCTTTTGATTGCTTGTTGTTATGATCTGGTAGAAGAGGGAGGGGGGCACAGGGCAGAGGGGTGGGGGGTGGAAGAGCTTGGATAGTGAAGAAGGGCGGGGACATTGACTGGAGAGGGGGAGTGCTTAAAATATATCTGATGGAAGATATGCTGCGGTTCTTAGTAAGGACACTAAAGCCTAAAGAGTGGGAGAGATGTGACCTCAAGAGAAAAGAAAAATGGAGTTTCAGCTCATTAAGACCCTGCCAAGGGTCCCATAAATACCTACTTGGCGAGACTTATTTTTCTGCATGCATTCAACTCAAAACCAATTGCAGTGAGTCGAGAGGCCCACAAGGCTTATCAGTTGACCTAGTAATTATTATATCGCAAAGCGGGATTTACATCTTAAGACTCCCCTTATTTGTGGTCAGTCTTCTTTTGGGTGGACCAATCATGTGGATGAATTGGATAGGGTGACGATGGATTTCTAACATGAATTGCTTGTTAGGCCTGGATTGACCCCCTCTCATACCATGTCCAAGCATCCAACATAGAACCAATTGGCAATGATGGAGAGGCCCACAGGGATTATATGTTGAGGTGCTAATTATTTCTCTCCCAATCTGGGATTTATATCTCGACAATTTTGTGTCTTGGAACTTAGATTGATACAATGTATTCCTTTGTTATTGTAGAATAAGTAGGACAGTTCCTCATTTTCTAAACAGCAACATTAATGAAACTTTTTCATTTTTATAGCTGTATGAGTAATTACGTTTGCAAGAGTTTTTTTATTGGTCCTGTGTTGCTTTCACTTTCCTGGAGTCATCTAATAAGCAGAGTGATTTTACTGAACAACTTTTCATTTGGTACTCAAAAGTTTATTTCTAACCTACAGGCTTTGGGTGCACTTTTCATGCTTGTGCTTCATATCTTGTTACGGGCTCTACCTACTGCACAAGGTATCTCTTGCACACATCTTTTCCATCATAGTTTGGCGTCACCTTCAAGCGTCATTAGGACAGATCTATTCACCACGTGATGATATCACTGGTTTCCTGGAGACATGCTTTCTGACTTTAATCACGCTAGATGCTTGGAAGTAAAAATATAGAGCATGCAGAAGAAGTTACATCCTTATCATATAATAATGCTTGTGGTAAGGAGAACAGACAATTCGTTCGTTGGTTCTTTTGCTGCATTACTTTCTACAAAGATATAGGAAGTTATGGTGCAATCCCATTAAATTTTTTGGCTGTTAATAGACTAGTGTCAACGGTCACTGCATACACTTCTTTGGGAAGAGACTGTTAAGCTGCTTCTATATTCCTCTCTCGCTCGAGACTAGTGGGATTAGATGTTATCTATATTCTTTTTGTCTGGTGCCAAATATACTGAGATCGGCATTGAATCTTTAGTTCTGCTCGTCTCAAGAGCTAAGAAATCATGAAGCAGAGGTCGGGAATGGCATCCTCTTTGCCTTTGATTGTCTTTATGGCTGAATAAAAAAAGGCCGTGTATATAAAGGCCACCTTCTACTTTAAATGTGTACATAAGGACTTTAGTTTCTTGGACCTCTTGCTCTAGGAGTATCTCTTCGCATTGCATTATGATTTTCTTGATATTTTTGGTTCATTTTCTGGTGTATGGTGGTGGGTGGGTGGCGGAGCTTTTACTGAATTCTTTGTCAACGTACAATTAACTTGGCTCTCGCTCTCTTCTGGAGGCTTTTGTAATATGTTATTACCATTTTAGGAAACAAATGTTGTTCACATTGGTGATGCCCGAGTAATAGGTTTGCCAGGGCAGCAGTAAAGTTGATTGAAAAGTCATTTCTTGTGCTCTCAACAGATGACCTTTACCATTTGTTTCTTTCCTCTTATGACTCCTAAATCATTGTAATTACTATCTTCGACTGCTGTATCCAATAAGATGCTATGCCGATTCGGAAATCCTAAATAACTATGAATGCGAAGAACCAACTTGGAGAAGTGTTGTGTTGGTTTTGATAGATTATTAACACTATTCTGAGGTAAATACGGAATTAGCATAGTCTGGTATGTCTGAGGTAAATCGAAGCTAACTAATAACTAATCTTTTGTAATTTTCCAGCCTTCGATTTAGTTTTTCCTTTCGATATTCAGTAGTGGAAACTTTTATACAAGGAAAGTCACGAATGACAAGTACTTCAGTAATTACTAGTTAGATTTGTACTCGAGGAAGCTCTAGAAAGTTTGCTTCTGAAGCCTGAGCCAACCCTGAAAGTCATTTGACATAGATTATTAACACTATTCTGAGGTAAATACGGAATTAGCATAGTCTGGTATGCCTGATGTTTTTGCATACTGCATTTCATATGTTACTGTGGGTGTCATACAGGTTGATGCGGAACACTGTGGTGATTCAGCCACAGTTTCTAATGTGTTCTTAGAATCAAGGTAGAAGAGTATAGGCACATAGTATACTCAGTTATTTCCACACTGCATAAGTCCAGCAATAAAATTTAGCAGTTCAGCTTTTTATCTTTGCACATTGTTATGGTTTCTGCCTAAGTTCCTATAGCAGGTAACTTTGTATCACGTGCCATCTTCAGGAATATAATGACATCTTAACAAAGAGGATTGAGCAACTACACAACATGAGGGATCGACCTGAGCAGTTCACTATTCTAGTCCGACAAATTCCCTTGTGTGATGATCACAAGGCCTACAGTTGCTGTGTTGATCATTTCTTTTCAAAACATCATCCATATGCTTATCGATCTAATCAAATTCTATATGATGGAAAGGATCTCGAGGATTTGTTGGTAAGAAAACGCAACAGTTGTGTATAATATCTATGAGCGCTGTCATTTTAGTGTGGACGCTTTGAATGACAAAAATAACCTTAAACTACTGGATAATCTGCTAAGCATGAAGATACCTCTGTTGCATGTAATACAATTTGAAGAACGTTTACTTTTACACAAATGGCCTTGTCTATGAATATAGAAACAATTTTTGTCCTGTAAGGAACATTGTTTTCTTTAGGTTGCTTACTTGATGGTATTAGCTAGGAAGATCTCAGGGACTTAGCAGTGCTTTTTGACCTTTGGTTTGCTCTACATAGATCACTAGTTTCAATGCATAGATTCAGGCCAAATCATGGATTCGCCCTCTGATCGATATCCCCCTGTAATTTCTGTCTGTACCTTCAACTAAAAGCAGGGAATGACTGATCTTTGATCTAGTATCTTTTGTCTATAATCTTGGTCTCAATATCTTTTCCTTTTATTTGCACCTCTGAAAAGATTAACAAGGACCATTTTTAGAATATTGCTTCTAAAAAGATTATGTTTTCCAGAAAATGTAGTTATTTATTATTACGTGTCCAGTTTTAGTCACTTGCTTACGCAGAACAAGAGATGTAAATTCTCCTCGTATACATCATTGATAGTTTTCATTTCTTCTTATTGGTGCAATATCATGTAGCATGGAAATATATTTTTCTTATCTGAAGTTGGATAACGATCTTGCACGTTCTTGCATTAGTCTGTTTTGTTATAACTCCCCTTCCAAGTTCTTTTATATCTTTCTCTCGGAAAACATCACTTATTGCCAACACTAAATTTAGAACAGGGCAAAATCCATCTCAAAAAGAGTTGAGGACCTGAGAAAGCGTCCTTTGACTAAGAAGCCTAGTAGAGGAACATTTCTGACAGATGCGTTACGGGATGATGCGAAAATAGAACGGCTTGAGGAAGTGCTACAAGAAACCTGTCTTAAGATACGACATATTCGGTGCAAAAAATTTCTGGAACAAAAGGTAATATACTTGTTGTTGACCCTTTTTGCTGGTACACATATTGTAATAAGTCGATGAAATATTGATCTTTGCTGAAATTATAGTTGTCATATAGCTACTTTCTGTACTTCAACTTGTCATCATTTGTCCGGATCAAATTTTTATGGTTTTGTCTTACGTTTTTCCCTCTTTAGAACTGATGTACATGCTTTGGAGTTTTAAGGACTTCAATTGTTTGTTCATGGTGTAGTGATGATACACTCCAAGTGAAACACTTGGTAACACATCTTTTAGTCCTACTTGGGATGTATTCCATAAGAGGCAACTAAGTCTTCCTCTCATTCAGTTGGGGTGTGGTAAGGATAGTTTGGTCACTGCCCTCATCTTTATACATGTGGACTAGCTGTTCTTAGACCTGAATCCATGTCCTCACATTGATAGCAAGAGTTCTCACCTTTACACCGAGCTCTTGCCTCCACATCTGTCTACAGCTCTATTACCTTTGTTATTTCCAGGGTGATCAAGTGTTCTTATTTTATCATGAGTTAAACTACTTGGTCGATGGCACAAGACTCAGCAAAGCAGCAGCAGAGCTTTGCTTCTGCTCTTTCTTTACAGAAGATATATATCTGTTTGTAATCGAAGTTGATCTCCTCAATCAAGAATAAGTATTGTGCATGCAAGATGGTTTTGGATTGATTGGATAATTGTGGTTTCTAAAAGGGATTTCTTATTTTTAAGTACCGAATGGAACCTAATTTAACTTTTTACATTTTTTCGACTCGAAAAGTAAAACATAAAACAGCTTTTGTATACATCATAGTGTTGGAAACTATAATGACATGAGATGTATATCCAGTGTCATGCATGCCGAAAAGCAGACTAAAGTGTTTAGGTAATAGTTTGGTTATACCAGAAGATTGTTGTTTTAGCAAGCTGAGTTTTTAATTTTTGAAATGAGTACTTTGGGGATTTCAAGCATGCGGGGTACATTGATTCATTTTTACTACCTTCGAGATTTCTAGACACCACCTACCAGTATTTAGAGGACTCTAGACACTCTTTCATTTACATACCCTACTGATCTTCAGAGTTGATTTCTAACACTCCCCCTCAATCTCGGAAGATTGAACTCCAAGTTGTTGCCTGAAATAAAGGAACTCTTCTGTTGTGGTTGCCTCTCTGAAAGGTCTGCTAGTTGCTCCCCCATCTCGCAGAGTTGCAGCTCAATCTCTGATTTGTGAAGCAGCTCTCTGATGAAGTGGTAACAGAGCTTAGTATGCTTTTTACGCTTGTGAGAGGCAGGATTTTTTGCCATTGCTATGGCTGACATGTTATCGCAATAGATGACTGTGGGAGACCTTTGTACTTGATGTAGATCACCATGAAATCTCCTCCAAGGAAGTTACGTTCTCTCATCTCTGCGATTAGTTACTAGTCTTGCAACTTTTCCATCTCTAGCACCATGAATTCAATTTTCTATAATGGGTGGAGAAAATAAATTGGATAGAAAATTGAATTCTCCATTTTCTTCATGTTCAGCCTCTTTAAGTTGTCCCTTCGAAGGAACATCACCTGAATTATATTCTTAAGTTTCTGTTTCATCAAACACAATATTCCTTAAAATGATAAGCTCCTCTTTGGGATTATATCGTCACTGTACCAGACAAAGATACACTTCTCGCCTTTCTCATCAAACTTTTCTCTATTTTGTAATGGTACGAGGGAGTAATTAAAGCACCCAGAGATCCTCATATGATCAACTTGTGGTTTTCTAGGAACCAAGCGTCATATGGTGTCTTATTATGAACTGCTTTTGTTGGGGATCTAGTTAGAAAATAAACTGCAGACACAACTGCTTCTGCCCAAAATCTATTTGGTGAACTTTTACATTTCAACAGGCTACGAGCCATTTCAACAATAATTATGTTTTTTCCTCTCTGCGACACCGTTCTGCTGCGGCGTACAGTTGTACGGACAGTCAGCTTCCTTCTTATGCCCTTTGCAACTGCTAATTACTTGAGTTGATTTGAAGTAAATTCTTTGCCACGATCTGCCCTTAAAGTCTTCAAGTGTCGATCACTTTGCCTTTCTGCAAATGTTTAAACCTTTTGAAGCATGTGAATGCTTCAGTTTTTTGCTGCCAAATGAATTTCCACATCATCCTTGTAAGATCATCAACAAAAGTAGGAGATATCTCTTGTTCTCAAGTGATGGAGTCCTTGAAAGGACCACAAATATCTGCATGTACTAGTTTTAAACGAGCTTTTGGTCTCGATGACGTTTTCAAAAAAAGTAGTCTATGCATTTTGTCATGGATACACCCTTAACACATGTTTTTTATGCATTTAAAAATATGGTAGACCTATCACCATCCCTTTTTGCCTTGGGATTTCTAGACTTTTGGAACTTAGATGCCCAAATTTCAAGTGCCACAAGGTACACTCATCCGTAACTTCAGATTTCAAACCAAAACTGCCTTTTGATGGCATAAGAAGATGGAAAACATTATTGGAGCCATTTTTACTTTAAAGATTACTTGATCCTTCGTTTTATCAGCTTATAAACTTTTTTCATCGATTGGCCTACGTCAACAGATTTTGAGATAAATCAGGAGCATTTAAAACATCATGAATGAGCTTGGAGCCACCTCCCTTTGTTTCCACGTTAACAACGCCTTCTCCTTCCACATTGATGTACTTGCTATCTGCAAGCTTTACCTTCATTTTGACAGCTGCATCCAGGCTTGCAAAATTCTTCTTTTCTCCTGCCATATGATTGCTACAACCACTATCCAGATACCACACACACTGATTGTTTTGTGCATTCAAGTAAGGGTACAATAATTGGTCTGAAGTTTCCTATTCAGAAAAATTAGCTTTGTGCTTTTGTTTAAATTGACAATGATTTGGATATTTACATCTTGAGCACTTTCTAGACCAGTTATCTTTTTGGTCGTGATTATCCTTTTTGCGAATGTGACATCGAAAAGCAGCTCTGAAGTTACCTTTGGTTTTCCCTTTCTGCCTTTTTCATCTCCACGACCATCGCGGAAATATGATTTCTCTTTCTATGCCTAGGACTTATGGTTATGGCCCCTTGGTCTCCATGATTGCTCGATTGCTTTCTTCTCAATATTCAGCTTTGAACGGAATGGTTGTTCAAGTGGTTGCTCCAAGAACCTGCTCATTCTCTTTTCATGTGCTTGAAGGGAACCCATCAGTATATGTAGTCAAGCTTGACAAGTCTTTTCATTCTTCTATTGTAGAAACAACATGTTACAAATTTTTGACACAAGCTTCTTAGAATTCTTTCTCTTACTTTCTTTTCTTGAATCTGATCTCCACAACTTTTTATTTGATTAACAATCTCTGCAGCTCTTGAAAAGAAAATGTTGACGTTCTCGTTCTTAGTCATTGTTAAGTACGAAAACTCTTCATATTTCTCGTCTCCTTGAAATTCTTTTGGTAACATCTCCCACGCAACTTCTAATTTGACTCGAAAGATTCTTGGACTTTCTATTGTGTAGAGCCCTGTGGTGGAGGTGGTTCTTCATAGCCTTCCTGAACCAAATCCCATAGGTCTTGTTAGATGAAAAACGTCTTCATCTGACTGCTTCAATATTAATAGAGCTAGCCGTTTAAAAATGGAACCATTCCTTGCGACTAGTTCGAAGTGGTAAGGCTTGAGCTTGCTGCCATTTAGAGAGAGCTTCTTGATTGGATTGACCTCCCTTGGTTGTAATTCTTTTGCAAGATCTAAACCTGCTCTTATGACACTATCGGGAATATCAGAAGATAGTGGCTTTTTGGAAGCTAAATTTTCATTTTTAATGTGGAGACAAGCACATTGGGAGCTTCATGCATGAAGCCTTGAACTTGCTGCCATTTGGAGTCTTGATTTGATTGACATCTCTTGGTTGTAATTGTTTGCAAGATCTAAACCTGCTCACTATCAGGTATATCAGAAGATTATGGTTTTTTGGAAGCTGAGTTTTACTTTTCTAATGTGGAGACAAGTATTGGGACTTCAAGCATGCTGGCTACCTAGAATCAATTTGTACTGCCTTGGAGATTTCTGGACACCACCTACCAGCATTTAATTAGAAGACTATAGACACTATTTCTAGTACATACCCTACTAATCTTTCTGTATTTGTGTCTAACAATTTATCTTGGATTTCGTGCATTTCTATTTTTGACAGGAGTTGCCCGTTGGTTTTGTTACTTTTACGTCTCGATGGGGTGCTTCCCTAGCTGCCCAATCCCAGCAGCATTCAAATCCATTAATATGGATCACTGAGAAGGCTCCAGAACCTAGGGATGTACTATGGAGAAATCTGGGAATTCCTTATAGACGTCTGCCACTATATCAAATCGGAGTCTTTATCGCTGCATCACTTCTTACAATTTTCTTTGCAATTCCAGTCGCAGCAGTTCAAGGTATAGCAAAGTTTGAAATGTTAAGGAAATGGTTTCCTCCGGCTATGGCTGTGCAGTTGATGTAAGTTGTCCTGCTCGTTTTAGTTGAAATAATTGTAACAGTGTGGAATCTTTAAGAAATGTTCTATTGCTGAATCCATACTTGCTTACTAAAATTTGTCCCCTAGAAGTAACAAGATACTTTCTTTCATTAATTCTCAGAAGTGTTTGATGATCTCTGTTTGCATCATTTTAGCGTTTTCTTTATTGTTATGAATAAATTCTCTCCCATGAATGCAATTCTACAGTAGAGAGAGTAAACACGGGTCCTTTTTCCAGTTTTATGTGGGGTTCGGGTTGTCAATTTTCCTACTTCCTCACTAAAGTATATTTTGATCTGCCTTCTTTTCCTCTTTGTATTCAACATCATTTGATATCCGTTAACTATGGATTTAAAGCTCAGTCCTAGTTGCAAGCATGAGCTTAGAGAATGAAGTATAAATAGACTTCTCCTATTGGTGCCATTCATTGGATTGTGTACCATAAATAACTCGATTTTACGATTTTCATTTTTTTAGATTTTTTACTAGAATTAATTCTAGTGTTATACTAAAAGGTTGATTGAAAAGAATGGGGCCAAATTTGAGTCTGATATGCTAAATAAGAGACTAATACGTGCTTCCTTGATTTCTGTCGTTCTCTTCGAGTACTTGTGGATTTGCAGAGGAGGACCCAAACTTTAGTTCATGTACGGTAGTAAAATTGGCGTAAAGAAAAGTTTAACATTTTATCAATCTGTTTCTTAACATATTTGTCTTCTTCGGTAAGAAAAATGTGTGTTCATCAAATAGTAATAGATTTCGCACTTCTCTTTTCTCCATCACTTAGTAATGTTGACAATGATGTCTAGGGTTTCTTACTTCTATCTTTTCTAATCATGTATGTGAAGAAGGGGCATAATCATCAGTCATCACACAGTGGGACCTACATTTTGAAAAAATGAAGCACTAATTGGATTTCTATATAGGGGCTATGAACACCAACTAAGTGAGAACAACATGGGGATATATTTTCTTCAGTTTTATTGATACTTTTGACCCTCAGAAAATTCACCTTATCGTGTTTTCGGTTCAAGTCCTTCCATTGCCGTAGATCTATCTTTCAGTCATGTACGAGTCGCTTATGCTTCAGTTTGGAGCTTCATCACTTCCGTGAGTCCTTTTAGTGCCTATCTTCTGATTTTGCAGACCGTTACTTGTTTGAGTGATTAAAGAGTTGGTTGAAAGATTTCTATGATCTCTGACTACCATTTTTGGATCTGACATATTAAAACTTTGGCAGACCAGGATTAAGGTCTGTTGTCACAGGTTATCTTCCAAGCGTTATTCTCAGTGGGTTCATATACGTTGTTCCCTTTGCCATGATTGCAATGGCTGAATCAGCAGGTTACGTTTCAAGGAGTCAAAAAGATATAAGGGCTTGCAACATGGTCTTCTATTTTTTAGTAGGAAATGTATTCTTCTTAAGCTTGTTATCTGGCTCTTTGCTTGATCAAATTGGGAAGTCCTTCATGCATCCCAAGGATTTTCCTGCTCGTCTTGCAAGTGCTGTAACTGCTCAAGTAAGTTTAATTCATCTTTGTTAACTGTACTTGTGCATGGTGTGCTTTCCTTTTTACATTCCATATCTTATAATTTGATATTGTCACATAACGAAGAGAAAGTCGAGAGGTGGATGCGTAAGATGACTCGATGGAGTAGCATTTTTCTTTACACCAGGTTTAAACCCCGGCATCCTGCTAGGATTGAAATTTTTTTGATGTTTATGGAAAATATCTTTATTTGAGAAATATAAAATCGAGTCTTGAAATGAAGAGCACCTGAAACTTACACAAGATGTCATCTTCGCTTCGTGGAACTTTTCCATTTTTCACTTGTACGTTTAATCGAAGTTTTATGAGTATTGTAAGACAGTTCTTTTACTTTGTCAATTCCAAACTTGAGTTTCAATATGGTTTATCGGTTTTTTTTGCTTTGTTCAGGCAGACTTTTTTATGACATATATCCTGACAAGTGGGCTGTCAGGATTTTCTCTGGAAATTCTTCAGCCTGGGTTACTTATGTGGGATACTTTGAAATCGCATACATGGAGCCGGGGAAAGAAGAAAAGTCCTTATCTATATTCAATTCCTTACTACAGAGTAATTCCTTTTGTTGCTCTCTTTATGATGATCGGCATGGTGTATGCAGTAGTCGCTCCATTGCTTCTCCCATTTCTCATTGGGTACTTCCTTCTAGGCTACGTTGTGTTTATCAATCAGGTCAACCCTTTCTACATTTCAAACATCAGATGTATTGAAGCACATGTGACTTTATGATCTTATTTTAAACTCAACAAGATGGTAATTAAATAGAATAAAGTTTTCTCCATTTTAATACTTATGTTACTTTGTTCTGAGGGGGTTTCCTTTTTATCTTATATCTGTATCTTATTCCATCTCTGTTTTTGGCTTAGATGGCAGCTCTTCTTCGGGTGGAAACCTTGCAGTCAGACAGATTAATTACAGTAGGCTTTTAGTGTGACTCCCTGATGAGAGCACGGGCATAGCACAACAAATAATCCCGCAAGAAACTATTGGTGGTGGAATTACCAAGAGTGTGGAAATTGAGTTGATAAACATATTAGCCCGTTACTGTTGGATCGAACAATTTGTGATTACCATCGACAGAAGGAGACGCTGAGACACATAAAGTACTTAGTCTTTCAAAGTGTTTGCTCTGAGCATGATAAATGGGATTGGTGCGATCTATAAGTATTGTCACTGTCGATGGCCATGGTAGATGTAGGAATACATGGTCTTGAGCTAGATATGACAGACAAGTTCTGTTTGTGAAGGCCTTATATACAGATGGATAGACACTGATACCAGTGGTGGAGTGTCAGTCGGAGGCAACCGACACAACTTAAAAGTAAAGGTGGTAACAAGAAATGAGGGGTTACCGCGGAATAAAAATGTTAGTCGGAGAGAGCCTTTTAGATAAGATTCAGCAAATAGCATGAATGATTTAGGAAGTGGGAGACTTGACAAACAATCAGCCACTTTACTGGAAATGTTATGATCAGGACTGCGACTGTTAAAGTATCAGGTTGTTGCCACCAGAAATGCGTCAGTCATGTGTTCATGATGGGATGGCATATTTCCGTAGGTGTACTGAAGATAAGCACTTTGTAGTAGAGAGGTTTGGTGGGGTTGAACTGGTGCATGCCTTAATGAAGAGATCAGATCTCTTCTCGACTGCTGCTAAAACGAAGAGGAAGTGATGCTTCATGATGTGGTTATGATTTGTAGTGCTCATAGTAATCGATTCAATGTCATGACACCAAAAAAATAGTGTCATTAATGTTAGCAGCCATAAAGTCGGCTATATTTTCTTTTGCGCCCAAGTTTCTGCAGTTCTTGATTGTGAATTAAACACACTTTCAATGTTTCACTGTGTGAAATACTCCAAACTAAGTTTTGTAACTCGTTCAACATGGTTGTGCTCTTGGTAGAGGTTTGCCTGTCTATATAGGGCAAAAGGGGATGTACCTGCAAGCAAAAATGTCTCCACATGCACATACAACAAGTTTACTAATTTTTGTAGTACTGAGCCGCATAAGTTGTTGGTCCAAAAGTCTATTGATCCCTAATATTTCACCTTTTGTTAGTAATTATGGAGTTTGTACTCAATAGCATGACGATTTTGCTCACCTATGTATTTGTTATGTCACTAACTGCAAGGATTACATGATTTTCTTGCAGATTCAGGATGTATATGAAACTACATATGAAACATTTGGTCAATATTGGCCGTACATTCATCACTATATTCTTCTTGCAATCATTATTATGCAAATCACTATGATTGGTCTATTTGGACTGAAGTCAAAGCCCTCCGCATCTTTTGCCACAATACCCCTCCTGGTGTTCTCTATAGCATTCAATGAGTACTGCAAGATCCGTTTCTTTCCTACATTTTGTCATTACTCTGTTCAGGTTAGGAGTTGATTCTTACACTTCATTTAGTTAATTTTTAGGGCAACTATACATATCGGAATGACACCTCAAAGGGAACTGATTCGACAGATACTGTGCATGAGACATTCTTCTTCTATTATATACGTCTATTTATGAGTTTACACGTGCCTTAATGTCGTGTGCATGCACTAGAGTCTAAAGACCTTTCCAGACACATCTTCTAGTGTCAGCTCTCAAGTATGTTCCTCTGATCGCATCGATTGCATCGTGTAACTTTACTAGATATAGACACCTTCTGCAGTATGAGATGTATGTTGGATAGTGTTTCAGTGCATTTGCATTAGACAAGCATATGTACCAATCAAGCACATGAACTTCTATTCTTATTTTCCTTTTCTTTATCTATGCTGAAAAATGACTTGGTGCCCGCGATGAGTACTCTAGGTTACATAAGCAACCTTTTTAGAGTAGGAAATGAGCGTAATACACACGAAAAAGAGGATACCTCGTTCGCCATGCTTAGTAACAGATTCATACATGCATGTCCCTGGGTCCATCCCATGCAGCATCAGTAACCATTTACCAATTAATACCATCAGTTGATGAGGTCAGGATTCACGTATATGGTGGAAAAAGTTAGATCTCAATCCAAGAATTTCTGAAATTTAAGGCGGGCAAAGCTCTGTAGTTCACAATTTCTCACTGTTTTTCTTGAGAGAATTGATAAATTAGCACTTGTAGGATAAAACAATTACAAACACAAGGTGGGCAAGTGCCCACAATGAACAACATGTGGCCTCGTCATTGATCTATACCATGAAGCTCACGCTACCCAGGTGGAGTTGTTTAAAGTAGCAATTTAGATGGGCACGTGAGGTGAACTAGTGAAGGCTGTAGGAGGGGTCATGGAGTTGGTTTTGGAGAAGATATTCTAGAATTATAGCAAATAATCTCTAAGAGGAAGAGGATGGTTTACATAGTGATGTCTTTGCTACACTGGTCTGAGTTTTTACTCCTCCCTGACTTCCCTCGCAGAACATTATAGTAGAGTCAAACTAATGTCTAGTTCTAGGCTTAGTTCAATTTATAATGAAAGAACCATCCACCTGAGCTAATTTTTTTCTCAACTGTGATCAGGATGCCATGAAAGACGATGAACTGGATCGAAATAATGGTTTGATGGAAGCTAATTGCCGGAATGCACTTGATGCATATCTTCCCCCATGCTTACGGCCGGAGAATCTTGGCGAAGAAGAATCAACTTCGACACGGCCAGGAATTTGTTGTTCAACGTAAACTATATCCTTTTGTTTTGTTTTTGTTTTTTGTTTTTGTTTTTTGTCTTGTTCACTACCTTTTTGCGCTCTCTTTAAATGGAACAAAGAATTTCTGAAAGGAGAACGAAAGATAAAGAAAAAAAGGGTAGTCAATTCGTTTGGATGGTAATTGTTAGTGCTTTGAAATTAGCAAAGCTTTTTAACCTGAAGAGTTACTCTTTTCGTGATATGGAAGGATCCAACCCTCTCAACACGAAGGGTAAGACCAACGAAAAGAACTCGAAACTTTTTCATTTCCACCTCGTTTTATTGCTGGGCCCACCTATGCCAGTGTCCTTGGCGTGTGATGGGCTTTTGTTTTGATGCCGGCGTCCCCGCTCGTGGTGGACTAGGCAAGATACCACGGTATCGGGGGTTGTGGTGGAGGTCGGTCGGATGCGAGGGTTGTTGGTCCTCTCTGTTGGTGATGGCTGTGTGTTCAATATTGATGGTTTTGTCCCTTATTTTAACCATAGGGTGTCTGGGTTGTGTGGTTGGGCACGAGCATTTGCGGTGGATGGTTGCGGGTGGTTCGATGGTCCGCTAAAGAATTTCTCAGACTAGGTTTCCATCTATTTTCTCCCTCCTTCCGTCCATGCTCAGTCCCCTTCCCCTCTTTCTTGAATTACCGTGATTGGCGTGGTTATTGGGTCTAGAGGCCTCGCATCAGCTGGCGTGGTGGTGAGTGGGTCGGACTTTGGTGGTGTTAGGGGGCACTTTGGACGTGAGTGGAGGTGCATGGCGAGGATGGTACACTGGCCTTACTGTGTTTTTGTTCAATCTGCCAGTGGAGTCGTTTTTGGCATCCTGCGGTAGTCGACGACCGGGTATGTTCCGACGGCAACAGCGATAAAAGCCGTCGGTGGTGGTGTTGCTCATGATGGGGGTGCAGGAAGCAATGACCTTTGGACACGTGGCCTTAGTACAAGTGTTGGTGGCCTTAGTTGACAAGTGTTGGGCTTGGCAGGTGTTGTCGGGTGTTGGCTGGCGGTGGAAGGTGGTGTTGATGTCTGTAGTGACCTTGGGACACGTGGCCTCAGTTAACAGTTGTCGGGTGGCTGGGCTTGGCAGGTGTTGCGAGTCTTCAACTGACGGTGGAAGGTGGTGTTGATGTGCGCTGCTTGTTGACGTGTGGCAAGTGGTGTGGTGTTATGACTTTTGTTTTTTTGCTAGCTTTATCTATTCGAGTAACTGATTTGTTTTGGTCTATTATTTTCTTTGTTTTATTTTATGTTACTTTGAGTACCTTGGGACAGGGATGCTGTCACTGTGTATAGCTAGTGACCTGGTTAGGTTGCGAGCATGCTTATCCTTTATGCAAGATGACGTATGTAGCGATGTCTTGGCATTAAATTCGGTTATTCTTTGGCCACTCCCGCTTTTATAAGAAAACCTGACTATGTTCCGCGCCTTATCTGCAGTCCTGTTGTTCAAAGTGCAGAATTATGTATTTTTCTTTTTTGTTCTCATGTACTAGATGTTTATTCATTTCATGGTTGGTTTTTGCTCGAAACCAAAACTAGAACCAAAACAAATCTCTTCCAGAATGCCTAAGGTGGACGGCGAGCCTTAAAGGTGGTCACATTGGACAAAAAGCTTTGCAGGTTTGGGTGCACTGAGTCCATATGAAGAAGAATACGAGCCTCGCAGCAAAGTGGCCAAAACTATTTGACCTTCAACGAAGGTCGTGAAGCAAAACTAATTAAACTGCAATGAAACTCCATTACCCTGGAGTAAGGCTGCAAATGAACCGAGTTGCTTACGAACAGTTCGCTATTCGTTCTTTCTGAAACTCGTTCATGTAATAAGTGAACCGAACACAAACATAATTTTAGGGCTCATTTATTAAACGAGTCGAGTTTGAACATAATGATGCTTGTTTATTAACGTTCATGAAAAAGAGGGCTCGTTTACTTAACGAGCCGAACACGAGCCGAGCCTTATAAACAAACATCGCTTCATTTATTCATTAAAAAAATATAAGGCTAATTACACCTATGTCCCTGAGGTTTGGAGGTAATTACACCCGAGGACACAGTTTTAAAATGTAACACTTATATCCGTTGACAAACGGAATACAAAAATACTTAACAGTTTTGACAAAAAAAACTTGATTGCCACTGACTTTAAAATAAAATATTCATTAATGCCATTACTCTCCCCCTCCCCCCCCCCCCCCCCAAGCCCATTTGGCCATTTCTGTCTCAAACATCGTCGACAGGATCCCTTCGCCTGTGCCTTCTTGTTGTCGCACCCTTCCCATTCCCCGTCGCCCCCACCCTCCCCTTCCCCTTTCCCGTCGCCGGTCGCCGGCGTTGCCTTCCTTCTCGATTCTGGGCGTGGTGGCAGCGGCGAGATGATTGCGGCGATTCACCTTCGCCAAGAAGATAGGTGCGCCGATGATTTGGTGATGTAGACCAAGCAGCTGGGGAGGCTGCCAGTGGTGCACTTTGCGGCTGGAAGGTTGGCGACACTGGAGGAGGTGGCGCTGATGATGGAATTGGAGCTGGGGTGTGACGGCATTTTCGTTGGTTCGGGCGTGTTCAAGAGCGGGGACCTGGTGAGGAAGGGGGTGCAATCGTGCAGGCCGTGCACTACTCTGACCTGAAGGTACTTGCGGTGGGGAGCTGTGGGTTAGGCGAAGTGATGGCTAGGATTAACCTAAATGTGAAAATCAAATTACACATTGAAAGAGGATTTAAATTGTTTGAAAATTTGGCAAGCGTTGGTGATGGCGCTCGGTGAAGGAGCGCCGGAGTTGATCGCCGGTGATGGGGCTGCTGACTGAATGCTGACTGAAGTTGCTGGCCGGCGACAGGTCTGTCGGCAACATCGATCGGACGGTTGCAGTGGTAGCGGCACGGTGGCATCGGCGCGATGCTCGCAAAGGCACGATGAAGGGGCATTTCGGTGAAGGCGTGGGGAACGGAGTTAGTCGCTGGCGACCGCTTGTGCGGCCGGTAGTGGGGCTGCCATGGCGTGTAAGAGGGAAGGGACTGCCAGCGTGGGGCAAGGGGAGGGGGTTGTCAGAGAGTTAGCCGGGGAAGACAAAAAAATAATTATTCTAATTATTAAATGACATTTTTTTGTTCAAAATACTTAGTATATACAATAAAAATTACTCAGTATTAAAAACTTCAAAAATTACTTAGTATATACAGTACAATGGTAGTTTTGTCATTTTAAAAATACGTATCGCTGACATCATAAAAAAATACACTTTTTGGATGGAACCCTGACGGATGGACACGGGTGATACATTTGAAACACTTTTGGTCACAGAATGTTACATTTTGAAACTTAGCATCCTTGACTGTAATTATCTCTAACCTCAGGAACATAAGTGTAATTAGCCCAAAAATATAATATATATTATAAACCTACAAAAAATATCTACCTTCTGTTGGGACGTGGAAGCATGTGGATCACCCATGCTTCCTCTCTCACTCACTATGTTCATTTTCTTCATCTCATTACATACACAGACACTCAACAAACACCCACAACGCCGGCCAATACTCAGACAGGCACACCGCCGGCCAGACCACCGCAGGTTATATAACCCCCCACGCTGTGGCCTTCTCTCAAACACTCGAACAGTCGTCAAACACCCTCTGCTCTCTCTCTCTCGTCATTCAAGCACACTGCCGAAAATCATCGCCCACATCGCCGGCTAGACCTCCGCCAAGTCAGGCCACAGGCGTACAAACGCAGCTGCTCCTCCATACAGATCTGGCATCCCCCGATCAAATCTGAGATATTTCACGACTCCAAGTCTTCGATATTTAAGAAGATCCAGAAATCCGTCTTCATCTTCTTCTCCGATCATTTCTCCGGCCATTTTTTTGATTGTTGATTCAGTTTGTCTCTTTAGATGAACGAGCCGAGTCGAGCCTGAGTTGTGCGTTGACGAACTCGAGCCGTTCAAACACCCATGTCTACCTTCTAAATGAACACGAGCTGAGCTCAAATCCCTAAAATTATATGAACTGAGTTCGAACACACCCCTATTCGGCTCGAACTCGGCTCGTATACAGCCCTACCCTGGAGCAAACATAAAAAAATTATGAAGTAACAGAGGCAAGCACATTAGACGCCTCGTGCAAGCTCAAAGATAAGACAACAGTACTAGTGAGAAATATATATATATACACACACACACACACCTATACCTATCAAGCATTCACTAAAAGCACGCATTAGAATAAGAACATGATCAGTGTGATGTTATCATCAAGAAGAATATTTAAACCTACGTTATTCAACCATACAGCTAATAGTTCAGTTGTACGATATTCCTGGTTGAAGCAATTAAAGGAGAATAAGGAATTCTTATCAATTGAGATGAACAACGCATTCACACGAGGTAAGGAGGATCCGCCGAAACGAATAGTGAATTTTGACACACGAAGAACCCGGATTTTGCATTGCATTAAACCATTTTACCCAAAGCATTGTTGTCACCATCATTCATGCATAATTTCTAAAGTTTTGTTGCAGATAGGGCTACTTACAAGGTTTTGCTAGACCTCAATTTCTTGATTTCGATTATTACTTCTGTTGAATATCCTTTTTCTACTTCAGATGTTTTTCATATGCACAAACTCGTCATAACAAATGTCAAAACATTTAAGCGTTAAACATTTACCTCTATTTGGTTTGAGTCTGTAAGATGATTAAGAAATTATATGTGAGGATAAAGGAATTAAACTATTCATAAGTTGTTATATTAGGTGGCTTAGTTTTGGTTTGCCAGGATGGTTGGTAATGCTCCATTGCTGCAGAAAGGAGAGGAACGAGTTCAGCTGAAAACAAATTCTACAAGGTCTACATATGTTGGATGTTTGCCAAGAATAATTCATATTACGAGAACGTTCTTGTTACAGACTATTCTAGCTATGTACGCTTTAATAAATAAATATTCAACACATTAATTTGTAACACTAGTAATTTTTGGAGAATCAACTCAGTTCCAGAGGGTATACGAATACACTCTAGAACTTCATAATTGAAAAATCCCATGTAACACTAATTATAAAAGAATATGTACATATGTTTACATTGTTGTATGTGCAATACGAGTATATCCTCGAAGTTATACCAATAACGTTTTAACTTTGTTGTGTACAAGTTAATTGACTACATTAAAGAAAGGAAGACGTAAGTACAACGACTCAGACATGTTGCTAAGAAAAAGAAGTATCAAGCACGAAAGGCCACACTTTCAAATAAGGTCTCCAACCTTGTGCAATTGAGAAATTTACAAAGAAATCTATAACGAGGTGCAATAAACTCAATCTAAATTTGTTCAGAAGGGCGCTAGAGCTTTTTCAATCGTAGACTAGGTTTAATCAGTACATCTTGACATTGGAGTTTGGAGAACTTATTAGTTGCGAAAGGAACCTTTTTGATGAACAAAACTTTACGAGTAAACTTAACAACTGATACTTTTAATAACTAGACAATTTTTAAGGATCTTGTGGCATAAAATCCTACACTTTAGGAGCTGGTGCACATTTCACATTAAAGTTTCAATTTTAGCACAATTTACCTAAGGTTTTCCATTTTGTGCATGGTTCTTTAATTGACAGGAAGAAGTCCAATGTTTTGGACCCCCGTTAATTCTTTAAGGGAAAAATTGGTATCCACATCCGTTTTTGTAATCCCCTTACAGGAAGATCATACGAGTCCACCACCATTACCATACATATAGCCACCAAACCCCCCAAAAGAGCGACCACCTAACTTATCAGAAGTGCTAATGACAACCTCCATCAGAGCTCCATCAAACCCATGTCTACACCTTACTGCCAACCATCCAAACCCTATCTCACAACCATACTGCCTACACTTGTGTTGTCCAAACGCACCACGGCGCACTGTCTAAACAACCACCAGGCCAGCACCATCACTACGGCCAGCGCCATCCAAACCACCACCACGGTCAGCGCCATCCAAGCCCCCACGACAGCCAACGTCGTCTCCCACCACGACTAGCCCGACAAGTTATTCCACCACCACCATAGTTAGTGCTGAAACCCCAGCAATTCATTATACAATTAATTAGTAACATGACATCACAATAGAGCAACCGCGCCTTTGCACCGCCACCATCTAAAAAAACCGAGATCAGAACCTTATCAAAAATTGTGGTAATTTGTCTTGGATAAAATCCAATATATATTTTCACAAGTGGTATCAAGAGCTAAGGTTTATGTTAGATTGAAAGCACCTTGGAATGGAGCCGAATACTTCACCAAACTATGATTTGGAGAAGTTTGATGGATTGAACAATTTCAGTTTATGGAGGATGAAAATGCGTGCCGTTCTGATTCAGCAAGGGTTGTTGAAAGGGCTAAAAGGCAATTAAGGGCTTCCTGAATCTGCTGATGAAAAAGAAGACATGTTGGAGAGAGCCCTTAGTGCCATGTTCTTGTGTTTAGCCGACAACGTGTTGCGAAAGGTTTCTCAGGAAACGACTGCAATTGGATTGTGGCTGAAATTGGAGAGCTTGTACATGACAAAGTTTTTGACAAATCGCTTATAGTTAAAACAACGGATTTATACTCTTCGGATAAAAGAAAAAACATCGATTAATGATCATCTTGATGAATATAATAAGGTAACATTAGATCTGCAAAATATTGATATCAAGATAGAAGATGAGTATCAAGCTTTACTGTTGTTGTATTCTTTACCTCCATAAATGGGCATCTTGTTACTACCTTATTGTACGGGAAGGACAGTAAATCCATGTAGGATGTTGAGGCTATGATAAATTCTCAAGAATTAAGGAAGAAGGTTTCAGAAAATAGGAGAAAAGAACAGGGTAATGGTCTAATGGCTCGAGGCTGAAGCACTGACCATGCTAGCTCAAAAAATAAAGGAAGATTAAAGTCTCTATCAAAGGCCAAAAAAATTGAAGTGCTACCATTTTCACAAGGAAGGGCATTAAAGAAAGGATTTTCCTCAGCGTAAAGGGAAGAAAAAGGATAATTCCAAGACGGCTGATATTGTTGGAGTAGTAGAAGATAATTGTGATGATGCAGATGTTCTTTCAGTTACTATCAGTTCCTCGAATGGATGGTGGATTCTTGTCATATGTGTTCTATTAAAGATTGATTTGCTACTTATCGCTCATTTGATGGTGGTGAAGTTTTTATGGGAAACGATGTCTCATGTAATGTGGTTGGGATAGGTTTAATTCAGATTAGGATGCATGATGGTATTGTGAGAACTTTGACTGATGTCAGGCACGTTCCGTAGTTGAGAAAAAATCTAATTTTTTTGGTTACGCTTGATCCAATAGTTATAACTATCGGGCTGTAGATGGAGTTATGAAGATAATGAAGGGTGCTCTTATTGTGATGAAGAGGTTGAAACAAAATAGTCTATATTTATTGCAAGGTAGCACAGTTACAAGAGTAGCAACATCTTCATCTTCTAATATAGATTCTGACACTACCAAGTTTTGGCATATATGTCTTGCGCATATGAGTGATTGGGGTACGGATGTGCTAAGAAAATAAGGTTTGTTGGGAAGTAAGAAAATTGGAAAGCTGAATTTTTGTGAGCCTTGTGTGTTGGGAAAGCAGTGCAGGGTGAAATCAGTCGAGTTGTTCATACGAGTAAAGGTACGGTGGGTTATATCCATTCAAATTTTTGGGATTCTTTCACGATTTCGTCTAAGGGTGCTTGTAGATATATGTTAACCTTTATTGATGACTTCTCAAGAAAGGTCTAGGTGTACATTCTGAAAAAGAAAAGTGATGTATTTGTTCTTGGAAGAAATTTAAGATGATGATTGAAAAACATACCTGCAAAGAAATTAAATGCTTGAGGACTGGCAATGGAATGAAATTCTATTTGGATGAGTTCATTGAGTTCTGCAATAATGAAAGCATAGTGAGGCATCGCACTATTAGAAAAACACCACAGCAGAATGGTGTTGCAGAACGAATGAATAAGACTCTCCTTGAGAAGGCTGGGTGTATGCTTTTAAATGTCGGGTTATCAAAAGAATTTTGGGCAGAATATTAGGTAACAAGTATTTGGTGAATAGGTCTCTATCGGCTGTAATTGATTACAAGACTCTTGAAGAAGTTCGGTCTGATAAACATGCTATGCTCATTTTAATGGAGGTAAACATAAGAGAGAGCGAAGAAGTGCATTTTTTTATGCCATGCTATGCAAGTGGGGTAAAAAGGTACCGGTTATGATGTCCTGATTCTAAGTCATCCAGGTTCCTAATTAGCAGAGATATGACATTTGATGAGTATTCGATGCTTTCAAAGAAGGAGGAGTTGATTGATGTGAAGAAAAACCACGGTGTCAGGGAGAAGGTGGAGCTAGAGGTTCGAGCTCCATATTCTTTGCCTAAAATTCCTACAGATAAGAAATATGGTTTTCATTCTACCGAGGAGAATGAAGAACCTCAGGAACAGCAATATAACATTGCCAGAAACAGAGCAATATAACATTGCCAGAAACAGATCGAGAAGATAAATTTGACCTCCTCAGAAGTATGGATATGCAAATATGGTTGTTTATGCTCCTAGTGTAGCAAAGGATATTAAGGTTGAAGAGCCTGTTACATCTAAAGAGGCCATCAAGAGCACATAATCAGTGCAGTGGATAGTTGCTATGAGTGAGGAGATGGAATATTTTTACAAGAATCAAACGTGAGAATTGGTGAAACCACCCATAGGCCAGAAGATAGTTGGTTGCAAATGGGTATACAAGAAGAAGGAGGGAATTCTTGGAATAGAAGATGCAAGGTATAAAGCATGTTTGGTAGCTAAGGGTTTTACTCAGAGAGAATGTAATGATTACAATGAAATATTTTTCCTTGTAGTAAAACATACTTTGATAAGAGTGTTGCTTGTTTGGATGCTTTATATGACTTGGAGTTAGAAAAGCTGGATGTCAAGACAACTTTTTTACATGGTGAGTTGGAAGAGCAGATATTCATCTGCCAGCCAGAAGAGTTCGTGATCCGGGATAAGAAAGATTATGTTTGCTTGTAAAAGAAATCCTTATAAGGATTAAAGCAATCTCCAAGGCCGTGATATAAGCGGTTCGACACTTTCATGGTAGAAAGAGGTTATACCAGGAGTGCCTATGACAGTTGTGTGTATCACCAGAGGCTTGTGGATGGTTCTCATATATACTTGCTGTTGTATGATGATGACATGTTAATTGCTGCAAAAACGATGTCATATATTAACGGTTTGAAAGAGCAATTAGAAACAAAATTTGAGATGAAAGACATGGGTGCAGCAAAAAGGATATTAGGGATGGACATTCAGACGGATCAACCTGTAGGAATTTTGTCTTGTCCTAGAAAAAGTACATTGAGCGTGTATTGCAGCGTTTTGGTATGGAAAACTCCAAACCTGTGACTAGTCTTTTGGTGGCACACTTCAAGCTTTCAGCAGCTAATTCCCCACAAACCTAGGAGAAGGTGGAGCACATAGTGTGTGTTCCATATGCTAATGCAGTGGGCAGTCTCATGTATGTTATGGTTTGTACGAGACCCAATTTTTTTCATGCGGTCAGTGTGGTTAGCAGGTACACGTATAATCATGAGAAAGCTTATTGACAGGCAGTGAAGTGGATACTTCAATACCTGAGAAGTACTGCAGATACTGGTTTAATCTACCATCAGGGCAGTGATGGGAATGATAGAGTTGTTGGATATGTGGATTCAAATTGAGCTGGAAATTTGGATATGAAGAGATATTTGACAGGTTATGTGTTCACTTTTTTTAGCTGTGTGATCAATTGGAAGGCTATTCTACAGACTATTGTTGCATTGTCTACTACCAAAGCTGAGTACATAATGGTGACCGAAGCACTGAAGGAAGCCATTTGTTTAAGGCCTTAGTTGGTGATTTGGGGTTAAAGCAGGAGTCTAGCACTGTTTACTGCAGCATCAAAAGTGTTATACATCTGACCAAAAATCAGACGTTCCGTGAGTAGATCAAGCACATTGATGTCAGGTTTCATTTTATTAAGGATATGGTTTCTCAGGGTATTGTTGTGATAGAGAAGATTTCAACAGTTGAAAATCCAGTGGACATGATGTCAAAGCATATTCTAGAGATAAAGTTTAAGCATTGTTTAGATTTTAACGTTATCAGCAGTATTTGATGTGCAACCCTAGGGAGTAGTTGTGGTAGCAGCATATGGTACTTTCAGGTTATTTGTGGCTTGTTTTATCCCAGCCTAGGTGGAGATTTGCGATAATTTATCTTGGATAAAAAAAACTCAAAAATTGGTTAATGTGTGGGTGTCCCACGTCGGTTATTCAGAGAAGATTGCGACTTGGCCCTAAATATATAAGTCGTCTTGTCCACATTGGTTATTGAGAGAAGGTTACGACTTATCTACAAGTATATATAAGTCGGCTTGTATTGTGTTTAAGTTAAGAGAGAAGAGTCGTTCTTTGAGAGAGTGTCTATTGAGAGAGATAGAGACCTGTAATCTCCATTGACAAACATAGTGAATCGTTGCTACACCATGGAGTAGGCTTCCGAACCACGTAAATCTTGTGTCTTATGTGCCTTTATTTTCTGTTATTGTTTTCGATTCTCTTCTTGTTTGGTACAAAATCTAGTATATATTTTCACAAAAACTAACATCAATGCCACCGTGACATCGCACCAACACCATCCGCAAAACCAAATTCAAAACCACCACTATTGTCCCCATTGCCTTATGTGTGACGATTTTGACAATCAAAGAATTTTATACAGGTTGAGCAATGGTGGTCTAATTTGCACAAATGAAGCATTTTGATTTGGCAATATTTCATGAGGTGGCTATGTGATTTGCCAAAATATTAAACTTCAGCCCAACAATATGAAAGTCTTAACTAAATTGTGCCAAACATGAATCTTCAAGGTAAAATGCGAATCCTCCCAAAAGTAAATTATGCCAAAATTAAAAAATTAAGGTAAAATATGCACCCACCAAAAATTTTATGTGCAAATGATCCATTTTCCAATCTCTTACCAATATAAAGAGTCAAGTGTAGTCAAGAACTGCATCTCTGAGATATTTTTGACATTTATCAAGCAATATCCATGTCGCAATGTAAAAAAGAAATGAAGAAAGAAAGATAAGGGCATTACCCTTATTAAATACGAATCTTACATTCAAGTCGTTTGCGAAAAGGGGGTCGCAGGCCCTAATTCACCCCCCAACCCAACACCCACAACTCCCTCTCTTCTCATAGCCCTTGTTTCCACCGCCACCATTGGTTCCACCAGCTGGTGGTGGCGTGGTTCTTCTTTTAGTTTTGTAGGGTTTGTTTTGTTCATTTTTTTTCTCCTTGGCTGGATTACTTTTCAAATGGCTTGGACATGGCTTCGGCTCCAATCATGGGTTGGTGGTTCGATTGGAAGGCAGATCTAAAGTTTGCCCATAACTGGTGTCTTTGGGTGGTTTGTTAGGTGGGTTAGAGGTCTGGGTGTTAGGGCGGCAGCGGTTGCGAGTAGGTTAGGTGGTCGGGTGCTGTTTCTTCCTGATGGTGTTTTCTTTTAGGGTGAGGAAGGTGGGTGACGACGGCGGCAACAGTAGAATTCATGGCAGAGACGACGGTGCAACGACAGTGTTCACGGCATCGGCGGCTTCAGCGGCAATGGCGGATTCAGCGGCAATGGCGGAGTGTGAGGTAAAGGTGGAGTTTTCATGCCAGGTTTTTAATCCCCCTATCATGGTGCCCTTTTTGTTTATGATTTGTTATGAATTTGGCTGTTAAAAGCTGGGGCTGTAGTTTCAGGCTAGGCCTTATTATCCCCATCTCTCTAACTTGGTGCCCTTACTAGTTATTTGTTTGGTGGTAAACGGTCTTGGCATGGTGTGTGTCGTCTTTGTGCGTGGAGTTTCATAGTCTGTGTGGCATGGTTGGGATGAGCGACATTTGTTTTTGTTGAGTCGGTGGTCCAATGGGGTGCTGCATGCAGGCAGGTAGTAGTGATATAGGGTCGGTGGGTGGTACTGGATTTGGGCGGGTTTGATCATCTTTGTGTGTGGAGTTTCATTGTCAATGTGGCATGGTTGGGATGAGCGCCATTTGTTTTTGTTGAGTAGGTTGTACAATGGGGTGCTGCATGCAAGCAGGCAGTGGTGATATGGGGTCGGTGGGTGGTACTGGATTTGGGCGGGTTTGATCATCTGTGTGTGGAGTTTCATTGTCAGTGTAGCATGGTTGGGATGAGCGACATTTGTTTTTGTTGAGTAGGTGGTCCAATGGGGGTGCTGCATGCAGGCAGGCAATGGTGATATGGGGTCGGTGGGTGGTACTGGATTTGGGCGGGTTTGATCATCTTTGTGTGTGGAGTTTCATTGTCAGTGTGGCATGGTTGGGATGAGCAACATTCGTTTTTGTTGAGTAGGTGGTCCAATGGGGTGCTGCATGCTGGCAGGCAGTGGTGATATGGGGTCGGTGGGTAGTACTGGATTTGGGCTGTAGGTGGTCCAATGGGGTGCTGCATGTAGGCAGGCAGTGGCGATATGGGGTCAGTGGGTGGTACTGGATTTGGGCGGGTTTGATCATCTTTGTGTGTGGAGTTTCATTGTCAGTGTTGCATGGTTGGGATGAGCGACATTTGTTTTTGTTGAGTAGGTGGTCCATGCAGGCAGTGGGATATGGGGTCGATGGGTGGTACTGGATTTGGGCGGGTTTGATCATCTTTGTGTATGGAGTTTCATTGTCAGTGTGGCATGGTTGGGATGAGCGACATTTGTTTTTGTTGAGTAGGAGGTCCAATGGGGTGCTGCATGCATGCAGGCAATGGTGATATGGGGTCGATGGGTGGTACTGGATTTGGGCGGGTTTGATTATCTGTGTGTGGAGTTTCATTGTCAGTGTGGCATGGTTGGGATGAGCGACATTCGTTTTTGTTGAGTAGGTGGTCCAATGGGGTGCTGCATGTAGGCAGGCAGTGGTTGTAAGGGGTCTGGGGTGGAATTGGATTTGGGCGGGTTTGATCAATTTGAAGACAGGGGTAGACTTACGCTGATCGGTGATTGAAAGATACATTCAGATCGATAGAGGAGTCCGTGATAAAGGTTTAATCGCGTGTTTTAATTTGTATCTTTCTCTGTGTTTCTTTATTCCCTATAGGTCACAGGGTATTGAGCCTTAAACTTATTGTTTATTTGTATTTTGTTTTTTAGGTTGATGTTTATGTTATTACATTGTAATCTCTGGGGCAGAAACGTTGGCCTCATGTTTTTGATACGATGATATATATTTTCCAGAAAAAAAAAATACCAATCTCACAAATTCTTACTTAGCATCAAAACACAGATATGATTGGAAGTCTCCCTAGAAATCACAAGTGAGCTCTACATACATGTTCTGCCTTTTGTCTCACTCGTAATGTATGCTTAATTTCTAAGGTTGGAAATGCACACTAAATGTGCACAACAGTTAACCTTAAATCTTACAGAGCACCTGCTTGATGAGATAGTTATACAACAATTCCTTCCAGGCAAAGTAACGAAATCTACGTATATTTTTACTAAAAAGATAGATTTTATTATGGTTACAATATTAGCAATGAATAAAAAAATCTGACCAAAAATCACGTCAGCTAACCTGCTCTCTTATCTATCACTATTTTGTTCTCACAAAACAAACCTACTTAGACGAAGGTTCAGCTTCTCGTTTAGGCCGATTACGGGTGCGTGGAAGTGAAGACTCTTCTTTCAAAGAAATTACAGCATCATCATCACCGTCCTCATCTGCTTCTAATATTGCTTGATTAATGGCAAGCTGGTTATGCAGTAGACAACACAAGTCAAGAGCAATGCAGTTGAGTCAAACAAACCTTTCAATGTGAAAACCACACACACACACACACACACACACACACTCCCCCAACCCACTCCGCCAAAAGAAAAACGTGACAAGCATAAGGAAAATTCTCTTCATTGTTTTAAGGAATTCCAGATCATACTACATTACTACTCCTTGAGGTTGAAGAATGGATAAAAGTCAAGCAGTAGTCAATCACTCAATTAATGTTCGATGCTTACAAGGCAATATTTCATAACGTATAGGTCCTAATTTTCTATAATAGTTTGTGATCTGTGACAGAATGCAAAAAACCTCACTAATGACACATCCGAAAAGGCAGGTCCCCTTGTTCCTGAAACATCTTAAAGCAGCTACTGTTCATTTTTCTGTGTCTGCGGAAAGGCAGGCTCCATTCTCCCCAACCACATCACATATCCACATTTCATATTAAGTGAAGATATCATCTATAGACAAATTATAAAGAATGAAATCCAACTACGAAATGAGCAGCATCTTATTTTGGTTAACTTTATGTGCCATTGGTGCCAATATTGGTATGTCTGGGGTGATCGAATAAATAACTAGTTGAATATGTATATTCTCCAAGTAGATTATTTTGAGCCACGCATACATTGCCTTGGGCTAAGCTAAAAAACTACTATTTCCAAAACTCGTCAATGATAGCCCTCCATGGATTCACCTATATAAGCCGCGGCTAAAGTTGCAAAAAACCTTTAGTCTTCTCTTTAGATGAGGTTAGCTTCCGATAGGAGGTTCTACTGACCTCTAAAAACTACACCAAGGCCGCCTTCATCACTGAGATCTTACTGGAAAACCTGTGCCAGCTTCTGCTGGCAATGGCTTGAAATTTGGATTCTCTTGACAGATCATTCACCGCAATAGACCTCTCGTAAGAGGAGCAGGGGTCCTACAGAAGCTTTTGGGTCGCACTGGCTGAAGCGAGTACAGCCCACTTTCGACCAAGTCACTCTCCACTGTCTTATGTATGAAATTTGATCCTACTAATCCCCAGCCCTTTGGCTCTTTTCAATCTCATTATGCTAGTTGACTTATTAGGACTTCCCCCAGCCACCCTTGTCTGCTTCAGCCTCTTTGAGGATATCTTCTTTTTTCTCTTCTTAATTTCGTTAACAAATAAAGCATACATAAGCCAGTCTTCACTTTATCCGTTACTTTGTAGGTAGGCTGATAGTAATGCAATCTTAGTTGCATAAACGAGTTATATAGGCAGTTTGGTTTAGTCATTTGCACTCAACGGCTCTAATGATTCAGATCTAGAAGGCATTTCAGTGTCGCTAAAGATGCATTCGGAGCACAATATTTCCTAACCTTCTGGTCAGTAATTCCTTTTGTTTCAAAACTTCTTGCTTTGTTGGCTTTCTTATTTTAATCACCTTGTTTTAGGAACTTATTTTTGGAAATTATGCCCCAATTTCGGGACATCCAAATAAGGACTTTAATATGAATGGATAGTAGTCTATTTCACTGGAAACACGTGTAATCGGAACACTATCCAAGCAATTTGCATTTAGAGGATAGTACAGTATTTATAAACACCGTATCCTTACTGATACTGGTAATTATAACTACCGCATCGGCACAGACCATTTTTTTCCTTCTGTTGGTACAAACAGCCCAATATCTTGTACCAGATTAAATATGGGGCATACTGGCAGACGCGTAACGTACCGAGAGAAACTCAAATACCGGACCATGAGGATAAATAAAAAAAAAATCGAAAACAACTAGTTTGCCTTTATGGTGCTACCATCACTGCCGGTCCTCATCATTGTCGGCGTATCCATAAAAAGCCATCGACTAATCGTGTCCCTGTCCACTCCCCACCCAAACCACACCACTTGCTCAAACCCGCCACCAAACCAATCACTGCCAAATCCCTTTCCCCTCTGCGGCTTCCCGTTGGACATCCCTGTGACCCCTACTTCCCAAACCAACTATCACCACACCTTAACAAATTTTTCAACAGACCCATCATTGCTATGGTGTCATCCCTGTTTCATTGCCGTCATTGGTGATCAACAAGATTGAATTCCATCATTGGTGATAAAACCAGATGATGATGATGATGATGATGATGATTGTTGGTGGCGGCGGTAGGATTTGCGATGGTGTATTGGGAGGAAGATGGTGGATTCGAGTGTAATAGCTATGTGGTTACAAACTTGTCATCAAGGTACAGAAAGGGAAGATACTTGTGATAAGTGGTAAGACGTAACTTAATTTGCTACTATTAAGATATGTAGCGCAAATACCAAGTAGCAAAAACAAAACGTTTTTAAGTGGAAAAACCACTATCCTTTTTCTATTTTCTAAAAGAGAGGAAAGTAAGGTATTGTGTCCTGTATTTGTTGCTAGTAAAAGCTTATCCACAAGTTAACAACAACCATCTAATATATATATACATGTATAGGAGGCTGATCCAGATATAGCGCTAGTAAAAATGCAATTTGTCCAGCTGATCTCCGGCCTTCCACGCCATATCGCGGAGGGTGGAGATCGGCTCTTTTAGTTGCCAAACTCCCTCCCTCCCTCCTTCTCTCTCCCTCTCTCTCTCTCTCAACCAACCCCACCCCCCACTCTTCCCCCCTTCTCTATCACTCAACAGAGCACCATGGCCACAGGATGGCCAGAACCTGCATCGGCGCCACCAGCTAATCTTGTCACAGCAATGACCACCACAACCCCATCACCGGGCGACCCCCCATTGCCACAAATAGAGAACCCACCGTCATCACTGCCAAAACACCACCACCACATAGACATCCACCACCATCGATCTACAGACTCTCTTTCTCTCTTCCCCTCCTATTACTCTTCCTGCCCCTTAACCTACCCCACAAATAGAACCCACCATGCCACTGTGAAAACACCACCACCATCACACGGCTAACCACCATCATCGGGCAGCCAAGCCACCACAACCTACTACAATCGAACAACTGCCATGTCCAAAACCACCACAATCAACCAAACTCGAGACCCACGACAACGTCAATAGATCACTTCTCTTTTGGGATTATTGTCTGGTGAATGCTGCTGAGTATAAACCTTGAGAGAAAAATTTTAACCTTATGAAAGGCGTGGCTATGTTGTCCAAGATTTGCTTTTTTTCCCTTCCCTTTTTCTCTCTCTCTCTCCATACCAATTGCTTGGTGGTGAACTTAATTTTGTTTTATTTTCTTGCTGAGTAGGGGGTATTCGAGTAAATTTGCAAAGACTGCCGACAAAGGGACAGTGGGAAAATAGAAAAGCGATCTGAGCCATCCACAGATTGACGTGGACGGCCCAGATCAGCTAGATAAAATGCAACTTATCTAGCACTCTATCTGGATCAGCACCCATATATAAGTACACACCTGTCTATGTGTGTATCTGAAAGCCCATCCCTCTGGGCTCCTTCATCCCAACCCATATGGAGCGGTCTATCATCACGGACACGTGGATGGCTCCAGATCACTTTTTGAAAACCCAAAAAGCAGCATGCCAGATAGTCTAGCGCACTCTGTAGAAATACTAAAATACCCTTATGTCATTGTTCCTCTGTATTGTCAAAGTATGTATAGATGCTTCAGACCACACCGATGCGCCAGATCGTCTGGCGCACTGTAGAAGCAAGCAATCCAGAAAACAACACTGCCAACAAGTGAAAAACAATTTTGGAGAATCTACATATGAAATTTACATGTGTTCGATTCCAGTTGAAGATTTTCTGGGCAAATTTACAAACAATTGAACAACAATTTTAATTAACTTCTTCTGCCAACCACCAAGTTCACTTCTGCCCTTAGTTGCACAAAGCGGGGGCGGGGGCAGGGGCGGGGGCGGGGGCGGGAGCGGGTACGGGGGCGGGGGAGCGTAAGCACCTAGAAGAATCTGAGGTTGGGAGCGGCTTGAATAAATAAATGCGTAAATAGTATTATCATTTGTTTAATATAGTTTACATAGCCAGCAACAATAGACAAGGAGACTTTAAGGACTTGAAGGAAGAGAGAAACAAGGATTTGAGTTGAAAATGGCTTGATTTTCAGGTATTCTATTACTTGTTCCAAGCATCTCTATCCAGCTAATGGGATCGAGTTCCCATAGTAGCTTGGGACGAGATCCCATGGAGCTCCTAACTTGGGATCGCAAAAGCGAGTTTCCGAGAGAGAAACGTCACCATATTAGGAGTTTCCTGCAACTAAGCTTCTGCCACTGGCACTTTCCCACTACATTGAACTCCACCAACGCCACAGAAAGCCACCACCAACCATCGCAAGACCACCATCATATCATCACCAAAACACCTCAGCCGACCACTGCCGTAAAAGACCACAGATACCGATACCGCATTCAACCAGCATCGACTACCAACCATAGGCAGCACCTCGGACTAAAAAATAGGGGCGATCAGGTTTTTAGTCCACAGATCACAATGTTTGGCTGTGGGTAGTGGTTGTAATTTGGATGGTTGTGATTGCGTATGAAGGTGAGGCAAAGGACTGGTGGTTGGCTAACGGGGTTCAGGCGGGGAGTGGGCTGTCGTGGAAGTGAATCCAGTGGGGGTGCACGCCCATGGAGTGTCGGCATGTGGTTGAACGTGGTGACTGTCCGAACATGCTGTCGTCGTTGATGACTGGTGGTTAGTGGTGTTCGCAGTAAAGGTGAGTGGTTCTGGGTGTGGAAGTGGGCACGGCGGTGCGGCCGTGAGGTGTTGTGAAAATGGGGGCGGTAGGTGGCGTGGTTGGATGTATAACTGCCGTGAGCGAAGAGTGGGTGGTGGTGGGTTGTGATAGGCTGCCGTGGCTGAGGAGTGGGTGGTAGTTTGGCGGGGGGCAGGGGGAAGAAAAAATGGTCTTTTAGGGACTACAAAGAATGACAGAAGACAGAGAAGAACTAAATGTCTGGGAAAGAGGGGGATGACATGGGAAGAAAGAGAGTAACAGAAAGAAACAGATCAACAAGGGGCATTTTGGCACTTTTACATAATGAGCCAGACTATCTGGTGGACTGCTTTTCTGCGATTTTTTAGAAAGTGATCTTGAGCCGTTGACGTGGCCATAATGGACAACCCAAATGGGCTCCGGTGAAGGAGCTCATCCCAGCGCTGGGTGGAGATGGGCTCCGTCTATTTATGTGTGCGCGTGTGTGATGCATATATAGCGCTTGGAAAAGCCCGCTACTCCTTGCTGAGACACCACATAAAAAGCTTGGATCAAATTTATTTTTAAATCTCGAATAACCCCTATGAAGAGGGGCAGTTACTCTTAATGCAAAAATGCCCTTCTTAGTTTCATCGTCGATTTAAAAGCGGACAATCTCTCTCTCTCTCTCTCTCTCTCTCTCTCTCTATATATATATATATATATATATATATATACGTATATATACGTCAACTGTGACCATAATCAACGGCTAACACCGACAACGGCAATAAATCCTGATACAGCGGCCAGGGAATGAACCCTTGTTAGATCTACACAGATCTACACGCAATTGGTAGAGGAATTGGTTGTTTATAGGTAGGTCAGGGCTGGTTGTGGTGGCTGGTACAGTGGAGGAGGAGGTTTGTGCTGGCCATATTGGTTGAAAATTGTGGTTAGTTGTGGCTGTTGCAGTGATGGTTGGGCATACAATGGTGGTGGTGGGTTGACGGAACAGATGGTTGGTGGTTTGAGGGTACGTTGGATGGTCGTGGCTAGGGTGGACTCCGGAAGAGAGTACTTCAGTGAGGAGGGTGGTGGTTGGATGGCTTCGGTGGTGGGGTTGCACGTGCAATGGACTGTGGTGGCTGTAGTGGTGCTAGATTGTGGTACAGTGGCGAGGGTGGTGGTCGTTGATTAGCTTCAGTCATTCGGGTGGGTTGTGGCTACTATAGCGCTGAGTTATGGACATTGTGACGGTGTGTATTGCAGCGGTGGAGGGCATCTGCATTTGAAGGGAAAAGCTCCACCACAATGTGGTATGGTGGTAGGTTGTCTTTATTGATGAAGAGCAGCTTGAATAGGCACAAAAATTTACCAATGGACAAAGCAATCTGCTTCTTCGGCTCCAAGATTCATACTCTGTATATTTTGATCCCCATCTATCTTTTAGACATTTATTCCAAAAATCTCCAAATCTAACGAAGGAAAGTAGGAGCAAGTCATTAAGATGTTGAAAAGGAGAAGAGAAAATAAAGCAATAAAAAGAACCCTAAAACCACTAACCGCTATTGTTTTAGGCGGTTGGTAAAGGAGGACGTGAAGGGCATCAGTAAAAAGGAATAAGGGCATTTTGGGAATCAGGAACTATTGCTTCTCGCAAGGGTTATTGGTTGAGGTGATTCATTTTATAAAAGTTGATCTGGACGGTCCAATTTGTGACTTGGACGGCCCTAGATGGGCCGGAAAAATGGGCTTTTTCCAGTGCTAGTTGTGGATCAGCCCCGTGTGTATATATACTGCTTAGTTGCACAAAGCGGGTGCGGGGGCGGGGGCGGGGGAGCGTAAGCACCAAGAAGAATCTAAGGTTGGGAGCGGCTTGAATAAATAAATGAGTAAAGAGTATTATCATTTGTTTAGTATAGTTTATATAGCCAGCAACAACAGAATATGAGGCTTTAAGGACTTGAAGGAGAAGAGAAACAAGGAATTGAGTTGAAAGGGCTTGATTTTCAGGTATTCTCTCCCTTGTTCCATGCATCTCTATCCAGCTAACGGGATCGAGTTCCCATATTAGTTTGGGACGAGATCCCATGGAGCTCCTAACTTGGGATCGCAAAAGCGAGTTTCCGAGAGAGAAACATCACCTTATAAGGAGTTTCTTGCAACTAAGATATACTGTGGTACAATTTGAGATGGAACTGGTACCCGTACTTACCGGTTTTATGGAGATACCGAATCCGGTAGGGTATTCTCATATCTATGAGGACCATTTCACAATTCAGTGTCAGCAGCTTAATCGTCAGCTTAACCCTTTGTACCGAGTAAAAATTAGGGGAACCCACTCGACCCAAGTCAATCCCATCTCCATAACCCCTTGCACACCCTAATATTTTCTGCACCACAGCTCGCTGTCAACCTATAATGACTTAACCGATATTTTAAAGCACAGTTCATCAAATCAGGAAAGGAGTGGATCAAGGGTCACTGTTTAGTCATCGGAATTGAATCGTGAAGTCGTAATTGCAAGGTAATAGAAGTATCACAATTACATCATGTAACCCATATATATAAAGTCAGAATAAATAATATCAAAGTTCTCAAAACTTTTTCCGCCTGTTCTAATAATCATTGAACTTATTCACGTTTTATGCTGACAGATTATAGCAAACTCATCATTCGCAAGAATGTACATGTCAACCAACTAACAAGAGTTAAATTGTTAACAAGGCTTTAGTTTTAAACATCAAATCATCAGGAATCAGATTGTAACGAGAGTGTTTTATAGACTAATTAGCAGCATCATTTTTGGCGTGTGTATACCCCCCTTTTCCATGGGTTTTAACCCCTCTGAGCATTTTCTACTGCATAAGAATGCTGTTTATGAAAAAAAACTAAACAATGTCTTTCCATTGAAGGGGAAATGAACAGCATAAGATACTCAGACAGGCACAAAACAAGTTTTTTTATAAACTTACTTTGTTGTGGCAGGGAATCTGGGGCAACCTTATGACTCGGGCAGCAGGGGCTAGTCACTGTGAGTTGAACTCAGCAAGAGGACAGACATTACTTTGTTTTGGAGATCTCTCTTAAAATGATTGTTGTCTTTCTTAAGATGACACGAAGGAAACGATAGGGAGGTTGATAGAGGGAGTTGTTGGTTATCACCCTCAAATTTTGCAAAACGTCACTTATTTTGAGCTCAATCCTGTTCCCAAACATCTATTGTCTTCCGCTTCTGTTTTCGATTAATATAGTGTATCTACTTGTTCTACTTACTCTCAGCATTTCTTATAACCGGATCCTGTTAAGTTGACAGATCTCTTCCACCTTTATATTCCACATTATGATGGGCTTAATGTAGGGGGCATAAACTACGAGCTCTCCACAAGCCAATAGCTATGAACTTGGTGCTTTGAGAGTGTACCAGGGAAATTATCGGGTAATAACCATCTTGACCCTCTTTAACCCTCCAACCAAATCGATTCCATTTGACCCAAATGGGAGCCCCAATTACCATTCTACTAGTTGTACCTGACATCTGAATATCACATTTAAGTGACTTATATTCTATATGCTACAAATGCATATATAACATATATAAATAAAATTATATATGCATATTCATGCGCACACACACACACACACACACACACACACATATAATACACGGCGTACATGTCAAAGATGAAACGTGTACATAATATTTCATTTTTGGCATGTACCTTAAAAATATCCCCTATAATACACTATGCTGCCCCTATTCACATATATATATTTCTCCCCTTTTATGCAAAATTTTTATAATGGGATTTGAACATGCAAAATTGACTTTAAACCACTGTATTTGCTCATGTTTAACTCATCATAAAATACTTGTTTGATAGTTACTCACTGTCTGAGCTCTGAAAACGTTTTGATGCTTAATTTTACCCTAGAAATATGCAGAAAGGCTACCAGATTATCTTATAGAGGGAGTAACCAACAGTAATAAACATATCCTAAGAGGGTATTCCGAATTGATTCTAGAGTTGTCAAACCTGTTTTGAACAGTTAAAAACAGGTATGTGTGAGGTGCTTGGCAAAATTTTTTTTGTTAAAAACACCCAAAAGAAAACAGAAAAATTGTTTAAAACCATAAACCACACTTTCGTAGAAACAGGTTTGACCAACAAAAGCACTAGATTAACCTCATAATCTTTACAATATGATATTGAACTCCTTTTATTGTTATTATTTATTATTATTATTATTTATATATATTTTTTTTTGTAAAAAAACTGTTTCTTCTAGGACTTCACTTTTCTTACTGCATGCAATCAATAAAAAGAAAGGGTGAACAAATATTTAGAAATATTTATAGAAAGAAAAGGTGAGCAAATACTTAGAAATATTTATAGGGGATATGATAATATCAAAAGAGTGAAAAAATTAGCCATACGGAAACAATTGAAAATCATGCATGCTCTTTTACGCCCCTGTCATCATTTTCTGACTTACAAACTGTGTTCAGCACTTCTAACCAAACACCTTACAAGTTTCGGCATGTGTTTCCCAACTTTTACCAAGTTAAAACTGATCTTGCTAAAAATGGATTAAAACTGTTTTTCAAAAACAATTTTTGTTTAATCCAAAATCTTGTTTTTGAGAATCAATCCAAGCGGAGTCTTAAACGGTTGAAGTTGAAACATTGCATCGACTACAATCTCTATATAGGAATAAACGGTTGAAGTTGAAACATTTCTACAATCTCTGTATAAGCGAAAACCCGTTGAGTAACATCATCAAACGTATCATGTGCTCGTAATAAATCCCCAAACCCCATGACATACAAAACATCAAATCAATGCAAAATACACAGAAATTAACCACTGAAGCAGATTCTCTACTTGAAATAGAATTAACTACCGATGCCAAATAAAAGATAATACCTCCTCGAGGTATTCGCTGTCGAGCTTATCAGCGATTCTGCTTGCTGTGAAGATGGTAGCGGCGAGGAGAGAGAGCGGGAATACAAACGCGAACACGAAGGTGCTGGGACCGGGAACCGCTCGCGTCGAAACCGACGAACCCCTGGTTTTACGGCGGCCCAACTCGCCCGGGAAGAAAACCGAGCGCGAACTGGGTACGCAAGAAAACTTGAATTGAGAGCGTGGTTGTGATGTGTGAATTGAATAGAGAGAGGAAGAAGGAGCAGGGGTGGTCACGATGAGACTGCCCATAGTTTCGGTGACTTAGCTGCGTGGTTCGGTTTCTGGTCTCTGGTTTTTGTTCTCTGTTTCCTTTTGGATCATTCGCCCGTTAAAAATCTTCTCTTTTTCTTCTTTAAAAAATAAGAAATATATACATAGGATAGGATGAGTTTTTTTCCCAAAATAATATTATTTTATAACTTAATCACCTGTTTACTCAATTTTTAAATTTATTTACCCGCATACCATATTTTGAGAAATCGCGGTTCAGAACCGCGACTTTCGAATAGAAAACGCACTTTCGAAACACGTTTTCCTTTTTCTTTTTTTCATTTTCTGCCTCATTTCTCAAAATCCAAGAAAACTTAACAAAATAAAAGAAACCGTAGAAAAAAAGGCGCGCGTTCCCAATTTCCTCTTTTCCTCCTTCTTCCTTCTTCCTTCCTCCTTCCTCCTTCCTCCTCCTTCCCCGGCACTTGCTCACGGCTGGGTTACACCAGTAGTGCACCATTGAGTTTTCTTCTTTATCCTTTCTTTCTTTTCTCTTCCTTCTTACTTTTTTCTTCTGCGTCCTCTGTTAACATCATTGCTGGGTTGCTGGGTATTCCAATTTTAGGATTAGGGCAAAAGTTCAAGCTCATTGGATAGGGGGTCTATTGAGATTAGGGCAAAATTTGAGAGGTCCAGTCATACAACATCTGTGGATCCACCCAATTTAGTAACGTGAGTCGTCCTCCCTATTTTCTTTGCATCAATTTCACGGGTTGTTACTGTCATGGTTGTTGAAATTTGGAAATTGTATGCAACAAGTTCTTGAGCTCAGATGGGGTAGTAGAAGATGGTTTGGTAAGGTCTCTTAAAACGGGATCAACCTTCATTTTGGTTCTAAGTACAAGACCAAGTGTATAGGATTCCTTCTATGCTATGCCTTGTCTGTGTAAGATGATAGACAAGTGTGCCTATATATATTGGGTTTAACCCTGATTTCATTTTCAGGTTGCCAACCTCAACCTATATGCTGTTGCGTTGGTGGTCTTCAGTGTTTGCACAGTAGAATCACCTACTGATGTTGAAAATCAGGTGTTTAGTGAAATTATATGTTTCATATTTTGGAATTTCGGATTTGCATGGTGGTGGTCTTATCTGATACGCAAATACTGCTAAATAGCTTTCTCATCAATTTCTATTGGATGCTGCTTTGTCAGCATATTTCATCTTGGAACTAAAGAGCCAAGGTTTGCCACAAATTCTTACTCTCTACTTCTAGTTTATTGACGGGGTGCTAAGTTTTCTATTTTCATTTTTATCTTTTTGATGCACAAATTTTTGTCATGCCTTAATTTTAAGGCATGCTTGTAACGCTCCGAATTTATTTACGGAGCGTTAATGCCAAATACACAGAGATCATATAAAATCTTATAATTATCAGAAGACTTCAAAATGGTAAATCAGAGCATACACTAAAAATTCCAAACGAAATAATATCGAAAGTCTCCCAAACGAAATCATAAAATCTTAAAATATCAGAAAAATAGAGTCAAAAAAATCATTAATCTTTATCATAAATCTCCTAAACGGTCAATCAGAATATATACTAATAATTTCCAAAATATATCAATATCTAACATAGGGGCCCAAAGCTTTTATACAATCCAAAATTTCTCCAACACATAGTTTCAAAACGAAACATAAGTAATACCAACTTATCTTAACTAAATACACATAAATGTCAATACTAACTCTGAAATAAGGCAGCTAACTCTTGGTCACACAGCTAGCCTTTCAAATCCAAAATCCCACTTACTAATCACCTGAAAGGAAAAACATTAAGAGAATGAGCCAAATGTCTAGTAAGGTCGCTCAGAGGACCAATCAGTCGGAAATCAAAAATATATGAGAAACGAAATTTCGGAAGCACAAAATTTGTTTCAACGGAACAAATAATCAAATCAGATTTTGAATGTCAAAAAACTTTTGAATACAAAGACAGACATAAAGTTTTCAACATAATGGACATCAAACACAATTTCAAATGTCAAATTATATTTGAAAGACAATATTTCAAAGGCACACCAATTTCGACTGAATAGAAGTCAGACCAAATATCAAATGTCAAAATATATCTGAATACGGAGACAGACGCTATCGGACCAAATATCAAATGTCAAAATATATCTGAGTTAGGAAACAGACATTATCGGACCAAATATCAAGTGTCAAAATATATCTGAGTTTGGAAACAGACACTAGCAGACCAATATATCAAATGTCAAAATATATATGAATATGGAAACATACACTAGAAACCAAATATCAAATGTCAAAATATATCTGAGTTCGGAAACAGACACTATCAGATCAAATATCAAGTGTCAAAATATATCTGAGTTCAAAAACAGACACTAGCAGACCAAATATCAAATGTCAGAATATATCTGAATACGGAAACAGACACTAGAGAGCCATTCAAAAAGTGGTCACATACGTCATTCCTGACATATGAGGCCGGTTCAAAAGGTAAGATCGCGATCTCTAGCTCAACTCCCCTGAGCTAGCCCACGTTTCAATCCACGTGGGTAAGTCAGAAACAAGTCACATATACTGTGACATGGCTCATAAAATCACAAATATCTCAAAAATAACCGTTATCAAATATAGGACATTTCAAACCATATTCAAAGATTTTAAAATAACATTATCAAATTACAGACTTGTCGAACAATAAGTAGAGTTAACAAAATAATGACAATCATAAATCACTGAAACGAGCGATATTGATATGTCAAATTCTGAGGTCAAACAAATTCGACGGAATTGATTTTCACAAATCATAGAATTGACAACAAGTCATTCTTAACACAGTTCAAAACAAAAAGGAGAAGAAGAATCACTTATCTCCATTTGAAGAAATTCAGATTCTAAAAGAATCTAAAGACTTACATGAGCGATTGGTCCATCGCTGATTTGAACTTCGAAGATAAAACCCTTACCTTAATCAAGCCTTTAAGAATGCAAATCATCAAGCATCACTTTAGAACTCAAGACCTTCCCAAGTCTTCTCTTTCTCTCTCTCCACCGCAAGGGTTAAAGGGAACAAACTTCCCAAGCCTTTTGAGAGCCACAAATCTTTAAGTTCCTCCTTAGAGCTTCCAAACTTTGCAAGCCTTCTTCTCTATCTCTCTCTCTCTCGCGCAAAGGAGAAGAAAAGAAACAGAGAACCCAAAAAGGCTAGAAATGAAATAGAACACTATTTATAGGGGACAAAATTTTTAAGTTTCTATTCGACTGAAATAGTTTTCGGTTGACCAAAAATAGTTTTCAGTCAACCGAATCCAACGGAGGTGAAAATGGTTCAAAAATTTTACACTATTCATTCAAAGCCAAACAAGTTTAAGTCGACTCAATTCTTCAGTCGTTTCTTCTCTTGATTCAAAACACTTTTCATTCGACTGAAACATATTTAAGTCGACCGAAAACACTTTTAATGAAAATACTTTTAATTCGACCGAAATATTTTTAATTCCACTAAAAAGTACTATTTAGTCGACTAAAAGTACTATACAATCGACTAAAAGTTACTGTTCAAAATTTTTATTATTTATTTTTCAAAATTAGTTTTCAGTCGACTTAAAACTTTTAAGTCGACTAAAAACTTCAGTAGCTCATTTTCTCATGCAAAATCTTTTTATTCGAAGCAAAACCCATTTTCATTTGAAGCCAAACTATTTTCATTCGACCGAAAACTAGTTTTTATTTGACTTAAAACTTTTAAGTCGACCAAAAACTTCAAAAACTCCGAAACACTATTTCCCTTCATTTTTGATTTGAATGAAACCATTTTTCATTCGACCAAAAATTTCAGAAACAAACCCAAACCATTTTCTCAATATTATCAAAAAGACCACAAACTTATTTATTCAAAAATACTATTTTCGCATAAGGAAAATAAGTTTTTCAGGGTATTACAATGTTTCCTTTCTTCCCTTTTCTTTTGTTTCCTTGTGTTTGCTTGAAGAGGAGGGGACATGAATGTGAGCATGTACTTTTGATTTTCATTAGCTGTTGGGACCATCATGAATAAATATTTTTGCCATATTTTGTCCAGTTAGAAATAAGCATGCTTGGTCCATACAGTTGATCACGGTTCTTTTACATTTTCTAGACTAGATTGAAGCAAGGCGTTCTTGGGAAAAGCTATGTGAGGATTTCTTGGACGTACTGGTTTAAGAAAGTTCTATACTACCAAGTTGCTCTTGTTTATGTCTTCACCAGACTCGTAACCAATGTGTCACAGGTCAGCTTGCTTTTAATATCTCCTAAATGGTTTTTTTCTACTTCCACTTCCAACGTTAGCATAAAGACAGTGAGCAAGTGCCTAGCTACCTATACCTGAGGAGATATGCAGTTGCATAAACCTGTATACAGTACCAAATTATTCAATCAATGCAATATACTAAGTCTTTAGGATTACTCATTGTAAGGTAATACATTTATCGAATTCTTTTAACTCATGTGGACCTGAACATCATTGTGTGTGTTTGATATTTACGGATGGGAGTTAAGACTTGGAGTAACAAACTTTTCAATGACATGGCAATTGTTCAGCAGCTTTGTACCTAGAAAGGACTCTAATCCTTAAAGAAAAAGAAAGAAATTCCCTCATAGAGGTATATAACTATGTGCATTGATATTTGTAGTTATAAGCAAAATCTAGTTTCTGTTTACTAATAATTAGGCATGATGATTGAATTTGTTACCTGCTTATAAAGTAGTTAACAATTTTTAAAATCTCCTTGAACATAAGATGGTTGGATCCATTTTTTCTTGAATCAGATTACTAATAACTGGTATGATGCTTTTCCAATTTGATTTTGCACAAGCAGAATGCTGATTTTTGGCCATATTCCACATTGAGATTTATTGAAAGTGATTTGAACTGCTAGCGCTACTTCTGTTAAATTTTTCTGACTTAAGACTTGGCGTAGTTACTCCAAAGTGGATGAGAAAAGGAATAATCAATTATGTAGGCTAACAGACCCATTGTTAACCAATACCTCACCTCACTATCTTAGCTTGTAGCTTCTTTTTAGCCTGAGGTGAGTGCTGTAATTTAAAAACTATTCTTATGTCAAGTTGCCGTGTCAGGATCTGAAGGGTTTTCTCCTCATTTTTAGTCTTTCACAATCATGGACATTAAGATTCTTTGCATTGTGTTGATCCAGAAATGTGAAGCTCTTTTCCTTGAGAGGGCAACCAATATTCATGTGAGTCAGGGGACTTGATGCTGCATAATTTTAGTCTAGTGAAATCTATTTTTATTTGTTTCCTGCTGGTATTTCTATCACGTTTCAAAATAGCTTCCTCCTCGTATGTCATTTGGATGTTCTCTGTAACCAGAATACACAGAATAGACATGTCTGTAAATGTGTGTTTAGTAAAAGTATATCTAAAGGCAAACGTAATTGCCAATGCAGTGATAGTTTTGGCCAAAGCAATCAGTTTTGTCGCATACAAAGTACAATCATGCCAAATAGTGATTGCTTTGGAAAAAGCTGGGAATCCCTTTTGAAATATGGGTATCCATGTTGTACTGCAATTTTTTTATTAGGAATGGGCCTTCAATCTTTACATACGTAATACCTTTTGCAGTTCATTGGGCCACAATGGGCACGTCAGACATGAACATACATACGGATAATGAGCAAGAAACTGTATGTCACCATTCTCTTTTTGAAGCTTGCTTTCACTTAGATGGGAAATGTGCCGCCTAGAAATTTCTCAAAGTGTGTACACCATGTTTAAGTGTAAGATATATTAGACAATTGGTATTACTCTTTACACATCACTTTTATTAGATCCTTCCAGGTGCTTAAGCTTCCCCCTCCCCGCTCCCGGCTTGTGCAACCAAGGGATTGAAAGCTTTAACTTCTTTCCACTTTGCCGTTTCCTAGTTATATAGACATCGTAGTTACAAAGTACATCTCATGTAAACCTTAAATGCTTAGAACTTGGACTCTGCAACTCTAAACAGTACTACAATTCAGGGCAAGCCTTGCACAAGGAAATGCCATATCCTCAAGATCTATTTTAGGGCAGTTCTACTAACTGACAATTCCTACCATATATCGAGGACGTAAATTGTATATTATGCATATCCAGGTCTAGATAGTGATAATATAAATTATATTAAGCCATGATTTTGATTAATTTGAAAATTTTTTTAGGCACAACACTCACAAACAAAGAGTATTGTCTCTATCTCAAGTCATTTTTGTAGTTGGATGGGGGTAGTTGAACTTATCAGTAGACGAAAGCAGTGATTTTAGGCCTTATTCTGTAGGTTGTATGTGGTTTGCCTAAAGGCCTAATAGGCCCAAGTTCTGAGATTGAATCCAAAATGAACCGGAACCATTTGGAGGATTTTCGGCTCATCTTTGTCTGACTTTATAACTCTTATCTGATTCATAATGTTCCAGATTTGACTGCTGATTTTCTGCAATATCATATTTGGACTTGTTAAATCCTTCATTATTTCAGCTGGCCGAAATGATGTAGAAAAATCCCCTTAATTCTAGCCCAAAGTAGCGTTACTTCTTATCTTTGGCTAATTTATGACTAATGTTTTGAAAATGAATCAGATCTGGCTGCATGATTTTCTTATGTATCAGATTTGCACATATTAAAATCCTTATCGATTTCAGCTGGCTGAAATCAATCCAGACAAATTCCCTTGGTTCAAGCCCTTAGTAGCTTTGTGTTTGCTCTAGTTTACCTATGTAACTCATGTACTAGCTTTGTTATAGGAGAATCAAAGATAATTAGAAATTTACAGCTTGTACACAGTTTGACGCATCTTCTCTTGAGTTGGATCCTCAAGAATCCTTGGTGCAATGCCTAGATAATTAGACCCTCTTGAGTCAGATTTAAGGCAGATTGGCTGTAAAATCTATAAGTGTTGAGTTTTGTATACTAACCATGGACTTGAAAATCGCATGGACTTGAAAATCTACATTTATAAGTTTATTCTTTGTATTAAGGAGAGGTCACTCTTTGTGGGAGTAAGATGGCGGATTTCAATACCTTTAACATCTTTCTTTGCAGAAACAAAACATGATAGCAGCTGGGAGCTACCTTAACTTGGAATTTGAGAAGATCAAGTCATCAATATTTTGATTCAGTTGCTAAGCCCTTTGTGCTCACCTTCTGAGAGCATTATAAATTATCCACCATGCAGAAATTATCGGATCACTGCAGATACAGTTGATCTTTGTCACATAGATCGTTACCGCATCAATAATTTGGTGTGTTTGTGCTTTTTAATCTTGTTGTATATGTAATTGCAATGTAAATTAGTTATGTATTTATAATAGCTTTAGTCATTTTATGATATTAGGAGCAATAGAGAAATGGACTGATGCTATGGGCTAGAATATGTCTACTGTGTGTGTCTCTGTGTGGGGCCTATCTCCTCCACAACGTGACTTGTCCACGCCCATAAGGGATTCTACCTCATTGGACATTGGTGATCATGCCACACAAAGTTCGATTTTATCGCTCGTAGACAATGATGTCGAAGTTAGTTATTGTGGCGGGATTTCCAATGTCACGCCTCAGGGTGTAGGTGTGACTGGTCATGTTTCCTCTTTGCTTTTACCGCTACACAACATGATTGACTTGGGGAATGAGGCAAAATCAACCATCATTGAACCCGTTATTCTGGATAATGAACATGAGAGGACATATTCAGAAGAGGAAGAAGATGCATTCATGGAGAGGCTAAATAAAGATGACGATGGGGAAGATTATGGTAACGGTATAAGTGCTGAGATGGAAGTTCATAGACGTCTATACGAGCCTAAAGAGCATTTTTTTCACGAACGTTGATTGGCACCTGCTGCTGTTATTACAAGTCCTCTTGAAAGCAATGATGCTAGAGTATGGCATCCCGAGCACGATGAGTTAAGAGTGGGTCTAATTTTCAAGGATAAGGGCGAGTTTGTGAAGGCTATTTTAAGGTACCACGTCAAGCATAATTTGATCTACAAGGTGAAGCAGTCTATCCCAACTATGGTGGCTTTGAAATGTAAGTTTCCAAATGACTGTAATTTTTATCTCCGCGCAACATGTAGGAAGAGCCATAAATATTTTGAAATTACACGCTATCAGGGACCTCACGGTGCAAGTAGTTAAAATCAGATATGAAACTTATAAAGTCACATATGTAAAAGCTCCAGTCAGATTTGGTCCCTAAGTTTTAAAGTTGAGGCTCTCATGAAATAAGATAGTGTAACAGAATATGAGTCACTTGTTGGATTGAAGAGGCTCTGCATCTATACTAGCGCAAGAATGCCTCAAGTGTCATTAGCGAACTGATTTTCTATCAACTGATTGGAAAGTATGCTAGAAAGTAGTTAAACTATGGAAAATGGCAATGTATAATTGTTGTGAGTTGATCTTGTCAAAGTTTATTTCTACATGCGGGGTGAATTTGCAGAAACCATCTTGATCACTAATCGTGAGTGCTTGAGAATTTGCATAAGCACGTTGATCAGTTTCTTGCTCGGACCTTCTTATAGTTTGCACTTTGCATTTAGTAAGTTGTCTAGCATGAAATATTGCAATTTGTCAACATGATTAGCATGGACAGGGGCGAGCCTGGGACTTCTTGTAGATATCACCTTTTTCTGATACGCATTTAAACATTGCCTTGTCCTGTATATGCTTCCAAACCTAATTTACCCTCTTGTAATAACTTTATGAATATGTAATAACAGCAGTGTGTATACCATCTATATACATTATGAGCAGATTGATTACCTACAAAATGCTTTGGAATCAAGCCATGTGCCAAATACCTATATTCATTTCCTAGACTTGCCATTGTAAGTAGTCACACTATGCAAGAAGTGGTGACAATGGCAAGAAAAAGAAAGCTTGCTACCATTGTATCGTCAGATGATGAGCAGCTATAGGCGGAAGCCACAACTTCTAATCCTTTTGAAGATCAGCAAGCAAGTTCATCTAAAGTGGCAGACCCAGCTGGAATGCAGGGTATGTAAATTAGAAACATAGTCTAAGAAACAACAAAAAAGTCACGTTCACTTACATATCTTACCAGAAACCAAGTAATCTGTGCACTAACATGCCTTTGGAATTAGGCAAAGCTCATACAGATGATAAACAACTGCGAAAGCGTGAGCCTAGGAAGATTTATGCCAAAGTAGCAGCTGGTGATGTAGGAAAATGCAAGGAAAAGTCAGTTTCACTCAAAGATACAATCAAAGAAATCCTACCCTTGACCACATCAAAAGTTGGATCTTCAAGCGATGCACCTAATCATCTCAAAGGTGACCATAAAGCATTATCCTAAAAATGATAATAGCAATTGACTTTTCAAATGCAACATTTATGCATCTTCGTCTTCTTCTCTTAGTAGTTTCTAAACAACAAACTCTTGCTTAAGTATCCAATAGCAAGAAGTTCTAAACGGGGCTTATCTTTATGGTTTTCACTTATACATCTATAGATTTTTTGAGATGTTCTAATAAGTACAATAGATATTTGGTGGTGCTTGGTCTACGTGGACGGCGTGGTAATAGTTTATCTACATTAAAGTTATGGTAGTAATAGATATGATCCACATCATTACAATGGACTAAGTGATAGATCATGCCAAAAGAGAATATTTTACCTTATCATGCTCAAGTTATATAATGAATTTGCACATGCAATCTTTGAGTGAGCCATTAGTAGAATGGTAGATCATCTGGATTGAAAGATCACGCAGTAGGTAGAAATGAGAATACAAATAAATGTTTGGTAGAGTAAGTTAAGGTGCAAGTACATTAAAATTAGATATGAGATTTATCATGTCATATATGTAAAAGCTCCAATCAGCTTTGCTCCCCAAGTTTTAAACTTTAGGCTCTCATGAAATAACACAGTGTAACATAAGATGAGTTACTTGTTGGATTGAAGAGGCTACACATCTTTACTAACGCAAGGAAACCTCAAGCATGGTAATAAATTGATTTTTTGTCAACTGATTGGAAAGTATGCTAGAAAGTAGTAAACCTGTGGAAAATGGCATTTTTTAACTGTTAGGAGGTGATCTTGTTGAAGTTCATTTCTATGGGACGGAGAGCATTTGCAGAAGCCAGCTTGATCAATAATCATAAGTGCTTGAGAATTTGCAGAAGCCACATTCATCAGTTTCTTGCTCAGATCTTATTCTGGCTTGCATTTAGCAGTTGTTTCGCATGAAATATTGCAATACATCAATATGATTAGCATGGGTAGGGGCAAGACTAGGACTCTGAAGTTTGTCGAGATATCACATTTTTCTGATACACATATAAACATTGTATTATCCTGCATATGCTTCCTAATTTAATTTACTTTCTTGTAACAACTTTATGGATATGCAATAACAGCATTGTGTATATGCTGTTATATACATTATGAGCAAAATGGTGACTTGAAAATTGCTTTCGAATCAAGCTATCTGCCAAATGCCTATATTCATTTCCTAGACTTGCTTTTGTAGGTATTCAATTTACGCAAGAGGTGACAATGGCAAGAAGTTGTACTTCTGTTGCTAAATCTTTCAAAAATATAGTTCCAATGTCAAGTAATGGCCTTTATTTTTTGTTTGGTCATTTTTTATTCGCACACCATTAGAACTACGTATTTTAGCATTTTCTCCGTCTTATTCTTGCTAACTTGTTGCAGCCAAAAATAGTGAAAATGATGTGAAAGCAAGGAGAAAGTTCTATGGTGCATGCCCTAGATGTTATGTATCGGATCAAGCCTGAGAAATATGTAGTAGAAGTAATAGAAAATTATGCTGCACCATAAACAGGGGGTACCAACAAATTGAAAGGAGCATTGCAACTAGCACTTCTCAATTAAAACAATGTTTCGGACAAACCTTGCCCCAAACCTTGTTTTTTGTGACACTCGACTCTCCAATTCTTCGGCAAAATGTTCATGAAAATGTGATGGCAATTAATCTCGAACTCTTGAAGTTGAATCAAATGTTGGGCACATTACAAGGTAGGAGCAGAAGTTTTGGAACAATATTTTTCAATCAACCTATGAGTGCAAATGTTCGCATCTTTCAGCTTGTCAAGGAAAATACAACTCACTCGCATGCACTAATGGAGGTTTCAAATGGAGATGAACATACTGGTTCGAATATCAAAAGGAAGCAAAGGGTAATGAATAATTATTATTTTTTTTTGTCATATGATTATTATAATTTAAGCCTTCTTAAAACTAATGTGTTTTTCATGCAATCACAGGGTCTTGAAGACCATGATATCACTCCAACAACCAATAGACCTTCTCAAAATTTTGAACCTTTTCTGAAATTCATGTATGGCATACAAACTTAAGGTAAAACACTCTCATATGGAACACTATCTTTATACATGTGACATTGCTTTTAAATAAGGTTTTCTCCTTTTGTTTATCACATGCATCAATGTAAGATGGTCTTTAACCGGTGCTGTTCCATATACATTATTTTTAGACCTAATGATTGCTGTACCTATACATGTAGCTGTCATTTGCTATAGTTGTATAGATGGATATTGTCGAGTCTTTTTCATGAACTTTTTTCATACTAGGTTTAGTTTGTTGGTGTTAAATGACATTGATCTTTTCTTATAATATATGTGTGGTTTCATTTTCCTCCCGCTCACTTTCCTTTCCCTTACTTTATGTCACTTTTAGTAACTTTGTTTTCATATATGATTTTACTAGAATTACATAGGATGGCTTTTGAAATTAGATGCGTTCAAGATGGTCTTCAAATACTCTTCGTAACCATGATATCCATACTATCAAATATTTCTACGTATATTCTATCTCTGTAGCTGAAACAATGAAGATTTTCGGGACATTTGTATTCAGAAAATATCCTTCATGCCTAAATAAAATATATCTTACATAATAATCATAGAAAGGCGCCTCCTTTTCTCCCAAGGAAAAACTGAGAAAGAAAAAAAGGGAAAAAGTGAAAGGATACAAGATCAAGGGTAGAATCGTCACTACTCCTGCACAACTCCGAAGGCATTCCAACTGCTATTAATTGCCTGGAAACTTTACTGAAGGAACCTGTGGTCAGATCTTCATTTGTTAAAGCAGATGGGGTGAAGGTGTGTTCTTGGCGTTTTCACTTAATTTCATAACTTATTAGGGTGACAATTGTATTGTAACAATTGTGCAAATTGTTTCTTATATCAACTCATTTATGTGAAATGTGCTGGTTTACATTTACTTATATCTGGTTTAATGTTCATAATGTACATGCCACAACAAACACAAGTTCACACCTCTTAAAGCAGGACAGAGTTCTTTCATGTGAACACTTATTTAGCTACTAATAGTATCAAATTTAGATAAAGATATGATTTATCTTCATCTAATTACAACTTCTGGTGAATTACTTTCTGGTAAGTTGTTAGGGTGGTTGTCTTGACTCTCAAGAACTTGCTTTCCAAGGAAAATTTTGGCTCTCAGATGGTAGACCTTGCATTGCCACAAAATAGTTCAGAACCTGAAAAGCATAGGCATGAAGTGACGAGGTGCGAATACTTTTTCCTCCCCATAATTCTCTTCTAAGATTTTTATACCTACCAGAAAGTACTTAATTAAGATTAGTAGGACACTTCTCAATCTACTCTTGAATTCAGTAACTTATGCTCCTCAAAAGCAAATATGTAGTCTGTTTATTTATTTCCTTTCTATGCATTGTTCTTTACCTGTGATTGGAGTTAGGAGATGGTTGTTGGCTACGTTACTTCACAACTGCTATATTGTGCTGGGACAATACTAATTGCTTTGGCTCTTTTTGAACTTGTACTTGGGTGATGCAATTACTTTAGAGGAGCTTACGCACTTGCCACCATTAGGGACCAAATTGGTTGGATGGCCATCACCAGATCTAATTTTTGGGTCGATGCAGGCGAGAGTAATGAATCGTAAGCCAAAGGATCATGTTCTCTCCTTGATTGTTTATTTACTTTTGTGGCAATTGTTATTTTGTTTATTCTTCTTATGCAAAATATACAAACGAGCCAATGAACATCTGATACCATCGCCGTATGAACCTCTAGAAATCAAACATGCTTTCGCTTTTGTTAATTTATTCTGAAACCTACTATCCTGTTTTGCAATCAAACATGCTCAGATTCAAATGCTTAACATGAGACATAATTGCTACCGGATATCTATGTTCTTGTTCTTATGTCAATTGGCTATTCCCCTCAGTTTTTTCTTTCATTGTATGTGCTACAAATACGATTCTCTTGTTCCGTTCCTCTGATTGCAAACAAGAGCAAACTTGGGGATACTTACTTTGTGAACATTAATTATTGCAAGGATATGACTTAGGTGACCCAGAAACCTCCTTGTTCTACTTAGCTTGAACTAAAATCATGATATTCGGAGAACCAGTTGAACAAGAAACATGACATCAGAATAAGGAGGCATGTAGATGAACATAAACTATTAGTGCTAAATCCCATGCAATGCTTTGAAATTTGAACTATATTCACCTTCTTCAGGCTTTTCTTAACTGTTTTCAGTATCTCTTGAGTTCGACAGAATGTTAGCGAATTCTTTTCCTTTCCCTTTCCCTTTTATGTAGTGCTCAAACAAAAATGATTATGATGACACCTATCACATAATACGATAAAAATTAGTGAACAACATACAAGTGTCATGGCTTGCTTCAATGTAAGTCATTGACGACAGGCGTTCAAATTTTGAAGGAAGTAGTTGTCGTCATAGTTCAAATGTATTGTGCTTTAAATAACAAAATGGCACAGTAACCTTAGTTGTAATTGAACGAGTTATGGGGTTGGGGGCTATAGTTGATTCTACATCGACAAGCATAGAATTGGAATTTGGGCTTCAGAAAAGTTACTGAGACTCTAAGGTTACCTTTTATTCAGTGCTTGGTAGGCCTTAAATACAATGGGATCCTATGTTTTAGAATTAAGAAATGATACAAGGGCATGGCTCATGTCTTTTATTTGATATTCTATTTTTTGTCTCTTATTTGCGTTATTTCAGGATTATTGAGAACGAATTATTTAAACAAGACTGGAGGTCAAGGAAGAAGGTTCAAATCTTCCGGTATGTTGTACTTAAGTAGGCACTTGCACTTCTCATAGGGCTAGGTACTGGAGTGGTAGGCCTCTTTAATAATATTTCTGTTGAGAACTGTGCTGGTTTCAACGTACTGCTCGTCAGCGATCTCATGTCGAGAGGAGGAGCATGAAGGAAGTCAATATTCCTCACCAATAGTTACTGTCAGTTTCTAAAAGAAAGAAAAGATTGATTCATGTCATTGAAGATGCCATATATATATATATATATATATATATATATATATATATATATATATATCAGAATCTCACTTTACTGCAATTGACAATGTGTGATGATTTTGTCAAACGTTTTTGGTGCTAACGCTTATCATATTCAGGGAAAAAATGAAGTAGGAAAGTGTGTTTCTTTTCCTCGACATAAAAAATAACAAATCATCTGAGAAATGATACTGTATTGTTTTGTTTGTTTCATCCATGTTTCATCCGGAATACATCTTTATTTGATCTTGTATACAACTCCACCTTCAGAATTTCTAAAAGAAGTTTGAAATTTATAACCATGTGCCCTGACTTGAGATATTTATCATTTGATTTTGGCAAATAAGCATGCAACTTTTTTGCTTCTCTGTAGGACTTGGTGTTTTTTGAAATGATTTTACCATCTTACATATATATAATTGTAAGATCAAGACAAAAAGAGGTAGTTGGCCATCCTTGGATGCGAGGTTAAAAGTTGAGGTCCAAGGGTTGATGGTTTTACATTTGGAATCTGCCTCTTGGCAATTGGCGTCTGCATCTATTGCTTAACATGTATTACTTGACAAAGAGAGAAGCTAATTTATATAAGCAAGGCTGTAATATTCTATCACAATTTTATCAAAGTCGAATGTATGCATTGACAACAATGCCTCGCTTCTATCCGTAAAATGGACCATAGCTTATCAAAGCACGTTAAGTGCAAGCATTTGCTATGCAAAAACATCCACCTTTGAAGTCTAACATTCACCTTCTCTAAGTCACTTGTGGTTTCTGTTTCTCAGTCTATGTGAAGTTGAACGCCCAATATATTGATGAAACTCTGTTTCATCTGGAGGGAGAAATTTATTAATGGACTATTAAACAATATTGATCATTATATAGAAAATAACTCCACGTCCAACGCTCGTGCATCACAATTAGTATAAATAAAAGACTAGAAAATAAAGTTTCTATAATACGATAGTGTCGGCATAAGTATAAATTAAAGTATTGAAGGCATGGCCTATGCTGATTGTACAATACTGTGGGTGGGAGACGTGATGTTGTTCATTAATTTCGCCTACGGTAGTAGAGACTTAAGCCTAAGGCTTTTCTCAGGGCCATATATTTGCTCAATTTGGTCTAAGTTCCTTGTGCCGAACTGTGTTTGAGACTTTTGATGATGTTATGACGTCGACCTTTTGCCTGGATTCTTTTGTTTAAGTATTTTCTAACAATTAATACTGGGAAAGACATACCATTGGAATTGAGAAATCATATATGATCGCTGAAGAATGCATTGGCTAAGTGTGATATTTGGTTCGGAGTGTGGAATGTTTTACCATACGTCCGAATCGTCGGATGAAACCTCGAATTTACCCAATTAGGGGGCCTCCTTCATGACCTCGTTTTACTCTGTCCATGGCTATAATGCTAAGATTAAACAAGAGCAAAACCCTAGGTTCCGTACTTCAAAGAAGGTAGAGATTTAAGTTGGAATAGGAGTAGGTTGGGGAGTCGCCTTTAACGTACGAGATTATAAAAAGAAGAGAAAAATGCAGCCATAGGCAATTGGGCCCAATTCAAGCCCTAAATTCAAGAAGTAGGTGCCAAAATCCTGAACAAGAAAACCGACCATTTTTTCCACATAATTAACCAACTGGGTTATTCGTTAAATTCTTCCAGTCTTCTGACAAGTCAGATGATTTCATCTTCACTGTTTCTGCACTCTGACCAACCGGCTAGTTCAAATTTAAAATTGGTTTTTGCAAACATCGCCCTCTTCATAAAACAAGAAAGTGTATTTCTCAACAAGTAAATAAGGTGAATTTAAATTTCTCTTGTGTGCTTGTCTATTTTCTTGAGAATCTCCCTTCCCCCACATGTCTTGCATGTTTATAGCTATGAACATATTCCAAAGAATCTTATATTTGTGCGCCAGTGTGCTTTTCGGCTTATACCTTCAATATCAGCAGAAACTTTTTTTTGATTATTCAATCAATGATTCTCGAAATCTGTTACTCAAATCAGTGACGTGGTACGGTTTAAGGCTGGTAGCATATCTTATCTCTTGTTGCCAGAACCAAAGTTTTCTCCATATCAATTAGAAGAATAAAGTGATATGGTCCGACACTCAACGACCAACTGTCCTTGGACATTTTTGGCTCAGGTTTTGAGTGATCTCTCTGCAGTTTTTCTCCTTAGGCCTAAGTGACCAATTGCTTCCACACGTTGTTTGCTCATGGTCTTAGGTATAAATCGTTACGTCCGAATGACCAACCTCTTTCACGGGTTGTTGGCTCTAGCAAATTGTTATAAACCCTTATGGCGAAGCGATCAACTTCTTCCACGCGTTATTGGCTCCAACTCTTAGTCATATCTAGCATCCTAGACGACCATCATTTGGCTGGCTCCGGCATCAAGGTATGTGTTCCTCTTTTCGTCGACCATTGTTGGGGTGGCTCCATTAATGGACAAAGTCGTCATGCTTTTAGTATGTATAGAGGACAATAGTTTGAGTGGCTCTGACTTTTAAATTACGCCCTCTCTTCGTTGATCATCGTTTGGGTGGCTCTAGCAATGGAGAATGTTATCTTTTCATATCCCCAGACGACCGATTGTTGTAACCGCTGGCTTTGACTTCAAAGACGTGTCATTATGATTAAGCAACCAATTACTATTACAGTTGGCGCGGCTCTTAGTCATAAGCCTTGGGTGTATCGAGACGACCAATTATTGTTATTGTTGGCTTTGGCTTTTAGATGTACCCCACAAACGTGTCTAAGCGACCAATTATCGTTACCGTTGGATCTGCCTCATAGACATGACCTTCCAATATCCTTAGACGACTAATTGTCATTGCTGTTGATTCCGGCTTCTACAAGGATGAGCCTTACGGCTAACCGACCAATTGTCGTTACAGTTGGCTCCGATGCTTAGAGATAGTTTCCTTAAGTATTCTTGGATGACAAATCGTTACTACCGTTGGCTCCGGATCCAGACGAAGATTAGTTTCACTTGGCGATCAATCGTTGTTATTGTCGGCTTCTGGTTCGAGTGATATCCAACCTTTCGAACTATGTTTCTCTGATTCTTCTTCATATGATACATTTGAAACCTACAAATATCCAACCTCATATCTCCGTGTTATTTGCAAGTACGCTCAGAGTCTTGTGGTCATTTTCGTGTTTCACTACAAAATTGTGTTGTTTTAAGTGATTTTGAGCCGCAACCTAGCTTCCTCCTCATAGGCTTGTTAGACATCCCATTTTTGTAGTATTGTTATTTTTTTAGAATTGGTGGAATTTATTGATAATTAAGTTTATTTTGCTTTAATTGTAGGCCTAATAATATAATGAGCTAGATTTACTTAGTCAAGTCATCTCTGATAATTGAATTGGTCCATTCCAGTCCAGTGCAGTCTAATTTAGTGTGAGTTCATTACAGTTAGAAGATTATGATTGCTCAGACAATTCAAAAGTATTTTGAGATTAATCCCTGATGAATGTAAATCTCATTAATTTAGTTGTATAAAATATAGAGATAATTCCCAAAATCAGGTACATTCCATATGTATAATCAAATACAATTTTCTGATTATGGACAAATAAGTTGTAGAAATTTTTTTTTAGAATACCATGGAATGAAGCGGCCGGTGTTTAACAAATTGCCCGTCAGTTGACTTCTGTTTAATATGGAATTTTGATCAAAATGTTTGATTGTGTTAGTGACCTTCGACTCAAAAGTTTTTTTATCACTTTAATTCGCCCCAAACATTTATAAAAAGGTCCTTTTGACTAAATCTCAAAGGACGCTAGTCTCTCTAAAACTTTTGTGCAATTTCTTCCTATAAGTGAGTTATCATTTCTAAAGAAAACTTCAGCACTTTCATACAACACTCGTCATATTAATGATCTGCATTGCATCGTAGATTCATCTTAAGGTGATCCTAAGTCGTCTAAGCCATTGTCATGTGTGAGGTAATTTTACCTTGCTTTTCAGTTTCGTCTAGTGTATTACCCGCCCCGCAACAAAATTTCGGTCAGCAAAATAACTTTTTGGGGAAAAGAGTCTCTCAAATCCATTTCCTATTTTTGAGTCATAAGACCGAAGTTTAGTGTCGATGTATGGTGGCTTTGATCCCTGTTTGTCCGACTGGTACGTAAACTATTTGACCCCAACTGTTAGACTTAAACCAAAACTATATAATTTGGAGCAGGGAGTATTTATTGCATGTTACATTATTCGAGACTCAAACATCATAAGAAAACAAAGTAGAGACCGCAAGGGTATGGTTGGTGCTCAACTCCTTTATGCCTATAACTTAGTCCCCGAACCCATCAATTATGTTTTCAGTAGATTAGAGGCCTTTTGGCACCCTAGAGTCCTTTCTTATTTTCCTTTAATTTTCATAAAAATAAAATAAGATGGCGACTCCGAGGTTTTTTAGAACCTTTAATGGATCAAAAAGAAAAATTTTCGATGCGGCTTTAGCAAGCTTGTACTGACGCGTTGGGTACCGTTGATTTTTCATCGCCTTAAAGCTATAGTGTGTACATAAATTTTGAGGTGGTAATCTAAAAATTTGTTGGATATCCTTCGCACAAAAAAGTGAACAAAACAAAGAGATGTTTAAATAAGTCCATGCTAAGTTCCAACACTAAAACCTTTAATTCAAGTTCTAGTTAATCGAGTTTCGTAAGGAAGTAAATAGAAATTGACTACAACATGGGAAATAATGGATTTTTAGGCATGTGATGAGTGCTTTTTTCAATCTTTTTCATTTTTATATTTTTTTTTGTGTGCCAGACCCACGCCTCCCTCCTAATATGCTACTCACTTTCTTATTTGTCGATCTCTTATAAATTGAGAGTTGTACATAACTAAAATTGAGTGTTCTTTTGAATTTCTTCCTCAAATGTTTTTTTTTTGTTCGTCGGACCTAAATTGTTGCTCCTAATATGCCAATCATTTCCTTATTTATCTCTGAATAATTGAAAGTTGAAACTAAGTATATACACATGTATACTTACTTAGTGACGAAAAGGGAATAGGAAAACATATGACATGTGGTCATAATACTTCCCGGTGGTAAACAGTGTCAAGAACAAGAACAAGATCAATGCTGGTGATGATGCGACTTCCTAATTTAGATCTAGTTTACCTTCAACTCCATATGACTTTGTGTTGTGGTGAGAGTGCTTGTGTTGTTGCTGCTGCATAATTGTTTTGTCTGGTTGTTTATGTGCCTTTTTTGCTTATTGTTTTGTGGTCATGTATTTTTTTCATAGTGATTTTTACTTTGTACTTTTCTTTATTGTTACTTGAGTTCTTACTGTAGTATTTGACATTCATGGCCTAATCTTATTCCATGTTCCCCAACAATGAACTAAGGATGCAATCAAGAGCAAGGTCTAAAAACATGAATCAAGCTTTAATAAGATCTACAAAAAGCCAAAATATACACAATTTCATTCCGAAAATATCAAGTAATAATGAACATGAATCAAGTGTTAATAAGATCAAAGAATTTCTTGAAAGAGAGAAATTTCTAAAGAAATGAAGAATTGTATTCATTGATGTGTCTTTACATCAGTTTAGATCCCAAAATCGAGCTAATCTAGATCCAAGAATCAAGTTAATTTAGATCCAAGAATCATGCTAATTTAGATCCGAAAATCAAGCTAATCAAGCTAAAATCAAGCTAATATGAGATTATTCTCCTTTACTCCCCCTCAAGTTGGAGCATGGATATTTGAAATGCCCAACTTGCCCAGTAAAATGTGGAAGCGTTCCTGGCCAAGTGCCTTAGTGAAAATGTCTGCAAGCTGATACTGAGACGAAATTGGTCGAGGTAATAAAGCTTTGGACTGAGTGTGGTGCCGAACAAAATGACAGTCTATTTCAATGTGCTTTGTGCGCTCGTGGAACACTGGGTTGGCCACAAAGTGTAATGCGGCCTGATTGTCACAAAATAAGGAAACTGGATTTTGATGAGAGACCCCTAAATCAGAGAGGAGTCGAAGAAGCCAAATAATCTCACTTGCGGTGGTGGCCATTGCCCTGTATTCTGCCTCAGCGGTGGAACGCGAGACTATGGATTGTTTCTTTGAACGCCAGGAAATGGGTGAAGATCCCAAAAACACGATATACCCAGTGGTAGATTTGCGAGTTGTTGGGCAGCCAGCCCAATCGGCATCGCAATAAGCACGTAGTGATAGAGAACTGTTGAAGGAGAGCAAAATACCTTGACCGGGCGAATTTTTGAGGTAGCGAAGAACGCGTATGGCAGCATCATAATGTGGTCGTCTTGGCTTGTGCATGAATTGACTTAGGATGTGAACTACATAACTTATGTCTGGATGAGTGATCGTGAGGTAGAGTAATCTGCCAATGAGACGTCTATACTGTCCTGGATCATCACATAGTTCTCCTGAATTAAGATCAAGTCGATGTTGTTCAGCCATGGGTGAGGAAGATGGCTTGCAACCTGTTAGACCACATTCCGTTAAAATGTCAAGAACATATTTGCGTTGGCTTAACACGATGCCATCAGAAGAACGTGCCACCTCAATGCCGAGAAAGTACTTGAGTTTACCGAGATCCTTAATATGGAACTTAGTATCCAAGTAGTGTTTTAGCCAAGAAATTTTAGCTGAATCAGTCCCCGTGACAATCACATCGTCAACATAAATAAGGACAGCAAGAAAAGATCCTTTACGAGCGAAGGTGAATAAAGAATGATCAGATTGAGACTGAATAAAACCGACTACAAGTAAGGACTGAGTAAACTTGTGATACCAATTGCGTGAAGCCTGACGAAGCCCATAAAGAGACTTTTGAAGACGACACACACGATTCTCCCCTTGTTTAGAAAAACCTTGAGGAATCTTCATGTATACTTCCTCTTCTAGATCTCCATGCAAAAAGGCGTTGTTGACATCCAACTGATGGAGTTCCCATTTCTTTATTGAAGCAATGGCAAGAAGACACCGTACCGTAACTAGTTTGGCAACTGGTGCAAATGTTTCATGAAAATCTAGACCTTCAATCTGGGTGTATCCCTTAGCCACAAGTCGCGCTTTGTATCTCTCCACAGTGCCATCTCGGTGGAATTTGACTTTATATACCCACTTAGAATCAATGGCACGTTTCCCAGATGGTAATGGCATAAGTGTCGAAGTGTTATTAGCTTCCAAAGCAGAGATCTCCTTGGCCATGGCATCCCTCCAATGAGCATGTTTCACTGCCTGAGAAAAATATTTGGGCTCATCGACCGAAGAGATGGCCGCTAAAAATGCAGTGTGAGTTCTAGAAAATTTGGAATAAGAAATATTATAGGACAAAGGATATACCGTCGAGTTAGCAGATGGAGAGGAAGAGTGCGAAGTAGATGAAGGCGGGGCAAGGGATGGTGGCAATGTATAATTGTACCCAGAAAGATTCTTGGACACCTGTCTTGTGCGCTTAGAAGGCACAACTGGAGGTTCATTTATAGGTAAGGCAGATTGCTCAGTTCTGATGGGTGACTGTATGGTAGATGGTGATAACTCAGCAGATCCTGGTGCTTGATCCAAGGGTATCTGGTCTTGGGATGATGATGATCCAAGAGATAGGGGTTCAAGGTCGACGTTGTGGGGTGAGTTTGATCTAGTTGGCACATCACTGGTCTGAGTTGATTTACTAGTTTCACCTGTGGGTGCATGGCTAGCTGCTTGACACTCCCAATCAACTGAAAGATGATCTGTTAACCCAAAAGAAGTGTGGCAGGCTTGTAGGTCAGCAATATTATCCTTTTTGTCAGCAAAAGGAAATATGCTTTCAAAAAACTGAACATCTCTTGAAGAGTAAATCACTTTGCTCTCCAAATCATAAATCCTATATCCTTTCTGCCCATTGGGATAACCAACAAAAATGCCAGACTTACTTCGAGGGGCGAACTTATCATGTGGCTTTCCATTCATGTGCCCATAACAGAGACATCCAAAAGTTCGCAAATGATCATAGTTAGGTACCTTTCCAAATAATACTTCATAAGGTGTTCGGTTTTGGAGCACAGAAAGTGGCATGCGGTTGATTAAGTAAGCAGCGGTAAGTACGCACTCCCCCCAAAATCTGACTGGAAGTTTGGCCTGGAATCGTAAAGCTCTAGCTACCTCTAAGAGATGTCTGTGCTTTCGCTCCACCACTCCATTTTGTTGAGGTGTATCCGTGCAGCTTGTTTGTCTGTCCATTCCATTCTCAAAATAATGATGTAATAATTCATGATGTCCAAATTCAAGACCGTTATCAGTTCTAAAAACCTTGATTCTGGTGTTAAATTGTGTCTTAACCCAGTTGAAAAACATCAAGAGGTAGTGTCTAGTTTCGGACTTGAACTTCATGAGAAAGACCCATGTGGCTCGACTATGATCATCAACAATCGTGAGAAAATAATGTGACCCAGAATGAGATTTAGTATGGTATGGACCCCATATATCACAATGGACTAAATCAAAGTTGTGCATCGATTTATTTTTGCTATGTGGAAAAGGCAATCTAGTTTGTCTGGCCTTGCAACAAGCATCACAAAATAAAAGTTTTGGCGAATTGAAAGTAACAGGTAAGTTGGAAACCAGCGAGATACGGTTCATTGGTAGATGCCCTAAACGACAGTGCCATAAATCCGCAGTGTTATGACCTTTTGACAAAAGCGCCTTCCCCGCCCTCGTTGGTTCCAAATGATATAAGCCATTTCGCACTCTACCTACTCCAATCGGCTTCCTCGAGAGTAAGTCCTGTATCACACAAAATTCAGATCCAAAAATTAGAACACAGTTGAGATCTCGAGTCAATTTACTGACTGATAATAGGTTAAAACAAAAATTAGGCACTCCCAAAACTTGTTCGAGATGCAAATTGGGGCCAAGATTTACTCGTCCCAAAGCATGAATTGGGACGGTATCACCGTTGGGAATTTGAACCGGGGGTACACCTGGATTTGTATAAGCATCGGACATAGTATCAAGTTTACATGATATATGATCCGTGGCCCCTGTATCAATAATCCACGAGTCTGGCTTACCAGATATATTTTGTGAGGTCATATTTGCAGAAGGCCCATTAGTGGGTCCTGATTGGCGGCCCAAAAGATCAGCAAGTCTTTGCATTTCACTGGGTGTGAAGCTTGGAAATGACACAGACTCGTCGGATGTGGCAACGAATTGTTGTGAAACCCTTGTCGCTGGTGCTGTGTCTCCGGCAGTGCGCGACCATGGTTGATATGCAGGGCTGTGATTTGGAAATGGTGCGGATGTGTCGGCAGTAGCTGCAAACGGTTGGGCAATTGCCACCGATGATGTTGTGCCTCCGGATGCGCGGAGCCATGGCTGATTTCCTCCTCTTGGTTTGGGTCTTCTCCATCCAGGTGGATATCCGATGATCTCATAACAGTTCTCTCTAGAGTGATTGGATCGATTACACTGGGTACAGTGTAATCCACCATGCCGTCTTTCTCCAGAATTTTCACCACGCCGGTCAATTTTCTGGTCACCTCCATGCCGCATATGTGGTGCTTTAGCCAATAGAGTTGTGGCCTCGATAGTAGGGACCCGCGCAGCAGCGACCACTTGCTGTTTTCTTCTTGGGCAGCCACGGCATATGCTCTCCCAAGTCCCGGCAATGGATCGATGCTCAGGATTTGGGATCGCACCGTCTTGTAAGTATCATCCAATCCCATCAAAAAATCGAAGACTTTCTCTTCTTCTCGCATTTCCTGCATTTTCTTTCCGGCACCACAAGTACATACAGGTATAGGTCTAAGATTATGTAGTTCATTCCACACACCTTTTAACTTTCCATAGTATGTAGAAATAGCAGATTTCTCTTGTTGTAGTAAAGCAATAGATCGCTTCAGGTCATACACTCTAAGTGCAATGCCCTGAGTAAATCGTTCATCAAAATCGCACCAAATTTCACTTGCAGTGTCTGCATGTGCGGCACCAGTTTATAATTCTCTAGAAAGAGAATTGACGATCCATGATTTGACCACTACATTACACTGGATCCATGATTGAAAATCCCTGGAATGAACATCGGGTTTTGCTATTAACCCGTCGACGAACCCTGCCTTATTTTTGGATTGGAGCGCCGTCAACATGTTGCATCTCCAAGTGAAATAGTTCTCTCCATTTTCACTTAGAGGTTGTGTAACGAAGATCAAGCCTGGATGATCAGACGGATGCAAGTAGAACGGAGATTTGGTGTCAATTGCGATGTTTTGAACATTCGCAACGGGCGCCAAACTCCCATGAACATAACTTGCAGATTCGTCTTCCATGACTGAGAAATTGAAAAGAAATGTCTATGCTAGAAAGATGGCTCTGATACCATAAACAAATGAAGAATTGTATTCATTGATGTGTCTTTACAGAATGGCAAAGCATGCCTTTATATACTGCACAACAATCAGTTTAGATCCTAAAATCAAGCTAATCTAGATCCAAGAATCAAGTTAATTTAGATCCAAGAATCATGCTAAGTTAGATCCGAAAATCAAGCTAATCAAGCTAATATGAGATTATTCTCCTTTAACTTCAACTTCTCTCAAGGGTTTCTTTTCTTGAAACCAATTTTCTTGCAACTCCTCGATGATGAACGGCAACTGATGGTCAAGGTAGTCAACAGTGAGATGAAACGAGACAGTGCATTGATGAGAATGACGTCGGTAATCCCTTCGCAACGCTCTTCTCGTGTACGAGGACCTGTCAAAGATGTGTTTGGCAATGATTTTGTTGGAACCGAATGGCGAAAAACACTTACACGTAACGAAACTGATAATTGAACCAGTCAAGGGAAAGGAAGACTAGTGTTTGGGGGATCTGAACAGATATTGATGTTGGAGATCTAACATCGAAAATTTTTGTGGAAAGCAGCAATTTCGATGAAGATCAAGGCCTCAAAGAAATGCTGGAAAAGTTGAAACAACAACGGATGATTTAAGACATGAAAATGTTGAATTGAGGATCACATTAAATATACAAACTTAAGGAATATCGTGTTTCAAAATCTGGGTTCCCAAGAACCGAAAAACTTGACTGCAAGAGAAGAGGTAGAAAAATTGGGGGTGCTTGGTTTGTAAGCACAGGCTTAAATCCAGAACAACCACGTGGGATAGATTGCTGATGTGGCAAAAGAGGTGGAACAGAGTTTCGGCTCTTTTGAAAAGCCACTGAAAGAGGATATATGTTTTTACATTGCTTCCCTCAATCATTAAGCAAAATACCAAAACAATAGAGGGTAACTGAAAAACACTCAATTTGGGATTCAATCCCGTGAAGGGATTGCATGCCACCATGCATAACACGGCCAAATAGAGATTCAGTATAAGATAATTACTTGAACTATATTCTGCCTAAATGGCCAAAGTGGATAAGATTGAACAAATGAAGACGTTGAAAATGATGTGAAGAGATGGGAGAACTCTGGGATTGCCTGTGTCCTGGGTGCACGACCACCTGCACATGTAACGAAGGGATATCGAGAGTGAAAATGGAGATAATTCAGCACGTTTTCGGTAAGTCACCTCAAATCTAGAGTATTTCTTGTTCAATTTGGGTCAGAATCTGCTAGATCACAATTACTTGAAAATGGGCCATGGTTACTTTATAGTAAATAAGTCATCTTGAAGCCATATGGACAACCTCCATATACGTCTCCGGAAAAGGATGACCTAAGTGTAATTCCTATATGGATTCAATTGCCATAACTACCTCTTCAGTCTGATCCCCTCAGATGATAAGTCGAATTGTAAGTACAATTGGCAATCCTTTGTTTGTGGATAATATGACATTAACGAGGGAAAGGCTGGGGTATGCTAGAGTGTTTATTGAGGTGGGAGTTATCCAACAAATGACTGAAACCATACCATGAGAGGCCCAAACGATACCATCCTGTATAAAAGAGTAAAATATGAGTGTGTGCCTGAAACGAGAAGTCGAGATTTCTAGGGCTTTCTCTATTCCTAGGGTTTTTTGGCAGAATTTTCTTTCGGAGAACGTCCTAAACTTCTATGGAGGAAGACCCACAGTTCCAAAGAGGAAGTCCAGGAAGAAGACCTAGAAGAAGCCCACAAACTCTGTAGCCCAAGGCACCAATGAGATCTGGGGGCAGACAGAAATGGTAAAGGTGACTAATTTAAGTCTATCTTCTCTAGTAGAACCAAACATCTAATTAAAATCACATGTGGAAAAAGAAGTCAACTAACCAGCAGTTTTATTGAGAACCGGCGGGTTGATGCCTTAATATTTTAGATTTTTTAATCTAAATTTTGAGATATTATCCGTCCTTGATTTGTTTATTATCTCTTATAAAGTAAAAGGGGTGTACTGGATTTCTAGAGTTTTTCCCTATTTTTATCTAAATTAAGGAAATTTGACTGCATCAAACGCAATATTTTTCCTGAACTGGGCTCAAAGTGGACTGAACTCTAACAGAATGGACTGGATTGACCTTATGGAACTCAAGTGGATAATATAAGTCTATTTCTTATGACTAGGCCTATTCCCTTTGATGATAAACTTTATTTATTTATAAAGCCCAACAACATATAAAAAAAAGACTACAAAAATAGAGTTTCAATAATACGGCACAAGTATAAATTAACGTATTGAAGGCATGGCCTATGCTGAATGTACAATATTGTGGGTGGGAGACGTGATGTTGTTCATTAATTATGCCTACGGTAGTAGAGACTTAAGCCTAAGGCTTTTCTAAAGGGCCATATATTTGCTCAATTTGGTGTAAGTTCCTTGTGCCGAACTGTGTTTGTGACTTTTGATGATGTTATAACGTCGGCCTTTTGCCTAGATTCTTTTGTTTAAGTCTTTTCTAATAATTAATACTGTGGAAAGACATACCATTGTAAGTGAGAAATCATATATGATCGCTAAGTGTGATATTTGGTTCGGAGTGAGAATTTTTTACCATCCGTCCGAATCGTCGGATGAAACCTCGAATTTACCCAATTAGGGGGCCTCCTTCATGACCTCGTTTTACTCTGTCCCTGGCTATAATGCTAAGATTAAATAAGAGCAAAACCCTAGGTTTCGTACTTCAAAGAAGGTAGAGATTTAAGTTGGAATAGGAGCAGGTTGGGGAGTCGCCTTTAACGTATCAGATTATAAGAAGAAGAGAAAAATGCGGCAATGGGCAATTGGGCCCAATTCAAGCCCTAAATTCAAGAAGTAGGTGCCAAAATCCTGAACAAGAAAACCGACCATTTTTTCCACATAATTAACCAACTGGGTTATTTGTTAAATTCTTCCAGTCTTCTGACAAGTCAGATGGTTTCATCTTCACTGTTTCTGCACTCTGACCAACCGGCTAGTTCAAGTTTAAAATTGTTTTTTCCAAACATCGCCCTCTTCATAAAACAAGAAAGTGTATTTCTCAACAAGTAAATAAGGTGAATTTAAATTTCTCGTGTGCTTGTCTATTTGCTTGAGAATCTCCCTTCCCCCACATGTCTTGCATGTTTATAGCTGTGAACATATTCGAAAGAATCTTATATTTATGTGCGTCAGCATGCTTTTCGGTTTATACCTTCAATATCAATAGAAACTTTTTTTTTTATTATTCAATCATTGATTCTCCAAATCTGTTACTCAAATCAGTGACGTGGGACGGTGTAAGGCTACTATCATATCTTATCTCTTGTTGCAAGAAGCAAAGTTTTCTCCATATCTATTAGAAGAATAAAGTGATATGGCCCGACACTCAATGACCAACTATCCATGGACATTTTTGGCTCTGGCTTTGAGTGATCTCTCCTCAGCTTTTCTCCTTAGGCCTAAGTGACCAACTGCTTCAACACGTTATTTGCTCATGGTCTTAGGTATAAATCGTTACGTCTGAATTACCAACCTCTTTCACGGGTTGTTGGCTCTAGCAAATTGTTATAAACCCTTATGGCTAAGCGATCAACTACTTCCACCCGCTATTGGATCCAACTCTTAGTCATATCCAGCATCCTAGACGACCATCATTTGGCTGGCTCCTGTATCTAGGTATGCACTTCTCAGTTTGTCGACCATCATATGAATGGCTCCTGCAACGGACAGAGTCATGCTTTCTTAATATATCTAGTCGACCATCATTTGGATGGCTCCGGCATCCAGGTATGTGTTCCTCTTTCCGTCGACCATTGTTCGGGTGGCTCCATTAATGGACAATGTGGTCATGCTTTTAGTATGTATAGAGGACAATAGTTTGGGTGGCTCTGACTTTTACATTATGCCCTCTCTTCGTTGATCATCGTTTGGGTGGCTCTAGCAATGGACAATGTTATCTTTTCATATCCCCAGATGACCAATTGTTGTAACCGCTGGCTTTGACTTCAAAGACGAGTCCTTATGATTAAGCAACCAGTTATTGTTACAGTTGGCTCGGCTCTTAGTCATAAGCCTTGGGTGTATCGAGACGACCAATTATTGTTATTGTTGGCTTTGGCTTTTAGATGTACCCCACAAACGTGTCTAAGCGACCAATTATCGTTACCGTTGGATCTGCCTCAAAGACATGACCTTCCAATATCCTTAGACAACCAATTGTCATTGCTGTTGACTTCGGCTTCTACAAGGACGAGCCTTACGGCTAACCGACCAATTGTCGTTACAGTTGGCTCCGATGCTTAGAGATAGTTTCCTTTAGTATTCTTGGATGACAAATCCTTACTACTGTTGGCTCCGGATCCAGACGAAGATTAGTTTCACTTGGCGATCAATCGTTGTTATTGTCGGCTTCGGGTTCGAGTGATATCCAACCTTTCGAACTATGTTTCTCTGATTCTACTTCATATGATACGTTTGAAACCTAACAAATATCCAACCTCATATCTCTGTGTTATTTGCAAGTATGCTCAGAGTCTTGTGGTCATTTTCGTGTTTCAGTACAAAAATGTGTTGTTTTAAGTGATTTTGAGCCGCAGCCTAGCTTCCTCCCCAGAGGCTTGTTAGACATCCCGTTTTTGTAGTATTGTTATTTTTTTAGAATTGGTGGAATTTATTGATAATTAAGTTTATTTTGCTTTAATTGTAGGCCTAATAATATAATGAGCTAGATTTACTTAGTCAAGTCATCTCTGATAATTGAATTGGTCCATTCCAGTCCTGTGCAGTCTAATTTAGTGTGAGTTCATTACAGTCAGAAGATTATGATTGCTCAGACAATTCAGAAGTATTTTGAGATTAATCCCTGATGAATGTAAATCTCATTAATTTAGTTGTATAAAATATAGAGATAATTCCCAAACTCTGGTACAATCCATATGTATAATCAAATGCAATTTTCTGATTAGGGACACATAAGTTCTAGAATTTTGCAAACTTTTTTTAGAATACCATGGGATGAAGCGGCCGGTTTTTAACAAATTGCCCGTCAGTTGACTTATGTTTAATATGGAATTTTGATCAAAATGTTTGATTCTGTTAGTGACCTTCGACTCAAAAGCTTTTCTTATCACTTTAATTCGCCCCAAACATTTATAAAATGTCCTTTTGACTAAATCTCAAAGGACGTTAGTCTCTCTAAAACTTTTGTGCAATTTCTACCTATAAGTGAGTTATCTTTCAAAAGAAAACTTCAGCACTTTCATACAACACTCGTCATATTAATGATCTGCATTGCATCGTAGATTCATCTTAAGGTGATCCTAAGTCGTCTTAGCCATTGTCATGTGTGAGGTAATTTTACCTTGCTTTTTAGTTTCGTCTAGTGTATTACCCGCCCCGCGACAAAATTTCGGTCAGCAAAATAATTTTTGTGGAAAAGTGTCTCTCAAATCCATTTCCTATTTTTGTGCCAAAAGACCGAAGTTTAGTGTCGATGTACGGTGGCTTTGATCCCGCGTTGATGCCTTAATATTTTATATTATTTAATCTAAATTTTGAGATATTATCCGTCCTTGATTTGTTTATTATCTCTTATAAAGTAAAAGGGGTGTACTGGATTTCTAGAGTTTTTCCCTATTTTCATCTAAATTAAGGAAATTTGACTGCATCAAGGACAATGACAAGATAACTCCAAATTATTCTATCAAACACAATATTTTTCCTGAACTGGGCTCAAAGTGGACTGAACTCTAACAGAATGGACTGGATGGACCTTATGGAACTCAAGTGGATAATATAAGTCTATTTCTTATGACTAGGCCTATTCCCTTTGATGAAAAACTTTATTTATTAATAAAGCCCAACAACATATAAAAAAAAGACTACAAAAATAGAGTTTCAATAACATGATAGTGTCGGCACAAGTATAAATTAACGTATTGATGGCATGACCTATGCTGAATGTACATTACTGTGGGTGGGAGACGTGACGTTGTTCATTAATTATGCCTACGTTAGTAGAGACTTAAGCCTAAGGCTTTTCTAAAGGGCCATATATTTGCTCAATTTGGTGTAAGTTCCTTGTGCCGAACTGTGTTTGTGACTTTTGATGATGTTATAACGTCGGCCTTTTGCCTAGATTCTTTTGTTTAAGTCTTTTCTAATAATTAATACTGTGGAAAGACATACCATTGGAAGTGAGAAATCATATATGATTGCTGAAGAATGCATTGGCTAAGTGTGATATTTGGTTCGGAGTGAGAATTTTTTACCATCCGTCCGAATCGTAGGATGAAACCTCGAATTTACCCAATTAGGGGGCCTCCTGCATGACCTCGTTTTACTCTGTCCCTGGCTATAATGCTAAGATTAAATAAGAGCAAAACCCTAGGTTCCGTACTTCAAAGAAGGTAGAGATTTAAGTTGGAATAGGAGCAGGTTGTGGAGTCGCCTTTAACGTATCAGATTATAAGAAGAAGAGTAAAATGCGGCAATGGGCAATTGGGCCCAATTCAAGCCCTAAATTCAAGAAGTAGGTGCCAAAATCCTGAACAAGAAATCCGACCATTTTTTCCACGTAATTAACCAACTGGGTTATTCGTTAAATTCTTCCAGTCTTCTGACAAGTCAGGTGGTTTCATCTTCACTGTTTCTGCACTCTGACCAACCGGCTAGTTCAAGTTTAAAATTATTTTTTGCAAACATCGCCCTCTTCATAAAACTAGAAAGTGTATTTCTCAACAAGTAAATAAGGTGAATTTAAATTTCTCTCGTGTGCTTGTCTATTTGCTTGAGAATCTCCCTTCCCCCACATGTCTTGCATATTTATAGCTGTGAACATATTCGAAAGAATCTTATATTTGTGCGCCAGCATGCTTTTCGGTTTATACCTTCAATATCAGTAGAAACTTTTTTTTTGTTATTCAATCATTGATTCTGCAAATCTGTTACTCAAATCAGTGACGTGGGACGGTGTAAGGCTACTATCATATCTTATCTATTGTTGCAAGAAGCAAAGTTTTCTCCATATCTATTAGAAGAATAAAGTGATACGGCCCGACACTCAAGGACCAACTGTCCTTGGACATTTTTGGCTCCGGCTTTGAGTGATCTCTCCGCAGTTTTTCTCCTTAGGCCTAAGTGACCAACTGCTTCCACACGTTGTTTGCTCATGGTCTTAGGTATAAATCGTTACGTCTGAATTACCAACCTCTTTCACGGGTTGTTGGCTCTAGCAAATTGTTATAAACCCTAATGGCTAAGCGATCAACTACTTCCACCCGTTATTGGATCCAACTCTTAGTCATATCCAGCATCCTAGACAACCATCATTTGGCTGGCTCCTGTATCTAGGTTTGCGCTTCTCAGTTTGTCGACCATCATATGAATGGCTCCTGCAACGGACAGAGTCATGCTTTCTTAATATATCTAGTCGACCATCGTTTGGATGGCTCCGGCATCTAGGTATGTGTTCCTCTTTCCATCGACCATTGTTCGGGTGGCACCATTAATGGACAAAGCGGTCATGCTTTTAGTATGTATAGAGGACAATAGTTTGGGTGGCTCTGACTTTTAAATTACACCCTCTCTTCGTTGATCATCGTTTGGGGGGCTCTAGCAATGGACAATGTTATCTTTTCATATCCCCAGATGACCAATTGTTGTAACCGCTGGCTTTGACTTCAAAGACGTGTCCTTATGATTAAGCAACCAGTTATTGTTACAGTTGGCTCGGCTCTTAGTCATAAGCCTTGGGTGTATCGAGACGACCAATTATTGTTATTGTTGGCTTTGGCTTTGAGATGTACCCCACAAACGTGTCAAAGCGACCAATTATCATTACTGTTGGATCTGCCTCATAGACATGACCTTCCAATATCCATTGATGACCAATTGTCATTGCTGTTGACTTCAGCTTCTACAAGGATGAGCCTTACGGCTAACCGACCAATTGTCGTTACAGTTGGCTCCGATGCTTAGAGATAGTTTCCTTTAGTATTCTTGGATGACAAATCGTTCCTACTGTTTCACTACAAAAATGTGTTGTTTTAAGTGATTTTGAGCCGCAGCCTAGCTTCCTCCCCAGAGGCTTGTTAGACATCCCGTTTTTGTAGTATTGTTATTTTTTTAGAATTGGTGGAATTTATTGATAATTAAGTTTATTTTGCTTTAATTGTAGGCCTAATAATATAATGAGCTAGATTTACTTAGTCAAGTCATCTCTGATAATTGAATTGGTCCATTCCAGTCCAGTGCAGTCTAATTTATTGTGAGTTCATTACAATCAGAAGATGATGATTGCTCAGACAATTCAGAAGTATTTTGAGATTAATCCCTGATGAATGTAAATCTCATTAATTTAGTTGTATAAAATATAGAGATAATTCCCAAAATCTGGTACAATCCACATGTATAATCAAATGCAGTTTTCTGATTAGGGACACATAAGTTCTAGAATTTTGCAAACTTTTTTTAGAATACCATGGGATGAAGCGGCCGGTTTTTAACAAATTGCCCGTCAGTTGACTTCTGTTTAATATGGAATTTTGATCAAAATGTTTGATTCTGTTAGTGACCTTCGACTCAAAAGTTTTTCTTATCACTTTAATTCGCCCCAAACATTTATAAAAATGTCCTTTTGACTAAATCTCAAAGGACGCTAATCTCTCTAAAACTTTTGTGCAATTTCTACCTATAAGTGAGTTATCTTTCTAAAGAAAACTTCAGCACTTTCATACAACACTCGTCATATTAATGATCTGCATTGCATCGTAGATTCATCTTAAGGTGATCCTAAGTCGTCTTAGCCATTGTCATGTGTGAGGTAATTTTACCTTGCTTTTTAGTTTCGTCTAGTGTATTACCCGCCCCGCGACAAAATTTCGGTCAGCAAAATAACTTTTTGTGGAAAAGAGTCTCTCAAATCCATTTCCTATTTTTGAGCCAAAAGACCGAAGTTAAGTGTCGATGTACGGTGGCTTTGATCCCGGTTTGTCCGACTGGTACGTAAACTATTTGACCCCAACTGTTAGACTCAAACCAAAACTATATAATTTGGAGTAGGGAGTATTTATTGCATGTTACATTATTCGAGACGCAAACATCATAAGAAAACAAAGTAGAGACTGCAAGGGTATGGTTGGTGCTCAACGCCTTTCTGCCTATAACTTAGTCCCCGAACCCATCAATTCTGTTTTCAGAAGATTAGAAGCCTTTTGGCACCCTAGAGTCCTTTCTTATTTTCCTTTAATTTTCATAAATATAAAATAAGATGGCGACTTCGAGGTTTTTTAGAACCTTTAATGGATCAAAAAGAAAAATTTTCGATGCGGCTTTAGCAAGCTTGTACTGACGCGTTGGGTACCGTTGATTTTTTCGATGCCTTAAAGCTATAATGTGTACATAAATTTTGAGGTGGTAATCCAAAAATTTGTTGGATATCCTTCGCACAAAAAAGTGAACAAAACAAAGAGATGTTTAAATAAGTCCATGCTAAGTTCCAACACCAAAACCTTTAATTCAAGTTCTAGTTAATCGAGTTTCGTAAGGAAATCAATAGAAATTGACTACAACATGGGAATTAATGGATTTTTAGGCAAGTGATGAGTGATTTTTTCAATCGTTTTCATTTTTATATTTTTTTTGTCTGCCAGACCCACGCCTCCCTCCTAATATGCTACTCACTTTCTTATTTGTCGATCTCTTATAAATTGAGAGTTGTACATAACTAAAATTGAGTGTTCTTTTGAATTTCTTCTTCAAATGTTTTTTTTTGTTCGTCAGACCTAAATTGTTGCTCCTAATATGCCAATCATTTCCTTATTTATCTCTGAATAATTGAAAGTTGAAACTAAGTATATACACATGTATACATACTTAGTGACGAAAAGGGAATAGGAAAACATATGACATGTGGTCTTAATACTTCCCATGTATGACATGTTGTATTTGCTATTATACCCGCGTGGCGCCCACACTCGCTATCACCACCATAAACAGGCAACGTTGAGTTGATATTCAGCTTCACGCGGCCTCCCCACACCCACACCCACACCATTACCCTCACCATCAGAACCAACAACACCCACAACCAAAATGGCTGGAACCTCAGTTGAAATGCAGTCTCATGTTATGAAGTTAGACCCACGCGGCCAGCTCAACACCCACACCCATCACCACACTAAGAGATGGCTCTTCGAACTTGAACTAATAAGCACGCCCACACAAGCCTAGAGCAAATGCGAACAACACATGAAGTTGGCTGGAAATTTTACTTCCTTTCCATGGACGCGCAAATGAAAGAGAAGACTTGGCGGATTACTCCTCTCTATAAATATCCACTTTTCCTCCCCGAAAAGATGCACAAAACTCACTGACAAAGAGAGACAGAAAATTAAAGAAAGAGGCAGCAAGCTAAGGAAAAACGGAGAGATGTGTGGAGCAAACTAACAGCAAGGGCACGACATGCGAGAGACTGGGCAGGGACCCAAAGGGAAGGCTGGTGGGAGCTTGTTTCCAGCAAAGAAGAAGTCTGTGAAGAAGATGGCGCTTGAGCGTATTGCCCAGTCGGGTGCTTCGGTGGTAAACAGTGTCAGGAACAAGAACAAGATCAATCCCGGTGATGATGGGACTTCCTAATTTAGATCTAGTTTACCTTCAACTCCCTATGACTTTGTGTTGTGGTGATACTGTTTATGTACCTTTTTTGCTTATTGTTTTGTGGTCATGTATTTTTTTATAGTTGACCGGTTGATTTTTACTTTGTACTTTTCTTTATTGTTACTTCAGTTCTTACTGTAGTATTTGACATTCATGGCTTAATCTTATTCCATGTTCCCGAACAATGAGCTAAGGATGCAACCAAGAGCAAGGTCTAAAAACATGAATCAAGCTTTAATAAGATCTACAAAAAGCCAAAATATACACAATTTCATTCCAAAAATATCAAGTAATAATGAACATGAATCAAGTGTTGATAAGATCAAAGAATTTCTTGAAAGAGAGAAACTTCAACTTCTCTCAAGGGTTTCTTTTCTTGAAACCAATTTTCTTGCAACTCCTCGATGATGAACGGCAACTGATGGTCAAGGAAGTCAACAGTGAGATTAAACGAGACAGTGCATTGATGAGAATGACGTCGGTAATCCCTTCGAAACGCTCTTCTCGTCTACGAGGACCTGTCAAAGATGTGTTTGCCAATGATTTTGTTGGATACACGTAACGAAACTGATAATCGAACCAGTCAAGGGAAAGGAAGACTAGTGTCTGGGGGATCTGAACAGATTTTGATGTTGGAGATCTAACATCGAAAATTTTTGTGGAAAGCAGCAATTTCGATGAAGATCAAGGCCTCAAAGAAATGCTGGAAAAGTTGAAACAACAACGGATGATTTAAGACATGAAAATGTTGAATTAAGGATCACATTAAATACAAACTTAAGGAATAACGTGTTTCAAAATCTGGGCTCCCAAGAACCGACAAACTTGACTGCCAGAGAAGAGGTAGACAAATTAGGGGTGCTTGGTTTGTAAGCACACGCTGAAATATAGAACAGCCACGTGGGATAGATTGCTGTTGTGGCAAAAGAGGTGGAACAGAGTTTCGGCTCTTTTGAAAAGCCGCTGAAAGAGGACATATGCTTTTCCATCGCTTCCCTCAATCATTACGCAAAATAACAAAACAAAAGAGGGTAATAGAAAAACACTCAATTTGGGATTCAATCCCGTGAAGGGATCGCATGCCACCATGCATAACACGACCAAATAGAGATTCAGTATAAGATAATTACTTGAACTATATTCCGCCTAAATGGCCAAAGTGGATACGATTGAACAAATGAAGAAGTTAAAAATGATGTGAAGAGATGGGAGAACTCTGGGATTGCCTGTGTCCTGGGTGCACGACCACCTGCACATGTAACGAAGGGATATCGAGAGTGAAAATGGAGATAATTCAGCACATTTTCGGTAAGTCTCTTGAAATCTAGAGTATTTCTTGTTCAATTTGGGTCAGAATCTGCTAGATCACAATTACTTGAATATGGGCCATGGTTACTTTATAGTAAATAAGTCATCTTGAAGCCATATGGACAACCTCCATATACGTCTCCGGAAAAGGATGACCTAAGTGTAATTCCTATATGGATTCAATTGCCATAACTACCTCTTCAGTCTGATGAGCATACTTTCTATGGTTCCACTGGTGATGTTGTCTTCACTCTTAATACGGAATACACATGATTTATACTTTGTACTTTTCTTTATTGTTACTTGAGTTCTTACTATAGTATTTGACATTCGTGGGCTAATCTTATTCCATGTTCTCGAACAATGAACTAAGGATGCAACCAAGAGCAAGGTCTAAAGACATGAATCAAGCTTTAATGAGATCTACAAAAAGCCAAAATATACACAATTTCATTCCGAAAATATCAAGTAATAATGAACATGAACAAGTGTTATAAGATGAAAGAATTTCTTGAAAGAGAGAAACTTCAACTTCTCTCAAGGGTATCTTTTCTTGAAACCAATGTTCTTGCAACTTCTCGATGATGAACATCAACTGATGGTCAAGGAAGTCAACAGTGAGATGAAACGAGACAGTGCATTGATTAGAATGACGTTAGTAATCCCTTCGCAACGCTCTTCTCATCTACGAGGAGCTGTCAAAGATATGTTTGCCAATGATTTTGTAGGAATCGAATGGCAAAAAAGACATACACGTAACGAAACTGATAATCGAACCAGTCAAGGAAAGGAAGACTAGTGTCTGGAGGATCTGAACAGATATTGATGTTGGAGATCTAACGTCGAAAATTTTTGTGGAGAGCAGCAGTTTCGATGAAGATCAAGGCCTCAAAGAAATGCTGGAAAAGTTGAAACAACAACAGATGATTTAAGACATGAAAATGTTGAATTAAGGATCACATTAAATACAAACTTAAGGAATAACGTGTTTCAAAATCCCAAGAACCGACAAAGTTGATTGCAAGTGAAGAGGTAGACAAATTGGGGGTGCTTGGTTTGTAAGCACAGGCTGAAATCCAGAACAGCCACGTGGGATAGATTGCTGATGTGGCAAAAGAGGTGGAACAGAGTTTCGGCTCTTTTGAAAAGCCGCTGAAAGAGGATATATGTTTTTCTCTCGCCTCCCTCAATCGTTAAGCAAAATACCAAAACAATAGAGGGTAACAGAAAAACACTCAATTTGGGATTTAATCGCATGTAGGGATCGCATGCCACCATGCATAACACGACCATATAGAGATTCTGTAAAAGATAATTACTTGAACTATATTCCGCCTAAATGGCCAAAATGGATAAGATTGAACAAATGAAGATGTTGAAAATGATGTGAAGAAATGGGAGAACTCTGGGATTGCCTGTGTTCAGGGTGCTCCTAACCCCACGACCACCTGCACATGTAACGAAGGGATATCGGGAGAGAAAATGGAGATAATTCAGCACATTTTCGGTAAGTCTCCTGAAATCTAGAGCATTTCTTGTTCAATTTGGGTCAGAATCTGCTAGATCACAATTACTTTAACATGGGACATGGTTACTTTATAGTAAATAAGTCATCTTGAAGCCATATGGACAACCTCGATATATGTCTCCGGAAAAGGATGACCTAAGTGTAATTCGCATTTTTTCAAGTTGTCCATCTGATATCCCAGGGTTTGTTAATAACACTTCCTCATCGTATTCGCTACATGTTATATGGCATCGTCATTATATTATGTCTGTAAATACTATGAGATTTTCTAGTAACACTTCCTCAAGATATGTACGCAACTACTTACACTATGAATGATGCAACTTCATTGCAATTCATGAGAGCGTACAATGTTGTGGCAATGTACTCCTCCTCGGATAGATATCGACCGCTGTTTGCTCCAAGTGCACGACCAAGATGCTTGAATATGGAAAGACGCTGATCTAATTCTGTGTCGTCACTATTGTCATTGCGACCAAGTCGATTCATCTTTGTATCAACATCAGTCTCAAAGTAAAGGGAATAGAAGGCTATAAGCTCCTCAAGGATGTAAGCCTCTGCAATTGAACCTTCAACCCGGGCTTTGTTTCGCACCTTTTTCGTAAGGTCAAACATATACTTATGTAAGAAATAAGGATTGATTTCAGTAATCAACGCATGCGTGCAAGTATGAAATACAATTTGAAGAAGGATGGGTGACATCACCTCTCAAATGGATACATCCATCGATACTGCACAGGTCCGCCCACTCTAGCCTCATATGCTAAGTGAATGGTCAAATGCTCCATCGAGTCAAAGAAGGACTGGGGAAAGATTTTCTCTAACTTGCACATTGTCTCAACAATATTTTTCTCAAGAATCTTTACATCACTCTCTCGGAGCACCTTTGAGCACAAAACACTGAAGAAATGACTAAGTTCAGTCAATGCTTCATTTACTGGTTTTGACAAGAGGTCACGAAAGACAATTGGTATAAATCTTTCCATGAATACATGACAATCGTGACTCTTTAGATCATGAAACCTACAATCTACAAGGTTGCAACAGCGTGATATATTAGATGCATAGCCATCTGGCAGCTTCAACAGTTTAACCCACTCGCACACTTGTTGTATATGCTTTTTATCCAATGTATATACTACTTTGGGCAAAACAAACTTACCATTAACCATTCGTGGATGCAATTCATGTCGTATACCCATCACCTGCAAATCGTTGCGTGCTTTTAAGTGATCCTTTGATCTGCCCTTGACATTCATGACTGTATTAAACACATTTTCAAAAACATTTTTCTCAATGTGCATAACATCGAGATTGTTGCGCAGAAGGAGGGTCGGCCAATAAGGCAGCTCCCAAAAGATGCACATTTTCTTCCAGTTGTGTTTTTTTCCAAAGCCAGGAAGTTTTAGACTAGCACCACACTTTCCAAATGGTACCGCAT